>CM035807.1:100067998-100470498 GCA_020466095.1 Chlorops oryzae
TTTAAGCCTTCGTATAGCCTTCGTATAGCCTTCGTATAGCCTTCGTTAAGCCTTGTAAGCCTTCGTATAGCTTCGTTATAGCCTTCGTTAACCTTCGTATGTTCGTATAGCCTTCGTATAGCCTTCGTTAGCCTTCGTAAGCCTTCGTATAAGCCTTCGTGTAGCCTTCGTTAGCCTTCGTGTAGCCTTCGTGTAGCCTTCGTGTAGCCTTCGTTAGCCTTCGTGGCCTTCGTGTAAGCCTTCGCATAGCCTTCGTATAGCCTTTTATAGCCTTCGTATAGCCTTCGAATATACCTTCGTATAGCCTTCGTATAGCCTTCGTATAGCCTTCGTATAGCCTTCGTAATAGCCTTCGTATAGCCTTCGTATAGCCTTCGTATCAGCCTTCGTATAGCCTTCGTATAGCCTTCGTATAGGCCTTCGTATAGCCTTCGTATAGCCTTCGTATAGCCTTCGTATAGCCTTCGTATAGCCTTCGTATAGCCTTCGTATAGCCTTCGTATAGCCTTCGTATAGCCTTCGTATAGCCTTCGTATAGCCTTCGTTAGCCTTCGTTTAGCCTTCGTAGCCTTCGTATAGCCTTCGTTAGCCTTCGTGTAGCCTTCGTGTAGCCTTCGTTGAGCCTTCGTGTAGCCTTCGTATAGCCTTCGTAGTAGCCTTCGTGATAGCCTTCGTATAGCCTTCGTATAGCCTTCGTATAGCCTTCGTATAGCCTTCGTATAGCCTTCGTATAGCCTTCGTATAGCCTTCGTATAGCCTTCGTATAGCCTTCGTATAGCCTTCGTATAGCCTTCGTGTAGCCTTCGTATAGCCTTCGTATAGCCTTCGTGTAAGCCTTCGTGTAGCCTTCGTATAGCCTTCGTATAGCCTTCGTATAGCACTTCTTATATGCTTTCGAAGAGAGGTCGTAGGCCTTCGTAAATGAACAAACTTCGTTTATGCGGAGGTCTTACCGTCCGACGGCATCGATACGCACTGATGTAGCTCACGTTATTGTCACGCTATAGCTTCGTATAGCTCTTTTCAAGAATTGAGCACTTTCATGTGTTTTTTTCAAGTATTTTATGAATGTCTTTTCTGATTTGCATAGCCTTCGTGTAGCCTTCGTATAGCTTCGTATAGCCTTCGTATAGCCTTCGTATAACTTCGTATAGCCTTCGTATAGCCTTCGTGATAGCCTTCGTATAGCCTTCGTATAGCCTTCGTATAGCCTTCGTAAAGCCTTCGTATAGCCTTCGTATAGCCTTCGTATAGCCTTCGTATAGCCTTCGTATAGCCTTTCGTATAGCCTTCGTTAGCCTTCGTATAGCCTTCGTATAGCCTTCGTATAGCCTTCGTGTAGCCTTCGTATAGCCTTCGTATAGCCTTCGTGTAGCCTTCGTTAGCCTTCGTGTAGCCTTCGTATAGCCTTCGTATAGCCTTCGTATAGCCTTCGTGTAGCCTTCGTATAGCCTTCGTGTAGCCTTCGTATAGCCTTCGTATAAGCCTTCGTATAGCCTTCGTGTAGCCTTCGTATAGCCTTCGTGTAGCCTTCGTGTAGCCTTCGTGTAGCCTTCGTATAGCCTTCGTATAGCCTTCGTATAGCCTTCGTATAGCCTTCGTATAGCCTTCGTATAGCCTTCGTATAGCCTTCGTATAGCCTTCGTATAGCCATTCGTATAGCCTTCGTATAGCCTTCGTGTAGCCTTCGTATAGCCTTCGTAGTAGCCTTCGTATAGCCTTCGTTATCCTTCGTGTAGCCTTCGTATAGCCTTCGTATAGCCTTCGTATAGCCTTCGTGTAGCCTTCGTATAGCCTTCGTAGTAGCCTTCGTGTAGCCTTCGTATAGCCTTCGTATAGCCTTCGTATAGCCTTCGTATAGCCTTCGTGTAGCCTTCGTATAGCCTTCGTATAGCCTTCGTTATAGCCTTCGTATAGCCTTCGTATAGCCTTCGTATAGCCTTCGTATAGCCTTCGTATAGCCTTCGTATTAGCCTTCGTATAGCCTTTCGTTATTAGCCTTCGTATAGCCTTCGTATAGCCTTCGTATAGCCTTCGTATAGCCTTCGTATAGCCTTCGTATAGCCTTCGTTATGCCTTCGTATAGCCTTCGTATAGCCTTCGTATAGCCTTCGTATAGCCTTCGTATAGCCTTCGTATAGCCTTCGTATTGCCTTCGTATGGCCTTCGTATAGCCTTCGTATAGCCTTCGTATAGCCTTCGTATAGCCTTCGTATAGCCTTCGTATAGCCTTCGTATAGCCTTCGTATAGCCTTCGTATAGCCTTCGTATAGCCTTCGTATAGCCTTCGTATAGCCTTCGTATAGCCTTCGTATAGCCTTCGTATAGCCTTCGTATAGCCTTTCGTATAGCCTTCGTATAGCCTTCGTATAGCCTTCGTATTAGCCTTCCGTATTAAAGCCTTCGTATAGCCTTCGTATAGCCTTTGTATTTAGCCTTCGTTAGCCTTCGTATAAGCCTTCGTATTTAGCCTTCGTAAGCCTTTGTAAAGCCTTCGTTATAGCCTTCGTATAGCCTTCGTATAGCCTTCTTATAGCCTTCTAAAGCCTTTCGTATAGCCTTCGTATAGCCTTCGTATAGCCCTTCGATTAGCCTTCGTATAGCCTTCGGTTAGCCTTCGTATGGCTTCGTATTAGCCTTCGGTTAGCCTTCGTTACCCTTCGGTTAGCCTTCGATAGCCCTTCGTATAGCCTTCGTATAGCCTTCGTTTAGCCTTCGTATAGCCTTCGTTAGCCTTCTAAAGCCTTCGTATAAACCTTCGAATAGCCTTCGTTAGCCTTCGTATTAGCCTTCGTATAGCCTTCGTTAAAGCCTTCTATAGCCTTCGTTTAGCCTTTGATAGCCTTCGTATAGCCTTCGTATAGCCCTTCGTATAGCCTTCGTAACGCCTTTGTTAAGCCTTCGTATGGCCTTCGTATTAGCCTTCGTATAGCCTTCGTTTAGCCTTCGTTAGCCTTGTTAGCCTTCGTTGTTTAAAGCCTTTCGTTACCTTCGGTAGCCTTCGTATAGCCTTCGATAGCCTTCGTATAGCCTTCTGTAGCCTTCGTATGGCCTTCGTTTAGCCTTCGTGTAGCCTTCGTTAGCCTTCGTTAGCCTTCGATTAACCTTCGAATAGCCTTCGTGTAGCCTTCGTTTAGCCTTCGTTAGCCTTCGTTTAAGCCTTCGTATTAAACCTTTCGAATAGCCTTCGTTAGCCTTCGTTAGCTTCGTATTAGCCTTCGTTTGCCTTAGTTTTTTTCTTTTTATAGGCCTTCGTATTGCCTTCGTATAGCCTTCGTATAGCCTTCGTATGCCTTCGTTAGCCTTCGTTTGGCCTTTCGTTTGGCCTTGTATAGCCTTCGTTAGGCCTTCGTTAATTAATAGCCTTCGTTTAGCCTTCGTTACCTTCGTTATTAGCCTTCGTATAGCCTTCGTATAGCCTTCTTAGCCTTCGTTTAGCCTTCGTTAGCCTTCGTTAAACCTTCGTATAGCCTTCGTATAGCCTTCGTATTAACCTTCGAATAGCCTTCGTTAGCCTTCGTATAGCCTTCGTATAGCCTTCGTATTAGCCTTTCGTATTGCCTTCGTATAGCCTTCGTATTAGCCTTCGTATTGCCTTCGTATAGCCTTCGTTTAGCCTTCGTATAGCCTTTCGTATACCCTTCGTATAGCCTTCGTATAGCCTTCGTTATAGCCTTCGTATAGCCTTCGTTTGGCCTTCGTTGGCCTTCGTATTTAGGCCTTGTATTGCCTTCGTATGCCTTGTTTTGCCTTCGTTATAGCCTTGTTAAGCCTTCGTATAGCCTTTGGTTTAGCCCTTCGTATAGCCTTCGTTTACCTTTCGTATAGCCCGTTATAGCCTTCGTATAGCCTTCGTATAGCCTTCGTATGCCTTCGTTTAGCCTTCGTAAGCCTTCAAATAGCCTTCGTATAGCCTTCGTATAGCCTTCGTATAGGTTCGTATAGCCTTCGTATAGCCTTCGTATAGCCTTTCGTATCCCGTATAGGGCCTTCGTGTAGCCTTCGTTAGCCTTCGGATAGCCTTCGTATAGCCTTCGAATAGTTTATAGCCTTCGGTTATAGCCTTCGTATAGCCTTCGTATAGCCTTCGTATAGCCTTCGTATTAGCCTTCGTATAGCCTTCGTATAGCCTTCGTATAGCCTTCGTTATAGCCTTCGTATAGCCTTCGTATAGCCTTCGTATAGCCTTTGTATAGCCTTCGTATAGCCTTCGTTTACCTTCGTACAGCCTTCGTATAGCCTTCGTATAGCCTTCGTATAGCCTTCGTATAGCCTTCGTATAGCCTTCGTATAGCCTTCGTATAGCCTTCGTATAGCCTTCGTATAGCCTTCGTATAGCCTTCGTATAGCCTTCGTATAGCCTTCGTATAGCCTTCGTATAGCCTTCGTATAGCCTTCGTATAGCCTTCGTATAGCCTTCGTATAGCCTTCGTATAGCCTTCGTATAGCCTTCGTATAGCCTTCGTATAGCCTTCGTATAGCCTTCGTATAGCCTTCGTATAGCCTTCGTATAGCCTTCGTATAGCCTTCGTATAGCCTTCGTATAGCCTTCGTATAGCCTTCGTATAGCCTTCGTATAGCCTTCGTATAGCCTTCGTATAGCCTTCGTATAGCCTTCGTATAGCCTTCGTATAGCCTTCGTATAGCCTTCGTATAGCCTTCGTATAGCCTTCGTATAGCCTTCGTATAGCCTTCGTATAGCCTTCGTATAGCCTTCGTATAGCCTTCGTATAGCCTTCGTATAGCCTTCGTATAGCCTTGGTTTGGCCTTCGTATAGCCTTGGTTTGGCCTTCGTATAGCCTTCGTTTGGCCTTCGTATAGCCTTCGTATAGCCTTCGTATAGCCTTCGTATAGCCTTCGTATAGCCTTCGTATAGCCTTCGTATAGCCTTCGTATAGGCTTCGTATAGCCTTCGTATAGCCTTCGTATATCCTTCGTATAGCCTTCGTATAGCCTTCGTATAGCCTTCGTATAGCCTTCGTATAGCCTTCGTATAGCCTTCGTATAGCCTTCGTATAGCCTTCGTATAGCCTTCGTATAGCCTTCGTATAGCCTTCGTATAGCCTTCGTATAGCCTTCGTATAGCCTTCGTATAGCCTTCGTATAGCCTTCGTATAGCCTTCGTATAGCCTTCGTATAGCCTTCGTATAGCCTTCGTATAGCCTTCGTATAGCCTTCGTATAGCCTTCGTATAGCCTTCGTATAGCCTTCGTATAGCCTTCGTATAGCCTTCGTATAGCCTTCGTATAGCCTTCGTATAGCCTTCGTATAGCCTTCGTATAGCCTTCGTATAGCCTTCGTATAGCCTTCGTATAGCCTTCGTATAGCCTTCGTATAGCCTTCGTATAGCCTTCGTATAGCCTTCGTATAGCCTTCGTATAGCCTTCGTATAGCCTTCGTATAGCCTTCGTTGGCCTTCGTACAGCCTTCGTTTGGCTTCGTATAGCCTTCGTATAGCCTTCGTATAGCCTTCGTGTAGCCTTCGTGTAGCCTTCGTATAGCCTTCGCATAGCCTTCGTGTAGCCTTCGAGTAGCCTTCGTGTAGCCTTCGTATAGCCTTCGTATAGCCTTCGTATAGCCTTCGTATAGCCTTCGTAAAGCCTTCGTGTAGCCTTCGTATAGCCTTCGAATAGCCTTCGAATAGCCTTCGAATAGCCTTCGAATAGCCTTCGTATAGCCTTCGTATAGCCTTCGTATAGCCTTCGTATAGCCTTCGTATAGCCTTCGTATAGCCTTCGTATAGCCTTCGTATAGCCTTCGTATAGCCTTCGTATAGCCTTCGTATAGCTTTCGTATAGCCTTCGTATAGCCTTCGTATAGCCTTCGTATAGCCTTCGTGTAGCCTTCGTATAGCCTTCGTATAGCCTTCGTATAGCCTTCATATAGCCTTCGTATAGATTCTTATAGCATTCGTATAGCCTTCGTAAAGCCTTCGTTTAGCCTTCGTATAGCCTTCGTATAGCCTTCGTATAGCCTTCGTATAGCCTTCGTTATAGCCTTCGTATAGCCTTCGTATAGCCTTCGTATAGCCTTCGTATATTCTTCGTATAGCCTTCGTATAGCCTTCGTATAGCCTTCATATAGCCTTCGTATAGCCTTCGTTTAGCCTTCGTTTAGCCTTCGTTCAGCCTTCGTTCAGCCTCCGTTCAGCCTTCGTTTAGCCTTCGTATAGTACTCCATTTATATGTTTTTGAACTAGAGGTCGTAGGCGAACATGAACAAACACGTTCATTGCAGAGCTCTTTCCGGTCCGACGGCCGGCTACGCACTGATGGAGCTCACGAATTGTCACGCTATTTATATGTTTTTGAACTAGAGGCCGTAGGCGAACATGAGCAAACACGTTCATATCGGAGCTCTTTCCGGTCCGACTGCTGGCAACGCACTGATGGAGCTTACGAATTGTCACGCTATTTATATGTTTTTGAACTAGAGGTCGTAGGCGAACAGGAGCAAACACGTTCATATCGGAGCTCCTTCCGGTCCGACTGCTTGCAACGCACTGATGGAGCTCACGAATTGTCACGCTATTTATATGTTTTTGAACTAGAGGCCGTAGGCGAACATGAGCAAACACGTTCATATCGGAGCTCTTTCCGGTCCGACTGCTGGCAACGCACTGATGGAGCTTACGAATTGTCACGCTATTTATATGTTTTTGAACTAGAGGTC
This sequence comes from Chlorops oryzae, assembly GCA_020466095.1. Taxonomy (NCBI): domain Eukaryota; kingdom Metazoa; phylum Arthropoda; class Insecta; order Diptera; family Chloropidae; genus Chlorops; species Chlorops oryzae. Next base: position 100,074,672 of record CM035807.1, read on the forward strand.
GTAGGCCAACAGGAGCAAACACTTTTATATTGGAGCTCTTTCCGGTCCGACTGCTGGATTTCAATACTCTCCAACATTTTTTCAATTTTTCCATTTGTTTTCGTAATGGGGTGTTTGTTAGGATTGGTGGTGTTTAAATTTTTACTGTCACAGCGATCGAAGGAATCATTCATGTCTCTATTCAAAAATTCTGAAAATCAAGAAAATGCTGTGGCGTCCGGAAACTTCATCAATAACATGAAAGAAGGCAAGAGTTCCACCAGCCCCACGAAGAAATAGTAAGAGCAATTCTGTGGGAAGAATGGTTGAAGAGCTGAAGGGGGTAGGGTTTAGTACGTAGGCACTGTCATAACAATGGACAGTGAATCGTGCATGCGGCTGAACTTGGAGAAGTCGTATCTTTTAAAGATTCCGAACCTCCATGCGATCCAGAAAAAAAAAAACCTTGTAAAGACCTTTTTAATATTCTACCACGTACTGCTGAAGCCAACAAAATCAACACTCAGCTACTTTTGTTATAAGCCTACATCCTGAACTCTAAACACCATAATCGACTTCGGTTTTAATCGTAAAATTTAAAAATTTTAATTCTTGCTATAGATCTGGAGGACATTACTAAATCTGCATTGAATAGCTCAATGGACGCTAAGTATCCTGAAAGTTAAAAAATTGACTTTTACGCAAAATTTATTTCTTATAAAATCGAAATAACAGGTGAGGTGGTACTTGCCACCAACTTACAAGTTAAGCTACGCACGCTTATTTTTCAAAACAAACCGACGCATGTTTGTGCGTAGAGTGTGTGCGTGATATCACAACGACGTGAGTTCATTTCAAACCTTTCAACCACATTAAAGAAGTGGTTTTAAGATATATTGTATATTTTCATTACGATTAAACCAAATTGAACGTAAATAAATTTTTTACGCTAAACGGTTTTTAGACAAGAAATACATTCAATTTTATTAAAATATTCGAAAAATTAAACTATAGATATTTTATTATAAAAACATAAAATTTTATCATTAAAGAACAAAGCTCATGACCGATATATCGTTTCATGCTTAAGGCGCATAGAGTTCGGATAGACCAAAACAAATTTCTCGTTTTACCCATATAAAAAATGTGCGCTACTCGAAGAGAAGCACGACATCGTATAAAGCACTTCGGCTCGTTTGCTACACTCATCACGCATATACGAAACCGAACGAGAATCAGAAAATAGAAATTTTCTTGACTTTACTGCTTTGAAAACGCTAGACATACACACAACCTCCTAAATATATATGCATGCATACCGATTTATAAGTCCCGTTTATTGACAAAGCCAAAACGAACCAAAGGTTGCGTCAAACGCGATTTTCGTGTGCTCGACCGGATCGAACACAAAAAGCGTGTTTGAAGAAGGTTTGAGTTAGCTTCCTCAATCTATGAAAAAGGCCACTGATCTTTGAAAAAAAAGTCACTGATTCTGGGTGAATTTCAAAATATATAAAATGACATCTCTTGTTGTTCTATACTCTTTGGTTTGGCTTACTTAAAAGAGTATTTATTTAAAACTTTCAATTGGAGGCTTATCGGATAAGATGCATAGTTTCTGACATAAAAAGTTTTTTTTCCTGTAGTACGGCATTTTTAACCGAATATAACATGATTTTCAATCATTTGTACATAAATGTATGTACTAAAATTTGATATCGCTTTGACCATTGCTGTAAATTTTCAGGTACTCACAGGTAGCCTGGGACATAACTTTTAACGATTTTTTAACGATCGAAACTCTCTATAACGAAGTCCTTTAGTATGATTCTTATAAACAAGTTCTATTTTGAACAATGGAAATCGTTACAGAGAATTACGCATTTTACATATTACAAATATTATTTTCTTTTTATATAATTATATATATATACATATACGAACTACAGATTTAAAAGGATTCTTCTTTTCTAATGTCACTAAAATACTTTTTTGATACAGAAATTTTATTTAAAATTACGAATTATCGCACAGCCTCTTAATCCAGCGTTGACATACAGAATTAAAAGTCAAAGAAATATGTTCCGGACTAAACTTCATGTATTTGCGGCCACATACTACTCTTTATTGGAGCTTTTTTTAATATTGGAGGTCAATACGTTGGCATTCATTCAAGAATGTTTTGATTCCTGCATAGTACCTGCGAATATAAAAATCCAAAACCATTTATTCCATTTCATAGGTATTTAAAATGTCTTATCTTATCTTATAAATGCATAATTCTTACCCATCAACAATCCACGTATCGTTGTGAGAGCCGCCAATAATCTCCAACATTCGTTTATTTTCACTGGAGCATTTGTTGAAGAGTGCACGCATCATTCGAGGCGGAACCAAAGTATCGGCCAAACCAGATATGAATAGAAATGGAACGGAACACTTTCGGATTTTATACAACGAGCAGTACTGCAAAAATTAATTCAATCGAAATATTAAGTCTACTAAACTATACAATTTATTACAACTACCTTGTTCTTGTAAAAAATAATAGGTACACATCTAATATAGGGATGTATCAGTTCCACCGCCATGTCAGGTATACTCGTGAATGTATTTTCCACAATAGCGCACATTATTTTCTGCGAATACACTACATCAGCGGCTAAGTCTATTACGACAGCTCCGCCCAACGACCGCCCAAAAACGACTATCTGTGAATGATCCAAATCAATTCGTGAGTAGAGATAATCGATGGCAGCCCGTGCATCTGTTGCAAATCCTCGTTCCGATGGTGCACCCGTTGACATGCCATAACCACGGTATTCCACCATCAAGATATTACAGTGCAAGCTATAAAATATGCCCCAAACATTTTGCATGCGATGGCCCATATTGCCAGCGTTCCCGTGGAAATAAACAAAAGTTGGAACGCTTTTATCATGTTGCGATATCCAAAAAGCATGCAGAACTACCCTATCCGGGCAATGGATACTAACGGTTTCATGTGCCATATTATACATTGTCGGAATGGGAACATAGATTCGTGAATTCGTTGGCAACTCCGGATGATATAGCAACATATCTTGGCCAAAGTAGAAACCAACTAAAAGAAGAAAATTCGAATTATGGAATTCATAGTTTAAAGCTCTCTCTACTCACTTAATGCTACTGAGATCAATAGTAAGAAAGTTACGAGACCGCCATAGAAATAGTAAACAATAAAACCAACAACAAGTGTCACCATCATAAAACACGGTCCTCTATTGTCCGGAAATTGTACGTCGGAGATTGCATCGTGACGCATCTCGGCAATTTTGAATGAATTCTGAACGTCAAAAAATTTTTCTTCGAAAGAATTTTCCGAATCGTTGCATTTTACAATTTTTCACTTATATTAGTCCATGGTTTCTATTGATTAGAATTTTTCCTAAAATTGACGTCTGATGCATATATATTGCGAAAAATATATAGTATATATTAGTGATGTTGCGAATGTTTTGCGAATATTAACGTTCGAATCCTATGGTGTTATGTTTTTCATTTATGTAGATTGATTTGATATGTGTATTGATACTATTGAATTGTAAATTTCAAAACAATCGGGCATGTCACAGAAATCGAATACGATAGAAAACCTTCGATTTCGCTTAAATTTGTATGGAAATTTCATTGGTTTCGAACGTTTTCAATCGTATTCGATTTCTGTAACATGCCCGAATATTTAAAAGTTATTCAAAAAAAGCTTGGGGAACAAATTTAAATTCATTTTCCTTACGAAAACAGATTAATTAAATACAATGTTTTTTTGTATCATAGGGCAACACTCTAAAAAACATATGTGGGGTTTACACGGCACCTCAGCTGTCAATACCAAAGCATAGATAAGTGGCGCTTAATTTAAAACTAAACATTCGCATTCGTGAATGTTTAAAGAACCACATTCGTAACATCACTAATATGTATTGAGCGAAGCTCCATATCATAACTCCTGGTCTTCGCAAAAACAGTTGACAGCTGCTGATGTAATCGATATTTCCCGATATATGCAATGCCGCGTCTTGACGGGCGAGTTTTTCTGTTTTCATAGCTCGAGCATGATGAAAGTCGCCAAATGAAGAGTGCCTTAATCACATCGCAAAGCGATTTCTGGTGAGATTTCTTTTAAAATTTATATATTCTAAAAAAATATAAACAAATGGTTGTTATACTACTGCCATACTACTACTAACTTAAATAGAGATATGCAACAATACCGCCTTGCGGTGTACGAAAATTTCAACATTCGGTCGAATTTTTCGATACATCGTTATCTCGATACATTTTGCACACCACCATAATTGAATTGTCATCAGTTTGATAAATTTACGTTTTCCTTTAAGTTTTAGTTTGGATATCATGGTCGTGGAGTTTCCTGCCTGAATGCATGAGCAAAGCAATAACCAAACGAAAAACTACGTTAGGAGAAGACCTGGAGCTTCGAATCATGTTGCAGGATTTTGATTCGAAGAAAAAGCAAAACGAGCGGAAGAAGAGCGAAGGGCAAAGCGGAACAGCTGGAGCTTTTTAAAAACAAGTGAGGTTTTTCTAATTTATTTATATAAATCGGGCTAGTACTAAACTGTTCTGTCTTTTTCACATTAAACGAATGAACAGAGAAAAAGAAAAATTGAAACAAACTAAACTTGACTTAAAAGATTGAAGGTCACATCATCGCGAAGAAGACGCAAGACGAAAGAGCGAGTACAACGAGAGAGCAACGATCGCGAAGCCAATTGAACTGCTTCCATTAAGTGGAAAAGAAAATTTTAATAAATCACAATAATGAGGGAAGAAAAACATAGTCAAGTTAATGTCAGAAGAAGAAGAAGTTCCGCAACTTTAGCCTGCATTGCTGCAATAATCGTAGTATCATGCATATCAATTGTTTTCGCGGATACAGTACCAACGCAAAATATGTCCCAGAAGGAACGCGAAGCACTGAGGTCAGTAGTTATTTCGTGTTATGTTAATTTTCCTAAAAAACCAAACATTTGTCCAACAGAGAAGAGTCGCGAGAGATGTTCTATCATGCTTATAATGCTTACATGGAGAACGCGTATCCTGCGGATGAACTGATGCCATTATCATGTAAAGGTCGCTACCGTGGAGTAACTCCATCCCGTGGTGACATGGATGATATATTGGGCAAGTGAGTAAACGAAGTTTTATAGCTCAATTAAACGATCAGTTAGTTTTCTTTATTAGAGTATCATTTTTGTATACTCTGCATTTTTTTTTATATAAATGGATTCTCATCATATACCCACGTGTTACTTTTATATTTCGAAAAGGAATCAATTTTATTCACATTTTATTGAATGCGTTAAAAAGTACGAAAAATTGCTTTGGTTTTTTCTTTCAGCTTTTCAATGACACTCGTTGATTCGCTCGACACGTTAGTCATCCTAGGCGATTTTGCAGAGTTCGAAAGCGCTGTGAAAAGAGTAATTCGTGATGTACAATTCGACAATGATATCATTGTGTCGGTTTTCGAAACGAATATTCGTATGGTGGGTGGCCTTTTATCCGCACATATATTGGCCGGATACATACAAAAGCATGCTCAAGTGATGCCTTGGTATAAAGCAGAAATGCTGGAAATGGCACGTGATTTGGGATATAGGCTATTGCCGGCATTCAACACCTCCACAGGTATACCTCATGCTCGTGTCAATTTACGTTATGGGATGAAGGACGAACAGCTTAAAAAGTCACGTGAGACGTGCACTGCATGCGCGGGAACAATCCTTTTGGAGTTCGCAGCACTCTCACGGCTGACAGGTGAGAATTTGGATTAACTTTAAAATTGTTTACTTTGTTAAAAATGTTTTTGTTTTCCATTATTATAGGTGATCCAATATTCGAAGCACGGGCGCATACAGCAATGGATGCATTGTGGAGACTACGCCATCGCGGTTCTGACTTAATGGGGACGGTTTTGAACGTACATTCGGGTGATTGGGTTCGACGGGACTCCGGTGTTGGGGCTGGCATAGATTCCTATTATGAGTATCTTTTCAAATCGTACGTATTGCTTGGAGACGATAAATATTTAGCACGTTTCAATCGTCATTACAATGCTGTAATGAAATACGTGAGCGAAGGTCCGATGCTCCTGGATGTTTTAATGCATCGGCCACACGCAAAGTCGCGCAATTTTATGGATGCTCTTTTGGCATTTTGGCCTGGACTGCAAGTACTATCGGGAGATCTTAAACCTGCCGTTCAAACGCATGAGATGCTTTACCAAGTCATGCAAATGCATACGTTTATACCAGAAGCATTTACCGTTGATTTTCAAATACATTGGGGCCAGCATCCTTTACGTCCGGAATTTATTGAATCAACATACTTTTTGTATCGTGCCACAGGCGATCATCATTACCTTCAAGTTGGGAAAAAAGCATTGAAAACTTTACAAAAGCATGCAAAGGTTGCTTGTGGCTATGCGGCTGTAAATGATGTGCGTACCGGAAAGCACGAGGATCGAATGGATTCATTTGTACTTTCGGAAACATTTAAATATCTTTTTCTACTGTTTTCTGAGCCACATGAACTGGTTGTGAACGTTGATCAATTCGTTTTTACTACTGAAGCACATCTTCTTCCGCTGTCTATCGCTCAATTAGGCAATTCGACATTCAGTAAGTGAAATTGAAACCAAATTGATAGCTCAATTACTGATGAAAGAATTAAATCCTTTTTTCCAAGTTGAATTAGCTATATCATAGCCATGGCTTTTTTTTTGATTTGGTACCTTTTGTATTGTATTGTGTACTTTTTCCTGCCTTTTATTTTAATATAATTCTAATTTGTCTCGCTTTTAAAGATTTTCGACAATCGGATGAGCACAATGTCTTGGATTTTATGCGAACTTGTCCCAGTTCGAATAAGCTTTTTCCCGAGAAAGTACGTAAGCCATTGCGTAACTTTATTACTGGGTCCTGTCCACGAACGCCTACTGGGAAACGTTTACGTGCCTTGGATTTTCAAGCGAATAATGCTGATCATTTGCGAGCTATATATGACATGGGCATCACCATGGTTTCTCTAGGTGATGGAAAGGTGCGATTGTTTCATAGTTTTTATAATGTAAGTTGCTTTCGTAAATTATTTTTTAATTTTTCTTTATTTTTCTTTCCTACTTTTGTTTGGGTTTGCTGAAACTATCGCTTTGGGGTACAAATAAATAACATTTCGCCACAATGAAATTAGTAGACAAACAATTTTTTAAATTATCAGGAATAATAGCATTCCATTGGAAATATCCACTACTTGCCGCTTTCTTCTTTGAAGTTTTTTTTTGGGCATAAGAGATTTTTATTCTTTTGTTTTTGAAAATAACATTTCTGATTGGTAATTGATTTATTAACTTTCTAAATTCTCAGGCAAAATCCCCTGAAGATGGGGAGATGGGTCTAATATTTATGCAGGAAATGCTCGAGTTAACTAAAATGCAAAGCATGAATCAATTAGCTCAGCTGCAGGTGAGTCAATTATTATTGTTTCCTTTGTAAAAGAATGACATTTCGAACGACTATGAAACGAATTTTTATTTTTTTATTTAGGCAATCGCTTATGCAGTCGATGACAATTCGCGCGATTGGACAGCTCTCATGGCGGGGCCTTCACACTTTAGTCCAGAACTAGTTGGAGATAAATTTGTTGAGGGTGAAGTTATTTTAGCCGAACCATTTCGCGCCTGCGATTCAACGTTACTAAATAGCAGAAATGTTAGCGGTAAGATACTTATCGCTGAACGCGGCGATTGTACGTTTGTCAGTAAAGCTCGATTGGCTCAGAAAAATGGTGCCTTAGCGCTAATTGTCTGTGATAATATAGCGGGTACGTCTGGTGAAACTCAACCCATGTTTGCCATGTCCGGCGATGGAATCAATGATGTCACCATTCCAGTCGTATTCATGTACTCGCAAGAATTCAATAAATTAGCTACTGTTATGAAACGAAAGAGCGATACTATGCGCGTGCGCATAATGCAAATGATTGAATTTAAACGTTGGCAATTGACCAAAGAAGCGCAAAGTAATGATACAATAGTTAAAAATGTAGATACCGAACGTCCGATTGACAATGTATCTACAGAATCGATGGACATAAGAGACTCAACTGATGCCCAAAACTCCTCACAACAGCCAAAAACCCCCTCAACGTCAAATCCTACGCTAGCTGAAAAGGCCAATGCTCGCAAAGACGAATTGTAGTAATAGTAGCATTTAATAAATACAAATTGCTAAGGCACTTTTTTGTTGTTGTTATTTAACTTGCTTTAAGGTGCATTTCTGTCGTGTACATAGAAAAAAACTTCCTACAATCGAACTCGTGTAAATCAACAATTATTTTCTAAATTATATGCTAGGATCTTACATGTAAGAAATTTACCATTAATTTTGTATGAAAATAAAAGAAAAACTTAGCGTAGTTCAATTTTTAAAAAGCAAGCAAAACAATCCTGAAAGCAAATAAAATTATTTTTTAAGACATAGAGATAACCAATTTTAATGATGTTATTTTTACAAGACGAAAACTGCTGGTCGGCAAAAAAAAAAACGGGAGCAAAATCCATGGGATGATAGGCCGGGACACTTGAACACGCAAGAAGAAGATTCGAGTCCGCGCTATGCCAGTTGGTGTCTGAACTCTGTTCTTACGTCACGAATATCTGATAGAGGACTTTGAGAGGGCGTAGCACAAAAAGTAGGCGTGGCAGCGTTACGAAGTTAAACTTTTCTGACTTTGGGGCACAACCATTAAGCTATATTCCGAATGTGGGTTCCATGGGTTCAAAATTGTGGATTTTAGAAAAACCCGTTTTCTGTTTGAGGGGGTTGGGGTGGTTGGATTTCGAAAATTTTTTGGGAATCTCTTAGATCTAGAGATAGAAGCGTCCATGCCAAATTTCAAGACCCTAGGGTAACTCCTTCTATGATTTTCCAAGAAATGTATGGAGGTTAAGCGCTTGAACTCCATACATTTCTTGGAAAATCATAGAAGGAGTTACCCTAGGGTCTTGAAATTTGGCATGGACGCTTCTATCTCTAGATCTAAGAGATTCCCAAAAAATTTTCGAAATCCAACCACCCCAACCCCCTCAAACAGAAAACGGGTTTTTCTAAAATCCACAATTTTGAACCCATGGGACCCACATTCGGAATTTAGCTTAATTTTGTGCCCCAGAGTTGGAAAAGTTCATTTTCGTAACTCTGCCACGCCTACTTTTTGTGCTACGCCCACTCAAAGACCTCTGTCACTAATTCGTGACGTATGAACCTAGTTCAGATAACATGAATAGCTAAGACTCAAACAACTAGCATAGCGAATACACAAGCTGTTGACAAGCTTTTTCACGTTCGCGTCTTAAGTCTGCTCTTACGTCACGAATATCTGATAAAGGACTTTAAGAGGGCGTAGCACAAAAAGTAGGCGTGGCAGCGTTACGAACTTGAACTTTTCCAACTCTGGGGCACAAAAGTAAGCTAAATTCCGAATGTGGGTCCGGTGGGTTCAAAATTGTGGATTTTAGAAAAACCCGTTTTCTGTTTGAGGGGGTTGGGGTGGTTGGATTTCGAAAATTTTTTGGGAATCTCTTAGATCTAGAGATAGAAGCGTCCATGCCAAATTTCAAGACCCTAGGGTAACTCCTTCTATGATTTTCCAAGAAATGTATGGAGTTCAAGCGCTTAACCTCCATACATTTCTTGGAAAATCATAGAAGGAGTTACCCTAGGGTCTTGAAATTTGGCATGGACGCTTCTATCTCTAGATCTAAGAGATTCCCAAAAAATTTTCGAAATCCAACCACCCCAACCCCCTCAAACAGAAAACGGGTTTTTCTAAAATCCACAATTTTGAACCCATGGGACCCACATTCGGAATTTAGCTTAATTTTGTGCCCCAGAGTTGGAAAAGTTCATTTTCGTAACTCTGCCACGCCTACTTTTTGTGCTACGCCCACTCAAAGACCTCTGTCACTAATTCGTGACGTATGAACCTAGTTCAGATAACATGAATAGCTAAGACTCAAACAACTAGCATAGCGAATACACAAGCTGTTGACAAGCTTTTTCACGTTCGCGTCTTAAGTCTGCTCTTACGTCACGAATATCTGATAAAGGACTTTAAGAGGGCGTAGCACAAAAAGTAGGCGTGGCAGCGTTACGAACTTGAACTTTTCCAACTCTGGGGCACAAAAGTAAGCTAAATTCCGAATGTGGGTCCGGTGGGTTCAAAATTGTGGATTTTAGAAAAACCCGTTTTCTGTTTGAGGGGGTTGGGGTGGTTGGATTTCGAAAATTTTTTGGGAATCTCTTAGATCTAGAGATAGAAGCGTTCATGCCAAATTTCAAGACCCTAGGGTAACTCCTTCTATGATTTTCCAAGAAATGTATGGAGTTCAAGCGCTTAACCTCCATACATTTCTTGGAAAATCATAGAAGGAGTTACCCTAGGGTCTTGAAATTTGGCATGAACGCTTCTATCTCTAGATCTAAGAGATTCCCAAAAAATTTTCGAAATCCAACCACCCCAACCCCCTCAAACAGAAAACGGGTTTTTCTAAAATCCACAATTTTGAACCCATGGGACCCACATTCGGAATTTAGCTTAATTTTGTGCCCCAGAGTTGGAAAAGTTCATTTTCGTAACTCTGCCACGCCTACTTTTTGTGCTACGCCCACTCAAAGACCTCTGTCACTAATTCGTGACGTATGAACCTAGTTCAAGATAACATGAATAAGCTAAGACTCAAACAACTAGCATAGCGAATACACAAGCTGTTGAGTCTAGCTTTTTCACGTTCGCGTCTTAACTAGGCTTCTTACGTCACGAATATATGATAAAGGACTTTAAGAGGGCGTAGCACAAAAAGTAGGCGTGGCAGCGTTACGAACTTGAACTTTTCCAACTCTGGGGCACAAAAGTAAGCTAAATTCCGAATGTGGGTCCGGTGGGTTCAAAATTGTGGATTTTAGAAAAACCCGTTTTCTGTTTGAGGGGGTTGGGGTGGTTGGATTTCGAAAATTTTTTGGGAATCTCTTAGATCTAGAGATAGAAGCGTCCATGCCAAATTTCAAGACCCTAGGGTAACTCCTTCTATGATTTTCCAAGAAATGTATGGAGTTCAAGCGCTTAACCTCCATACATTTCTTGGAAAATCATAGAAGGAGTTACCCTAGGGTCTTGAAATTTGGCATGGACGCTTCTATCTCTAGATCTAAGAGATTCCCAAAAAATTTTCGAAATCCAACCACCCCAACCCCCTCAAACAGAAAACGGGTTTTTCTAAAATCCACAATTTTGAACCCATGGGACCCACATTCGGAATTTAGCTTAATTTTGTGCCCCAGAGTTGGAAAAGTTCATTTTCGTACCTACTTTTTGTGCTACGCCCACTCAAAGACCTCTGTCACTAATTCGTGACGTATGAACCTAGTTCAGATAACATGAATAGCTAAGACTCACAACTAGCATAGCGAATACACAAGCTGTTGACAAGCTTTTTCACGTTCGCGTCTTAAGTCTGCTCTTACGTCACGAATATCTGATAAAGGACTTTAAGAGGGCGTAGCACAAAAAGTAGGCGTGGCAGCGTTACGAACTTGAACTTCCAACTCTGGGGCACAAAAGTAAGCTAAATTCCGAATGTGGGTCCGGTGGGTTCAAAATTGTGGATTTTAGAAACCCGTTTTCTGTTTGAGGGGGTTGGGGTGGTTGGATTTCGAAATTTTGGGAATCTCTTAGATCTAGAGATAGAAGCGTCATGCCAAATTTCAAGACCCTAGGGTAACTCCTTCTATGATTTTCCAAGAAATGTATGGAGTTCAAGCGCTTACCATACATTTCTTGGAAAATCATAGAAGGAGTTACCCTAGGGTCTTGAAATTTGGCATGGACGCTTCTATCTCTAGATCTAAGAGATTCAAAAAATTTTCGAAATCCAACACCCCAACCCCCTCAAACAGAAAACGGGTTTTTCTAAAATCCACAATTTTGAACCCATGGGACCCACATTCGGAATTTAGCTTAATTTTGTGCCCCAGAGTTGGAAAAGTTCATTTTCGTAACTCTGCCACGCCTACTTTTTGTGCTACGCCCACTCAAAGACCTTGTCACTAATTCGTGACGTAGAACCAGTTAGAAACTGAAAGCTAGTCAAACAACTAGCATAGCGAATACACAAGCTGTTGACAAGCTTTTTCACGTTCGCGTCTTAAGTCTGCTCTTACGTCACGAATATCTGATAAAGGACTTTAAGAGGGCGTAGCACAAAAAGTAGGCGTGGCAGCGTTACGAACTTGAACTTTTCCAACTCTGGGGCACAAAAGTAAGCTAAATTCCGAATGTGGGTCCGGTGGGTTCAAAATTGTGGATTTTAGAAAAACCCGTTTTCTGTTTGAGGGGGTTGGGGTGGTTGGATTTCGAAAATTTTTTGGGAATCTCTTAGATCTAGAGATAGAAGCGTCCATGCCAAATTTCAAGACCCTAGGGTAACTCCTTCTATGATTTTCCAAGAAATGTATGGAGTTCAAGCGCTTAACCTCCATACATTTCTTGGAAAATCATAGAAGGAGTTACCCTAGGGTCTTGAAATTTGGCATGGACGCTTCTATCTCTAGATCTAAGAGATTCCCAAAAAATTTTCGAAATCCAACCACCCCAACCCCCTCAAACAGAAAACGGGTTTTTCTAAAATCCACAATTTTGAACCCATGGGACCCACATTCGGAATTTAGCTTAATTTTGTGCCCCAGAGTTGGAAAAGTTCATTTTCGTAACTCTGCCACGCCTACTTTTTGTGCTACGCCCACTCAAAGACCTCTGTCACTAATTCGTGACGTATGAACCTAGTTCAGATAACATGAATAGCTAAGACTCAAACAACTAGCATAGCGAATACACAAGCTGTTGACAAGCTTTTTCACGTTCGCGTCTTAAGTCTGCTCTTACGTCACGAATATCTGATAAAGGACTTTAAGAGGGCGTAGCACAAAAAGTAGGCGTGGCAGCGTTACGAACTTGAACTTTTCCAACTCTGGGGCACAAAAGTAAGCTAAATTCCGAATGTGGGTCCGGTGGGTTCAAAATTGTGGATTTTAGAAAAACCCGTTTTCTGTTTGAGGGGGTTGGGGTGGTTGGATTTCGAAAATTTTTTGGGAATCTCTTAGATCTAGAGATAGAAGCGTCCATGCCAAATTTCAAGACCCTAGGGTAACTCCTTCTATGATTTTCCAAGAAATGTATGGAGTTCAAGCGCTTAACTCCATACATTTCTTGGAAAATCATAGAAGGAGTTACCCTAGGGTCTTGAAATTTGGCATGGACGCTTCTATCTCTAGATCTAAGAGATTCCCAAAAAATTTTCGAAATCCAACCACCCCAACCCCCTCAAACAGAAAACGGGTTTTTCTAAAATCCACAATTTTGAACCCATGGGACCCACATTCGGAATTTAGCTTAATTTTGTGCCCCAGAGTTGGAAAAGTTCAATTCGTAACTCTGCCACGCCTACTTTTTGTGCTACGCCCCTAAAGCCTTTCACTAATTCGTGACGTATGAACCTAGTTAGAAACATGAAAGCTGTCAAAAACTGTACGTACAGTGTTGACAGCTTTCACGTTTCTAACTGTCTTACGTCACGAATATCTGATAAGGACTTTAAGGGGCGTAGCACAAAAAGTAGGCGTGGCAGCGTTACGAACTTGAACTTTTCCAACTCTGGGGCACAAAAGTAAGCTAAATTCCGAATGTGGGTCCGGTGGGTTCAAAATTGTGGATTTTAGAAAAACCCGTTTTCTGTTTGAGGGGGTTGGGGTGGTTGGATTTCGAAAATTTTTTGGGAATCTCTTAGATCTAGAGATAGAAGCGTCCATGCCAAATTTCAAGACCCTAGGGTAACTCCTTCTATGATTTTCCAAGAAATGTATGGAGTTCAAGCGCTTAACCTCCATACATTTCTTGGAAAATCATAGAAGGAGTTACCCTAGGGTCTTGAAATTTGGCATGGACGCTTCTATCTCTAGATCTAAGAGATTCCCAAAAAATTTTCGAAATCCAACCACCCCAACCCCCTCAAACAGAAAACGGGTTTTTCTAAAATCCACAATTTTGAACCCATGGGACCCACATTCGGAATTTAGCTCCATGCACAAAAGTAACTATCCGATGTGGGTCGGTTCAAATGTGGATTAGAAAAATTTTCTGTTTGAGGTTGTGGTGATTTCGAAAATTTTTTGGACTCTTAGATCTAGAGAAGAAGCGTCCATGCCAAATTTCAAGACCCTAGGGTAACTCCTTCTATGATTTTCCAAGAAATGATGGAGTTCAAGCGCTTAACCTCCATACATTTCTTGGAAAATCATAGAAGGAGTTACCCTAGGGTCTTGAAATTTGGCATGGACGCTTCTATCTCTAGATCTAAGAGATTCCCAAAAAATTTTCGAAATCCAACCACCCCAACCCCCTCAAACAGAAAACGGGTTTTTCTAAAATCCACAATTTTGAACCCATGGGACCCACATTCGGAATTTAGCTTAATTTTGTGCCCCAGAGTTGGAAAAGTTCATTCGTAACTCTGCCACGCCTACTTTTTGTGCTACGCCCCTAAAGACCTTGTCACTAATTCGTGACGTATAACCAGTTAGAAACTGAAAGCTAGTCAAAAACTGTACGAATGTGAGCTTTCAGTTTCTGTCTGCTTTACGTCACGAATTTGATAAAGGACTTTAGGGGCGTAGCAAAAAGTAGGCGTGGCAGGTTACGAACTTGAACTTTTCCAACTCTGGGGCACAAAAGTAAGCTAAATTCCGAATGTGGGTCCGGTGGGTTCAAAATTGTGGATTTTAGAAAACCCGTTTTCTGTTTGAGGGGGTGGGGTGGTTGGATTTCGAAAATTTTGGGAATCTCTTAGATCTAGAGATAGAAGCGTCATGCCAAATTTCAAGACCCTAGGGTAACTCCTTCTATGATTTTCCAAGAAATGTATGGAGTTCAAGCGCTTAACCCCATACATTTCTTGGAAAATCATAGAAGGAGTTACCCTAGGGTCTTGAAATTTGGCATGGACGCTTCTATCTCTAGATCTAAGAGATTCCCAAAAAATTTTCGAAATCCAACCACCCCAACCCCCTCAAACAGAAAACGGGTTTTTCTAAAATCCACAATTTTGAACCCATGGGACCCACATTCGGAATTTAGCTTAATTTTGTGCCCCAGAGTTGGAAAAGTTCAATTTTCGTAACTCTGCCACGCCTACTTTTTGTGCTACGCCCACTCAAAGACCTCTGTCACTAATTCGTGACGTATGAACCTAGTTCAGATAACATGAATAGCTAAGACTCAAACAACTAGCATAGCGAATACACAAGCTGTTGACAAGCTTTTCACGTTCGCGTCTTAAGTCTGCTCTTACGTCACGAATATCTGATAAAGGACTTTAAGAGGGCGTAGCACAAAAAGTAGGCGTGGCAGCGTTACGAACTTGAACTTTTCCAACTCTGGGGCACAAAAGTAAGCTAAATTCCGAATGTGGGTCCCATGGGTTCAAAATTGTGGATTTTAGAAAAACCCGTTTTCTGTTTGAGGGGGTTGGGGTGGTTGGATTTCGAAAATTTTTTGGGAATCTCTTAGATCTAGAGATAGAAGCGTCCATGCCAAATTTCAAGACCCTAGGGTAACTCCTTCTATGATTTTCCAAGAAATGTATGGAGTTCAAGCGCTTAACCTCCATACATTTCTTGGAAAATCATAGAAGGAGTTACCCTAGGGTCTTGAAATTTGGCATGGACGCTTCTATCTCTAGATCTAAGAGATTCCCAAAAAATTTTCGAAATCCAACCACCCCAACCCCCTCAAACAGAAAACGGGTTTTTCTAAAATCCACAATTTTGAACCCATGGGACCCACATTCGGAATTTAGCTTAATTTTGTGCCCCAGAGTTGGAAAAGTTCATTTTCGTAACTCTGCCACGCCTACTTTTTGTGCTACGCCCACTCAAAGACCTCTGTCACTAATTCGTGACGTATGAACCTAGCGATAACATGAAAGCTAAGTCAAAAACTAGCATAGCGTACACAAGTGTTGACAAGCTTTTTTCACGTTTCTTAAGTCTGCTCTACGTCACGAATTATCTGATAAAGGACTTTAAGGGGCGTAGCACAAAAAGTAGGCGTGGCAGCGTTACGAACTTGAACTTTTCCAACTCTGGGGCACAAAATAAGCTAAATTCCGAATGTGGGTCCGGTGGGTTCAAAATTGTGGATTTTAGAAAAACCCGTTTTCTGTTTGAGGGGGTTGGGGTGGTTGGATTTCGAAAATTTTTTGGGAATCTCTTAGATCTAGAGATAGAAGCGTTCATGCCAAATTTCAAGACCCTAGGGTAACTCCTTCTATGATTTTCCAAGAAATGTATGGAGTTCAAGCGCTTAACCTCCATACATTTCTTGGAAAATCATAGAAGGAGTTACCCTAGGGTCTTGAAATTTGGCATGGACGCTTCTATCTCTAGATCTAAGAGATTCCCAAAAAATTTCGAAATCCAACCACCCCAACCCCCTCAAACAGAAAACGGTTTTCTAAAATCCACAATTTTGAACCCATGGGACCCACATTCGGAATTTAGCTTATTTTGTGCCCCAGAGTTGGAAAAGTTCAATTCGTAACCTGCCACGCCTACTTTTTGTGCTACGCCCCTAAAGCTTTCAAATTCGTGACGTAGACACTTAGAAACTGAAAAGCTGTCAAAACTGTGCGTACAGTGTTTATTAGCTTTCATGTTATCTAACTAGTCTACGTCACGAATTTGATAAAGGACTTTAAGGGGCGTAGCACAAAAAGTAGGCGTGGCAGGTTACGAACTTGAACTTTTCCAACTCTGGGGCACAAAATAAGCTAAATTCCGAATGTGGGTCCTGGGTTCAAAATTGTGGATTTTAGAAAAACCCGTTTTCTGTTTGAGGGGTTGGGGTGGTTGGATTTCGAAAATTTTTTGGGAATCTCTTAGATCTAGAGATAGAAGCGTCCATGCCAAATTTCAAGACCCTAGGGTAACTCCTTCTATGATTTTCCAAGAAATGTATGGAGTTCAAGCGCTTAACCCATACATTTCTTGGAAATCATAGAAGGAGTTACCCTAGGGTCTTGAAATTTGGCATGGACGCTTCTATCTCTAGATCTAAGAGATTCCCAAAAAATTTTCGAAATCCAACCACCCCAACCCCCTCAAACAGAAAACGGGTTTTTCTAAAATCCACAATTTTGAACCCATGGGACCCACATTCGGAATTTAGCTTAATTTTGTGCCCCAGAGTTGGAAAAGTTCAAGTTCGTAACTCTGCCACGCCTACTTTTTGTGCTACGCCCCTAAAGACCTCTGTCAATATTCGTGACGTAAGAGCAACTTAAGACGCGAAACTGAAAAGCTTGTCAAAAACTTGGTTACGCTAACAAGTGTTTGAGTCTTAGCTTTTCACGTTTCTTAAGTCTGCTCATACGTCACGAATTATCTGATAAAGGACTTTAAGGGGCGTAGCACAAAAAGTAGGCGTGGCAGCGTTACGAAATTGAACTTTTCCAACTCTGGGGCACAAAATAAGCTAAATTCCGAATGTGGGTCCGTGGGTTCAAAATTGTGGATTTTAGAAAAACCCGTTTTCTGTTTGAGGGGGTTGGGGTGGTTGGATTTCGAAAATTTTTTGGGAATCTCTTAGATCTAGAGATAGAAGCGTCCATGCCAAATTTCAAGACCCTAGGGTAACTCCTTCTATGATTTTCCAAGAAATGTATGGAGTTAAGCGCTTAACCTCCATACATTTCTTGGAAAATCATAGAAGGAGTTACCCTAGGGTCTTGAAATTTGGCATGGACGCTTCTATCTCTAGATCTAAGAGATTCCCAAAAAATTTTCGAAATCCAACCACCCCAACCCCCTCAAACAGAAAACGGGTTTTTCTAAAATCCACAATTTTGAACCCATGGGACCCACATTCGGAATTTAGCTTAATTTTGTGCCCCAGAGTTGGAAAAGTTCAATTTCGTAACTCTGCCACGCCTACTTTTTGTGCTACGCCCACTCAAAGACCTCTGTCAAATTCGTGACGTAGAACCAATTAAGAAACATGAAAAGCTTGTCAAACAACTAGGTTAGCGTAACAAGTTGTTTGAGTCAAGCTTTTCACGTTTCTGAACTAGGCTCTTACGTCACGAATTCTGATAAAGGACTTTAAGAGGGCGTAGCACAAAAAGTAGGCGTGGCAGCGTTACGAACTTGAACTTTTCCAACTCTGGGGCACAAAAGTAAGCTAAATTCCGAATGTGGGTCCGGTGGGTTCAAAATTGTGGATTTTAGAAAAACCCGTTTTCTGTTTGAGGGGGTTGGGGTGGTTGGATTTCGAAAATTTTTTGGGAATCTCTTAGATCTAGAGATAGAAGCGTCCATGCCAAATTTCAAGACCCTAGGGTAACTCCTTCTATGATTTTCCAAGAAATGTATGGAGTTCAAGCGCTTAACCTCCATACATTTCTTGGAAAATCATAGAAGGAGTTACCCTAGGGTCTTGAAATTTGGCATGGACGCTTCTATCTCTAGATCTAAGAGATTCCCAAAAAATTTTCGAAATCCAACCACCCCAACCCCCTCAAACAGAAAACGGGTTTTTCTAAAATCCACAATTTTGAACCCATGGGACCCACATTCGGAATTTAGCTTAATTTTGTGCCCCAGAGTTGGAAAAGTTCATTTTCGTAACTCTGCCACGCCTACTTTTTGTGCTACGCCCACTCAAAGACCTCTGTCACTAATTCGTGACGTATGAACCTAGTTCAGATAACATGAATAGCTAAGACTCAAACAACTAGCATAGCGAATATGCAAGTTGTTGACAAGCTTTTCACGTTCGCGTCTTAAGTCTGCTCTTACGTCACGAATATCTGATAAAGGACTTTAAGAGGGCGTAGCACAAAAAGTAGGCGTGGCAGCGTTACGAACTTGAACTTTTCCAACTCTGGGGCACAAAAGTAAGCTAAATTCCGAATGTGGGTCCGGTGGGTTCAAAATTGTGGATTTTAGAAAAACCCGTTTTCTGTTTGAGGGGGTTGGGGTGGTTGGATTTCGAAAATTTTTTGGGAATCTCTTAGATCTAGAGATAGAAGCGTTCATGCCAAATTTCAAGACCCTAGGGTAACTCCTTCTATGATTTTCCAAGAAATGTATGGAGTTCAAGCGCTTAACCTCCATACATTTCTTGGAAAATCATAGAAGGAGTTACCCTAGGGTCTTGAAATTTGGCATGGACGCTTCTATCTCTAGATCTAAGAGATTCCCAAAAAATTTTCGAAATCCAACCACCCCAACCCCCTCAAACAGAAAACGGGTTTTTCTAAAATCCACAATTTTGAACCCATGGGACCCACATTCGGAATTTAGCTTAATTTTGTGCCCCAGAGTTGGAAAAGTTCAATTTCGTAACTCTGCCACGCCTACTTTTTGTGCTACGCCCACTCAAAGACTATTCTCTAGCAACTTCGCACTAATTAACTTGTGACGTATGTAGACTAGTATCATGTTATCTGAATAGTATACGTCACGAATTAAACACTACGTAGCACAAATAGCGAATACAAAAGCTTTTAACGACTAAGCTTAATTCAATGTTCGGTTCAAATTGTGATTTTGACCCGTTTTCTTGGTCTTGACGAAAATATCTGACTAGAGATAGAAGCGTCTGAATTAAGATAGGTAACTTGATTTAAGAAGGGAGGTAGCACAAAAAGTAGGCGTGGCAGCGTTACGAACTTGAACTTTTCCAACTCTGGGGCACAAAAGTAAGCTAAATTCCGAATGTGGGTCCGGTGGGTTCAAAATTGTGGATTTTAGAAAAACCCGTTTTCTGTTTGAGGGGGTTGGGGTGGTTGGATTTCGAAAATTTTTTGGGAATCTCTTAGATCTAGAGATAGAAGCGTCCATGCCAAATTTCAAGACCCTAGGGTAACTCCTTCTATGATTTTCCAAGAAATGTATGGAGTTCAAGCGCTTAACCCCCATACATTTGTTCGGAAATCATAGAAGGAGTAGCCCTAGGGCTTTGAAATTTGGCATGGACGTTTCTATCTCTAGATCTAAGAGATTCCCAAAAAAATTTTGAAATCGAACCACCCCAACCCCCTCAAACAGAAAACGGGTTTTTCTAAAATCCACAATTTTGAACCTACGGATCCCACATTCGGAATATAGCTTAATGTTGTGCCCCAAAGTCGGAAAAGTTTAACTTCGTAACGCTGCCACGCCTACTTTTTGTGCTACGCCCTCTCAAAATCCTCTATCAGATATTCGTGACGTATTAGCAGACCCGCATCAAAACCAGACAACGTGCCTAGCTAAGACACAAAATTTTGTGTGTTGGCTAAATTAGTTTGTGTATGAAATATGTCGCAACAAAAGTTCGTGTATTCGCTATGGCAGTTGGTGTCTGAACTAGTCTTAGCGAATACATGATCTTTGACAAGTTTTTTTCAGGTTCGCGTCTCTTCTCTACCTATCTGGCTTTTTATTTGATATATAGTGGTAAAGGCACAAGATAACAAAAGATAAACATAATTTTGAATTTTTTTCTAAAATATGAAACTCAACGTTTAGGTCGTCCACACATAAAATTTATTTCGTTTTTTTTACACATAAATTGATTCTATTTAAACATTTCTATAACACACACATATATATGAAGTTCATTTTAATTAGTTTTTGAATTTTTATTGAATTCAGGTTTTCTAGTTTATCAAAAAAAAAACATAATAATAATAATTATAATAATATTCACAATAAACATTATTGAACTTAATAATTACTCGCAGTTGATTTGCAATAAAGCTCAAATTATTTCCGTTTAAACTAAAGCTAAGAAAGAAAATAATGTTTGTGGTTGTAAGGTTGAATCCTTTACGTTCCGCAAATCGAGATCTCGACGTATAAATTATTGAAAGTTTAGAAACTTTTGAAAGAAGATTTAGATTACATTAGATTAAATTTAGAAGGCCGATTAATACGGTAAGTTTGAAAAGAGTTAAATAAAAGGAAATTCCAATTGGATCCTATTATTCATATTTGATTTGAAACAGACCTAATTTTTTAGTTTTATTCATTTAATAAATTTCTTGTTCGAATAAAATGTTAATCGCTAATTATGATGTTAGCAGCTTGAAAAACGGAAATAAAGCGTAGTTTTTGAAACCGGCAAGTAAAGAATTTCAAAATTTAACATACAAATGTTAAGCTTATTTATCCTAAATTTCAATACGTATATAAATACAAATACTTTTGAATAATTTTTCCTATGAAAAGCACAATATATGAAAAAAAAAAAAATCGAGCGATAAACTTAAAGTTTGAGTTTGAGGGGCTATCTCCAGTTTGTTTTTCAATTCTTTTAATCGCAAAAACTTGGCAGCCTAACATTTTCCCTTAAGGGGCTCTCTCCAGCTCTGTCAGAAATGAAACAGAAATGAGAAACTTCATATAAAAAACCCTAAGAAAATTTCTGATTCATTTCTGAAGCGTTTTTTATAAAGTTTTTCATTTCTGACAGAGCTGGATATAGCCCTTTAGAAAAGAATATTTATTTATATAAAAGAATTATACGTAAATTTCTTTATATTTATTTTAATTTCATTCAAATCTTGATTTGAAATAATTATATTCTTTCTGAAAGAGCATTGCACAAAAGCACGCACGTCCAAGACCTAATAAATAAAAACAATCGTCAAACTTCTCTTTAACACTCTAAACATACTGACTGGTAGTAAATACGTAAATAGCAATAAAACATCACACATGACAGCATAAAAATTAAATTACTTGTTTTATTACTTCAATAAAAAAACACAGCATCCGATATGACTGTATAATTGATGCTGTGGTGAGAGAAATTTTGAAGAGTCGTTTGACTGAACGGATTTTAGTTTTTTTTTTTTTGAAGACGAAAACTTATTTTGGAAAAGATATCGAAAATAAGATATAATTGAAGCAGGCTGTGAATGAAATTGTGGCAGATTTTTAAGTCTTCCAAATTTTTACTTTTGTACATTTGCTATAGCTTCAAATACAAGATGTAAAAAATATGTCATAGCGTTATTCGCGGCTCCGTTTCAAATAAAATTTGTTTGTATATTTGCATATTCTTGTACGATTTTGTTTAAAAGATATATTTTAAAAAATCTTTTGCAAAAGTGATTCTCATACGGCTATTAATTAAAAAGAAAAAAAAAATTTATTAAAAATTATATTTTGTGCTGCTTAACATTACACGACCATATTGGGCTATTAGTTTGAATGTTAGAAATCCTTTTTATTCATTTATCGAAGAAATTTTTAATAAAATAGAACAGTTACTATTTCATCATACAATAACATATTCAAAGTTATTCGTGAATTCCAATTTGTTTGACTTCAAAGGTTGTTGCTTGCCTGTTTTTCGACAAAAAGGATTTTCTCTCATTAACCTTATATTTGTTTTTATGCTTAGGTTGTTTCATTTACCAATATTTTTAATATTCTATATTACGTTTTAAGTAAAGTTATTCTATGCTAGATATTCGTTTTTTTTTTTTTTTTATGTGGCTGATATAAATGTATATGGGACACAACATTCAATTTATTTTTCAAGTTGATTTCAATTAATCTGATAGTTATTTTATTGTATTTTTTTAATAAACATTTAAGGATTGTGGTCGCGATAATTTGATGGTTTAGTTGCTAAAATTTAGCGTACAGTGAACTCTCGAAAATTAGAACTACAGTGAACAGACGTATGAAAATATGCACGGATTGGATTAATGCAAAGAACGCATAAGTGCACAAGAGTTCGAACAAAAAACGTGTTGCATTTATCTATACTCACTCTACTGTAATTAAAGTCTGCTCCATTTAACGAAATGCATGAGTTTTTGAACGTCGAGATTTTTAGATCAAATATTGCATTTTAATTGTGCTAAATTTATACTAAATTGAAATATGTTACTCAATTACTTAAAAATTTTAAATTTTAAATATCTTGTTGGAGTTTTAGATTTATCGAATTGGCTCCAGTTTTTAGCATATTCAATAAAAAAAAAAAAAAAACAATTATACAATCTTCTGAACGTTTGAGCTATCGTGTGTTAGAGAGTTCACTGTAAATTCACTGAAAAATTCCCGAAGAAAAATTATTAATAAAAAATAAATCGTTTTAATATATTTTCTTTTGGGCTGCTTTGGTCACGATTCGCAATTAATAAAATTGGAAATCCATCAAATTTGATGAATCGTGGTTTTCCATTTTCGTTAAAAGCGAATCGTGACCAAATCAGCCCAAAAGAAAATAAATTAAATTTCATCTTGGTTAAAATATAAATAAATTAAAAAATCGTTTTAATTTCATTTAAATATTTTTTTTTATAAATTAATGAAATATGGCTCGAAAATCGATTTAGAATTATAAAGAATACGGGAATTAATTTTTTTGTTTTGTTTTGAATTTATCAATTTTACATTAAAATTTTTTACTTTATTTTTAGACTAATTTCAATTTCGAAATGTCAGGTAGACTATAATTCAGCAACGGGTGCAGACAAAATCTTATTGTATGTAAAAATGTATGGTTTAGTTAGAGCAGACGTCTTACGATTAAGGAAATGGATATAATAATTAATGATGGTAAAATCTTAAAAACTAACATCAAGAAAAACTCACATCGTATTTAATTGTTATGTAGTTATGCGTTTCAATTGTTATGGATCGATTTTTTCTCCGCAACCGAGTTTTGAGCGTTTAATCGTGCAGCAAGCTTTAGTAGATAACTCGAAAAACTATCAACCGTCAATGATTGATTTGTCAATTCGACGACTTGAGTTCGCCCTCGTGTGTGAAATCGTGTTGAGATTTGTGCGGGCACAAACATCAATTGACGAGGATCATTGCAATTAATTAGAATCTCCTCACCGTTGCCAGTTTGAATTACTAAATGCTCACCATTATTAACAGCAGTGGATATGTCAGTAATTTTTTTATTCGATAGGCTGTGACGCAATAAAACTCGTCGTGCTGGATTCACGTGCGATATAGAGCAAGCTATAATAACCAATTCGGAAGAGCTCTCACTATGCAAGTGTTGAATCATGACAATAACATTATTTTGTCCGCTTTCAAAGCTGGGATAGTAAATTGTTCCCAAATTGCGTCCGATTGGCATGTCCAAGTCATAGTTCATTAAAACGTCCCCGCTGCGGTGATCCCAAACAGTCAATTGGGTATTACCGAAACCAACGAGTTTTCCATCTAAGAGGTTAGAGTATTTCTTTTAATAAAAATTCCTTTCGTTTCTTTTTCATATCGTTACCATTAAGGCATTCTAGGGACCTTAAAGTGTGTCGCATTGCCTTGAAGTCGCGTGTTGTTGCTAACATATCAAGTTCAGGTGTCAGCGCGTACTTGCAAAGACCCGATCTGACCTTTCCGAGGACGTTTGCTTGAGGCCAGGCCAACACAAAGTATCGACTCTCGTGGATTGCCGTATACATAACATCCGTAGGTAAGCTTTAAAATTTCAAATTAGTTCTCATTTTTGATGAGCTTGGAAAATATGAACATTAAAAGGTAGTTTCATACTTATAAGCATTATATACTTTTGGTCTCTATCTCGTTAATTTTATAAAAAGAAATAATTTAGAAAATATTTATTATGATAGCTACAGGAGGCCTAGCGTTGGCACTGATGCTACAACTTTAAATAAAATTGGTCCTTCAAAATATATATCAAATGGAAAGATGCAATCGATATAAGGACATATAACGGAAGTATTGATTTAGTTATTGAGTGATTCTTGAATTTGTCGACTGATTGGTATGTTCAAAAAAATTTATATATTTTTTATACACAGGATTTCCAGGCAACTTTATGCATAATTTTAACATGCGATACCTCATGTCAAGGTATGGTATGCATGCATTTTTAAATATTCTACAAAACACTTGTACATACATTATCAAATTATATCATTGATTTTCTTTGTAAAATCGGTCAAAAAATTCGTTTATGTTCTGCAGCATGAGACTTTAAAACACAGAGTATGCATATGGACTTGAATTGAAAGCTTTCAACATTTAACACAAAAATTATCCATTGATTTTATGACAACGTCCCTATTTTAATTAGGAGGCTTTTGTCGCGGCGTCACGTATTTTGTTGGTGAGAGACGAACGGGGAAGAGAGAGGAGTATTTTTCTCCCGTACAGGCAATACGTACGTTTTAATTTGTGTAGACGCGAAGGAGACACCGAAAGATAATTTCAAACATTTTCGGGCGACTGTCTCCCTAGTCTCATCCGCAAGGGGAAACATTTATGATTTACGGGCTTGGCAAACCCGCGGACCCTAGCCAAATCTTCCCCAATGCATTGTCTCTCAAGAAGAGTTTAGCATGGAAATAACCACCACCACAGTAAGGCAACGGTATTAAAAATGTATTGAGGAACAAGGGTCACATTGTGAGCATTTCATTCATTCAAAAAGATTTATAGAACATAGTGGAATTTTTTTTTATAGATTTTTCAATGAAAATCAAAGATATAATTTGAAAATGTACAAGTATAACTCAAAAACGGTTACTATTGGGG
Organism: Chlorops oryzae; assembly: GCA_020466095.1. Classification (NCBI taxonomy): domain Eukaryota; kingdom Metazoa; phylum Arthropoda; class Insecta; order Diptera; family Chloropidae; genus Chlorops; species Chlorops oryzae. Next base: position 100,100,345 of record CM035807.1, read on the forward strand.
AAGTGGTGCAAGAACAAAAACCATAACCCTTGACATGAGTTATCGCATGTTAGAATTATGCATAAAGTTGCCTGGACACCCTGCGTATTTTGAAACATTACAGGGACTTGGAATTTAGTACTTTAAGTTAAAATTTTTAACCAATAATCGCTAGGAATTGACGAATATTCGGTTCTTTGAAATTACTCTTGACATCATAAACATATATACCTAACTGATCCCAAAGAAACGTGAGAGAATATGTCGAGTTCTCCAAAGATGATGGGATATAATTAGAATTATATGCCTACTTTACCTTTGAACGGAATCCAGTTGTATGGAGTGGCGAACAGCCATTTGATCTTCCTCATTAAAGAAGTAGACATTAACATAGCATGAAAGCAAATTGCATTCACGGTAATCGTTGATCAATTCTCGACCAAACATTTCTAGATACACGGGTCGAGATTCGCTTAGGCACATACGATTTATAAATGGCGCTCCGATTTGAACATCTAAAAAATATGTAGCACTTAATAATCCGAAATAATGCATGTAAATTTTTTTTTTTTTTTTGTATTTTGTAAATTTTGTTTACCTCTATTCAATGTATTTTTCTCGACTTTTCCCAAATATATCCATTCACACTCGTCAAGGCCAGGCGAAGACATAGCTTTAACTTCAGCGCTATGAAAATCCCCTTTTGTATTCGAAGTCCGCTGTGCCGCAGTGAGCACTTCACGACTATGTCTTTCATGCAGTTGTTCGGTTTTTATTTGGCTTGGTTTCCCTAAAAGCGCATTAAACACGCGTATATATTTCCAAAAGCTTATAAGCGATTCCTGTATTACAATAAGAATGTCGGATTCAAAATAGATATGAAGTACCGAACCAGCAGCATCTTGAAGCGGATTCCGTAAGGGTGTGCTTGGCTCACGTAAAGCATGTATACCCAATTCATGATTAGTAGTAGAACTACTGATACTAATATTTGGATTTGGATTTAAACTAATCAATTGGCTACCCGAAGTGGCGTCCGGAGCAGCTTGGATTTGCTCTGGGGGAGATAATTTCTTGGTGACTAGATTTAATGAATTTTTCGTTTCAAAACGATTTTGATCACCCACACCACTTGTCGTGGATGTTACCATATCTGAGGATGAAACATCCATATCAATATTGATCTTACTTAGTAAATGGATCGATTCTTCGGCTTTGCATTCTTCCAGCTCAATGAATACTGGTAGCTGATCTATAAATGTCTCTACATCAGTTTGTACGGCAGCATCAATCATTTGAAAGTCAAACAAATCCTTCGAAGCAGTAATATTTTTTTGCTTTAGGTTGGCATCAATGTCAGTAACAGCGATTTCAGTTTGAAACTTCTTACTTACTATTTTTAAAGGAGTACTGGCTTTTTCAAGATTCGAATCATCGGTCTTATTTGTATAAATATGATCAATTTGTTTGAAAAATACTGTTTTCGTGTCATTCTTATTTAAATCATGTTCTTCAGTAACATTTTCTTCGCTTATTTCCAACGGCAATGTAATTTCTTGCTCTTTAGCTTCTACTTCTGTAGATATTGGTTTTAAAGGAGAACTTTGTTCATTTGTATTGCCGTAACAATCGTTTTGTTGCTTGTCTTTAGCTTGCGCACCACTATTTCGCTTATCCTTTGAATTACGTACCTTAATCTTAAGACCTGAATATGTTTTGAGCAGCTTAAGTATTACTTTGCGATTACGGAGTTCACGCTGATGGTTTAACATGGAACGTGTGCATAATTTTCTATTTTCGCTTGATGTTTTTTTCCAAGTTTTACGTCTACGCTGGACTTTAGTTTGTTTATCGTTGTTTTTTGATTTATTTTCTGGCGTTGATCTTTTAATTGCTAATGATGTTGATAGATTGGAGCTTTGATGATTCTCAACTTCAAAATTATCAAAATGTTTTGGTTGCTTTGAATTTTCATTTTCCAATGTACTATCCAAAGATTGTACAATGAAGATATTGGGCACAGCTTTACGTGCCTCTTTCAAATAGTTTTGAACTTTCTCATGCAATTCATGAACTTCATTTGGTTCTTCTTTAATGCTTAAATTTCTTTCGCTCGGAGTCTTTGGTCGAAGTTCTATATACTTTGTATCACTCATTGTCGATGCAAATTGTTCGTAGTTTTGTTTTGAATCTTCTTGCCATTGATGCGGTAGTAATCGTATTGGTTTATAAAGCGATTTAACGCTTTTATTACTTATTTCTTCCTCCTTCATATCATTCATTGATGATATCTGATAAAGTATTTTTATTTTTGCTTCTGATTCTTTGGTTTCTTCGACACACGACCCAGGGGCCGAAAATGCATAGTTACATTTCGAGTTTGCCTTTGTTTCTGATATTTCGGATGCATTGCTAGAATTTAAGAAAATCATAAAAAAAAAATAAAAATAAATAGATCAAATTTAAAAACAATAAAGTAATGTGAGAAACCTGCCGTTCACATAACGAAGAAAAGATATAAAAATAATAATTAGGGATTCCATCTAAATAGTCTTTTGATATCTATTCAATACAATTATAGGTAAAACAAAAAAATACCTGTTTCTAAAAGTAGCTTCATCCGATTGCTCATTCACTGGATCTTCTTGTGTATTTTCAAGTTTAATATTTTTTCCACCAGCTACTTCAGATGGAGATTTACTTTTGGTTTTTGCTTTAAGTTGCTCCAAGTGTCGCACTCGTAAAGAGCGTCGAGCTAAATTGCATTTCATTAGCTCAGCCGCTGCATTGGCCATTGCATTTGCAGTCGACATTCCAGTTAGTCCTAAATAATTGCAGAATTCGTGTTGTTGATGGAATTGGGTACCGGAGTCCTGCTTAAAATTCTTATTCAAAGTAACACCAAATTCTTTGTTCACATCAAGCACTTTAGTCTTTTGAATGGGCTCTTCATAGTTTTTTGATCCTTCCTGCACTGCAGATGTTGAGTTTTGTAGTAATAATATTATTGCGATCGGGCTCCTCTTTCTTAAGAGTTTTGATAACAACATTATACGCATTTGATTCTGGCGCTACTTTGGACGAAAGGTCGTTAGAATCAATGAAATCGTAACGAATTTCAATTAAGTCTTTTTTAACTCTAGGTGGGCTGTTACTTATATGACGCCTTGGATATGCATTTTTGTCTGCATCTATCGATGAACATCCTATTTTATCAATTTCCCGACTGAGGCGCCGCCACCTAAAAAAAGACTCTTCTTCATTTCTTGCTGTATTGTTGGATGAAATCGTTATATTCCATTTGTTGTTTATTGGAGTTGGATCCATGATTTTTATAGGCTTTGATTTACCTTGAATTTGCTGCGTTTGTACATGACGAGCATGCTGACTAGAGACATCGGAACTGCTGGGATATAATAATTTATCATTCATATTTTTACTGCCAACATTGGCCGTCGACGGTTTCTGTTGCTGTACTTTTTTCTTTGGGCTAGACGCTCCATCTCTCGGTGTATCCGAAGACGAAGATTTCTTATTTGGTAAATGGGCAATTGGCTCGGCCGCACGCTTGTATTTGCATGCGCGTTTCTTAAGCGGAGTATCGCGATTTCTTAATAGGCAATTGTTGGAGGTTGTTGGCTTCTCGTCTTCTTCAGATGTTAGCTTGGAATTATGCTTTTGTTCGTTACACTGGAAATAAGTTTTCCTCGGATCGATTGCTAGCAAACGACGTTGAAACTCCGTAAATGAATAGCATGTATCTCCCAATTTCGATTCTCCCTTTGCCGATCTACTCTTCAAATCGTATCTATTTTTCGAGAGCATTTTGATTTTCTTTTCTTCTTCTTCCTCGAAGACCGCATCAAAGTTTACAACATCTTCGACTTCGCTGAACTCCTCCGCGGAACATTTCCAAGATTCGATTTTCTCATTTAGATTTTGCGTAGTCTTGGTGGCAATTAACGCCAGGCCACGCTCAAATGCATCCACTGGTAAGGTGTTTTTCAAAAGTGGATAAGATTTCCTCTGCATTTGGGGATTGGATATGGAGCTCGCTGGCTCGCTTGATGACTCGGAAATGCAATCCTTTATTGGACGTGAAACCTTTAAGCGCAAGTTTAGCACGATTAGCAATAGTAAACATGAAATGGGCACGATTAGCAATAGTAAACATGAAATGGGCACGATTAGCAATAGTAAACATGAAATGGGCACGATTAGCAATAGTAAACATAAAAGCAAACCTTTAAGCGCAAGTTGCGTTCTGTTCGTTGTTCTTTCAAAGAATTGGAATTCACTTCGCAAGCAAGCTCCATTGCTAAATGCTTAATGAAATTTCTCTGTTTTGATAGGCATCATGTGTTTAGTTAATACGCTTTAAGGATTTTCTCTGTCTTTGGAACAACAATTTGGTATTTGCACTCTTTTCCAAATTTTTTTATAATTCTGTATATATACCAGTGATGCCAACTAAAAAATAAATGTCCCCCAAATCAATTTCAAAAACGTTAGTAGTGCGTTAGTAGGGATGTGAGAAAAGCAACGATACAAGTCAGCTTTTGCATGTATCGAATATCAACAGGAATATTTCGGTACATGAGAAAGCTGTTTAAGAAACAAGCGAGTTTCGGATGAAAGACAAACGAAAAATTTTTATGTGGTATGAATGAAAAATTGTTGGATGCAGTAATTATTTTCCCCTGAAAAATACCCTAAACATTTAAAAACCCCCAAAAATACCCAATTCAAATCGATTTCCCCAAAAATGGGGTAAAATACCCTAAGTTGGCAGCACTGATGTGTATACATATATTAAATATATCAACCTATTCGGATTCAGGGATGGGCTTAATTCGATTACCGAATGTTGATATGCAACATTTACAACATATGCAACATATGAAACATAAAAATCGACGCAAAACTTTTTGCGGTTATATTTTGGTTTTCCCTTAAGCGAACCCGACACGGTACTGAATAGCCTACTGAATTCATACGTACGTGTTCAGTATGTTTGCGTCGACACGTTACTGAATTTAGTATACTTCATTATTTGTCGCTTGTTTTCAACGAGTGCAGACGACGATGTCAAACGCGGACAAAATAATTTTGGCGGCTGTTGTAGTGGCATTAAAAAAAAAGGAAAACGAAAAACAAAAAAATTTTTTTAAACTCAGTCTTTATTTCTTTTTTAAAAAATAAAAAAAATAAAACTGTCTTCATAGGTTTTTAAGAAAAAAAAAAAAAAAATTAATTCAGTATTTTTTTGTTTTAAGAAAATAAAAAATTAATTAAGTTCAATAAACTAAAATTTAAAAACTATATACATAAAATAAGTTTGGCTCAGCACCACTCCTCTCAGCTTCCTTCATGCGTTTTACCTCCCGCTTGTAGTTGCTGCGCAAATTGTTAATTTTTTTCCCAACATCTTTTTGGATGCATTTGGATACCGCTCTTGGTATTTTTCTAGGAGCTGCTGGTTTTGTTGTTCCCGTATAACTCGATTGCTATATTCTGGGCTTTTTATATCCCACAGCGCAGGTAAACCACGGTAAAATTCAATGAATTGCAAAATAAATGATTTATCATCGTTGTCCGCCATCACGTCGTCTCGCCGTAAAATTTTCTCTCAAATGAATTCAGTATGTCGCGCATACGCGTTACTGAATTCAGCCATTCAGTACGCAAAATCAAAACGATTTGGATTTTGAGTACTGAATCGCTTCCCTCGTTGTAAGTGAGACGCATACACATCTATTTCACTAATACACATATAGCGTTCAGTACTGAATTCAGTACCGTGTCGGGTTCGCTTTAGTGGAGGAATCCTCTTTCCAATGATACCAAATTTGTGACATTTCGTGACAACAAAAATTTGTGGAACTGTCAAAATGAGCGAATATTTTCATTTATTTTTTCTTTTGAAGATTTTTGACGTGATAACGTCTATTAAATCGACGAAAGCCGGCAAATTCGACAATTTAATGCGTTGACAACATAGTCACCGAACATATTAGGCGACAAAGTGGGTTTGATGACGAGAGAAGCACTGGGATTCGAAAACGAGCCTTCGAATTGATCAGCGGACATGCTTCCCATTACGCTACGAAGCCTTCTGATTCTCGCGCGGCAAACTCCTTAAATGAAAATCGAACTGTAGACCTCCTCATATAGAATGACAGTGGTGACAAAGGTGTCAATTTTCCCCCATTTACTGCAGGGTAGTAAATTCTTTTTCGTATAAATTTGAAATGATACACATATTTACTAGAGTCCGACCGAAACTTCGGTTTCGGTTCGGCCACCGAATCGTCCTAAATTTTCAATTTCGGTTTCGGTTTTAGCTCGGAAAAGGCCGAAACCGAAACTTTCAAACATATTTTAGTATTTTGAAAAAGAAAAATTTTCACATGTTACTGTTACTGTGGCTCTGGGATAGCGTAGGAGATGCGTGCTATGCTGTTGATCCCAGGGTCCAAGGACCGATTTCCGACCCAGGCGAAACGGAGTGTAACGTTCCAAGCCTAGCACTTGTTTTTCAAAAACTCCACTGCAACATACATACATACATTCTGTTATGGAAATACCAAAAGACTTGAAACAAACCTTTGTACAACTACTTAAAGTGAAAAAAGCCTTAATTTTAACAATGTGAATTCGGAGTTTTTGTTTTTTTTACACATAATACTGCTATGTTTTTTTTTACATTAGTAATGTATATTTTAAATTCATATACTAGCACACAATAAAATTAGTTTTGTTTCTCAGATTTGAAAAGTTTCGGTTTTGGTTTCGGCCACCGAATCTTTAAAAAAAACCGAATATTCGGTTTCGGTTGAAAATTTTGACTTCGGTCGGACTCTAATATTTACAGGAAAATTCGTTTAAATTAAATTACATCATTATTTTTTTACAATCGAAGTCTTACAAAGTGCATTTGAGTATAATAGGAGTTTAAATGTACCTGAAAATCAACCCTTTATGACTGCAATCGGTCGAAGTTTTATGCATTTCTTGCTGATTCCAGCAGCATGACATGTATTAACCACATCAGTGACATCCTTGTATGATTCAGGAGCTTCTTCCATTACTAGTTTTGGGGAAGCAACACGTATGGATATTCCCTTTTCTTCAAGACATTCCAGCACATCTTTATAGTCGAGATTTCGTCTGGATTTGGCACGTGAGAGAGCTCGACCCTTTTGTAAAAGAAGGAATCATTTATAATTATCAATTCTATTCGAAAAAATAATTTTACTTAAACTTACAGCGCCGTGACAGGTCGAACCGAAAGTTTCTTGCATGCCTTTTTCCGTGCCTGTCAAAACGTAGCTACAAGTGCCCATCGTTCCACCAACTAAAACAGGTTGCCCCGTCAATTGGTAGTCGACTGGTATGAGTGGATGATGAGGTGGAAAAGCCCTCGTCGAGCCCTGGGATTGAGAAAAAATGATCCAATTTTTTAAATTCTTCTACAAAATAATAAAATTTCATCCTTACTTTACGATGAACCAACAATTTCTTCTCCTTTCCGTTGACAATGTGATTTTCAATTTTGGCAATATTATGTGAAACATCATATATAACATGCATGTCCAAATCATCTGGTGTTGTTCGAAACATTTTAGCAAACGCCTGCCTAGTCAAAAATGTCATTGAGCTGCGATTAACCCATGCAAAATTAGCCGCTGCTGCCATTGCCTTTAAATAATCTTGTCCTTCCTGAGAATTTATACGTGCACATGCCAATTGCCGATCGTTCGTTTCGATTTTGTCACGTTTCATAGCCTTTTCCATCTGTACCAAAGCATCGGTTGCCACCTGATGGCCAAAGCCACGGCTGCCAGAGTGAATCATGACACAAACCTGGCCCTTCTCCTCAATCCCCATTTTAGACGCACTCCACTTATCAAAAATCTCATCGACTATTTGGATCTCAGCATAATGATTGCCAGCACCAAGTGTTCCCAGTTGCGGCAAGCCACGTTTCTTAGCTCGTAAGCTAACCTTCGAAGGATCAGCATTTAACATGCGACCATATTCCTCGCAATGTTCCTTGTCCTCAGCCCAAACATAGCCTTCACGCAAAGACCAATCCATGCCCATCTCCAGAGCTTCCTCCAAGTCATGCGCATTCATTGGAATAATACCCTTCGAGCCTACACCAACTGGAATATGATCAAAAAGCGATTGCGCCAATTGCTCCTTTACGGGTTGTACATCTTTCTCATAAAGATTGGTACGCAGCAACCGTACACCGCAATTAATATCAAAGCCGACTCCGCCCGGACTTACTATCGAGTTGGGATCATCCATATCAAAAGCGGCCATGTTCCCAATGGCAAAACCATAGCCGGAATGAACGTCGGGTAAGCCAATCGACCCTTTCAGTTCTTCAATTCCTCCAGCATCAATAGCCAGTTTTTCGGACATAAAACACTGCCCTCTAGCATTCCATGTTCAGGTTGGAATCCTTTTTGATAGCCAGCAGCAATCGCTGATCTTCTCCAGTATTTCAACTCCTCGTTGTACAGGCCGGACAACCATTTTGTCTACATTTGATTTTTCTATTACCATTTCATTGCACAAGTCACGTTTCTGTTGTTAAGTCTTATAAAATATCGAATTACGGATCGAAATTCCGCATGTTTTGTACCCTTTATAGTTCGAGCAATCTGATCGACTTTAAGTAGCATTTGGACATAATACCATAAAATGATTATGATAAAGCTTCGACCAATACCTTACAAGCGCTTGTACGTCTTTGCTAAACAGATTTGGTCAGTCACTACGCTATCGATGTAGTGATCAATGGCTCGCCGACTACTATCTGATTGGATATGCAATATGCAAAAAGCGAGTCTGGCAACATGCTTGGAAGCTGCATATCATATCAGCCAATGAATATCGCTCTTGGAATCAGCAATATTACAATATTGTTCAGGAAAGAGCGAATTGCTTCTTGTGCATCACCCGAATAAAGGCGCTCAACTGCTTGAAACTACACATAATGCAATTGCTATCATCATCGCTCAGATTTTGTACTTTCCCTCTATCTTTGTTAGTAATTTTAGTTGAAACCCACAAATGAGTCTTTATATTTACAATATCTTTAGTGGCACGAAACTTTTTAATTATTTTGCTAAACTTTATAATCAACGTTACGTTTTATCACAATAGTCTTCAAAGTTTCACTAATTTATCTTTATCCGCGCACGTTCAGTAAAATATTCGAAATAGAAATATGCCTTTTCCTAACATGCTATTTTACAGAATGGCTTGTTTCTTGATATCTTCCGAAAGTATCGAACTATGTTTTTGATTGTCAGTTAAGCAAATTACTCGAAGCCAAAACAGAAAAAAAAATGCTTGTACAAAATATTTGGCAAAGCTTGTTAGTGTTTTGCCTTAAAACAAATTCGATATGTTCGATAACGCAATAAAAATCGATTTGTCGTGCCTTTTTTACACTAGTCAATAGGGCCCTTTATACGGTCATACATGTTCGTGGATTTGTTGGGTATGATGCAAAGTATGAGTGTGTAAACGTAAAAAAGCAAGTTCTGCAACATGCTCGTGGAGAGCGTTTTTCTACTATTCTTTGCACAGGCAGGTGCATAGGGTTCTAATATTTTGTTCTTAGTGGAGCGATTCCATTTCCAATGATACATAAATATTCTAAATTAACTTTAGGAGCCATTTGGTTCGTTTTTTAAGTTCGTTTGTGAGATTTGGTTTTCAAAAATTTTTGATTTTTCTGTCGGTGTGACGAACAAGCTTTATAATGTAAATGGCTGCATCATGCACACAGTATATATCTAATATATCGTCGGTAATAAGTGCTGCTACTAATGCGCGTGCCATCTTTTCTCGCTGAAAATGAGAACGAAATGATGTTTTATGACATGTTCGTCCATGTAAACACAATAGGTTTTTTTATGACACATATATGACCATATAAAGGGCCCTAATTGTTGCCACATAGTCCGTGTTTAGATTAAAGAGAATGGAAGGCAAGACATGAGAGTGACAGAACAAAGACATTCCATCTCCGTCATTCTCATGTGTTTCCTTCCAGTGTCTCGCGTTTTGTCACCCTGTTTAAACGGGAACATACGAAAGAGGGCACAAAACTAAGTCGTTGTTCTACTAGGCGACAAATCACCAGCGACACAGTTGGTTAAGGGCGAGGGACGTTCGGGGTGTAATATGGGAGCGTTTTTTCTCTTCCCCGTGCGTCCCTCGCAATAAAAAACCAACTACAAGGCGCAATTGCACACCTGCTTGAATCCCACTATCACAAAATGCAACACTGCTATAAAAATATCGCCATACGAGATATATTGATATTTTTTGTCCATCCCTATTTTCGTTTGTTGATATTTTTAGTTGAAACCAAAAATAAAAGTCTAATAGAAATATACTATAGGATGTCACGAAATTACCATAAAATTGTAAATAAATCTTTGTAAATTGGAACTAACAACGTTCACGTGCGCTTTCATCACAAGTAGTAACCAAATCACTCATAATAAATCATAAATTTCAATCATTTAACGCGCACTTAAGTAATAATATTTAAAAAAAACTTTTATGCTCCTTTCACTAAACATTGCTTTTCATTTTTAGAGCAACAGAATGGCGCTGAATGGTTTCTTGGAGTTCTTCCAAAAGGGAAAGGTATGACCTCTATGTTTTTTGTTGTCAGATTAAGAAAGTTTCACTTTTCAGACCTTTTCATGCCCATTCTGTCTTTGTTTTTCAGACTTTCAGGCCAAAAAAGAGATTTACAGCTGGAACAATAAGATATTCTCTCCATAAACAAGTGAGTACATAGGAAAGATATGGCAATCGGTAATTTTATTTTTCTTATTAATTTATCTTTCCATTTGTAGGCTCAAGCCAGTTTACAAAGTGGAATTAATTTAAGGCAAGTCGTACGATTGCCAGAAGGCGAGAACATGAATGACTGGCTAGCTGTTCATGGTAAGATTTATAAATAAGTGAATAAGGTTTTAGAGAGTAGAAGTAGTTAGATTTAACTTCTATTATAATGAATTGAGTGTACCCCGAATATAAGCATCATATATATAAACGGGGAATGCTATGGGCAATTCCAGAGCAAGTCACTCAAATTTAATACCTATCCCTAAACTAAAACCAAAAATTTGGCTGTAAAGGAATTACCCCAAATCGAAGAAATTTCATACAATAAGGCATCATTATAATCCTTTATCACGGAGCAGTCGTCGACGCCTTTTAAAGACATTATTAATAAATAATATATAGCAAAAATGTGGCATTGACTAAGATCTTTTTGAATGAAATAACCTAAAAGTAACTAATTGTTAAATACTGATCGACGTCGACGACGTTTTCCGTAATAAGTTCATTCGTACTACATACTTCCTTCGCTTTGAAGCAGGGAATGCTTATACCCTGGGAATACTGTGTAATAAAATTTTCTACTAACGCAAAGTCGGTGCTTTAAATGTCATCTTCGAAAAATAAAATAAAAAACTAAAAAGTGAATTTTTCTCTTACTTTTTGGGCCACTTTTGCATTGCCCCCAATTCAGCTGCGGCTTTAAGCCAACTGCGCGAATTAAAAAGAGAATTGAACGTGCCAATTAAAATACAAGAAGTGGCATCAACGATTGCTGGAGCAATATCAAGCAACCTAAAGATCGCGTTCACAACAATGCCCAGGCATACACAGACTCGTAGTTACGGGATGCATAGCAACTGTCACACGGTACCATACTCTTTTTTAGCGAGAAACAGCGAAAACACAGCGAAAACACAAATGGAACTATCAACGAATAATAAAATCAAACCAAAAAACAAACCCGGCATGAAGATATTACGAAGCATTGCGCGTGTATACGCGAATGTGAATTCGCAGAAACCCATTAAATATTGGGATTATGAAAACTTTGAAATCCAGTATTCCGACGATGATAATCTACAATTGATTCAAAAGATTGGACGTGGGAAATATTCTGAAGTATATGAAGCTTTCAACAGGTCCAAAGATGAGAGGTGTATTATTAAAATACTGAGGCCGGTAAGAATAAACAAAATTAAACGAGAAATAAAAATATTGGAGAACTTACGTGGCGGCCCTAATATTATCAATTTATTATCCGTGATAAAAGACAGCATATCGGATTCGCCGGCACTCGTTATGGAATACGTTCATAATAAGAATTTCAAGCAAATATTTCAAACACTTGACGATCATGAAATACGTTACTACATTTTCGAATTGCTCAAAGCTTTAGACTATTGTCATAGCATGGGCATTATGCATCGTGATATAAAGCCCCAGAATATAATAGTTGAGCCGAAAACTCGTAAACTGCGGCTCATCGATTGGGGCTTGGCTGAATTTTATCATCCAGCAGAAGAGTACAATGTGCGGGTAGCAACGCGTTATTTTAAGGCACCCGAATTATTGGTTGGCTTTCAGCTGTACGATTACTCTTTAGATATGTGGTCGCTTGGATGTATGCTAGCATCAATGTTATTTCGGAAGGAGCCATTCTTTCACGGACACGACAATTACGATCAGTTGCTTAGAATTACTAAAGTCCTGGGTACCGATGGTCTGTTTGCGTACCTTTCGAAATATAATATCGAACCAAGTGCCGAGCTGATTACTAGCTTAGAGGAACATTCTTGCCAGAGTTGGGAATGCTTTATTCATTCGGGCAATGAACATTTATTGTCCGCTGATGCATTGGATTTACTTACAAAACTATTACGCTATGATCATGCGGAAAGACTTACCGCCCGCGAGGCAATGGCTCATAAATACTTCGCGCAGTTGCTCGCACAAGAACGATGAAGCGAAATTTTCACTTTCGTCATTCGACGACAGATTTTTACAGACCAACAACACATCGGCGCACATTGTTAATGCTATTCAAAATTTTAAGTTTGTTTTTCATTTATTTGGGCGAAAGAAGAAATACATACATTATATTTCGAATATATATATATACATCCGCAGTCACTTGAGCGCAACAATATCCCGTCAACATGTTAAGTTCAACGTTGATCATGGGCAGAAAAAGATGCATAAAGAGTTTCGCCGGTACGATCAAGAAAAATCCCTCTACATATAAATTTTTTTTTTAAATCCCACGTATTGACGGGACAATGTGCGTTCGTATGAAATTCGAATTAATATATTTAGAACGATATAGAAAAAAATGAAATATGTAAAACACTTTTTTAGGCAACACATTCTATTTTCAATCTCAATAAAAGTATAATGAAAATATAAATAAAATAATAAAAGTAGAAAATTTCAAAATTCTGTGTAATTAATTAAAGTTGAACTTTAACGATTGAAAATTATAAAGCAAATAGACGACCGTACAAAATTGAAGGATTGAAATTAATGCCCCTATTATAATTTACAACCGGTTGTAGTTGTATTTTTTTTATAACTCACCATAAAATTTTTGATTTTGCTATTTATAATTAAAACTTAAATTTGTGTACCTACATAGACTTGTAAACAAGGCTATATTCAGAATGTTTTATTTTTGGCTTTTAATGGCCCATATTGGCTGAAAAAAAAAAAACTGAAAACAGTCTAGTTGTAAGGGGCTGTCCATTAATTACGTAAGATTTTTATTACTGTTTTCACGTTCGCGTCTTAAGTCTTTGCTATATCTCTCTCGCTTTTCATAGCAGAACTGTCTGCGGAAAGACTTAAGACGCGAACGTGAAAACAGTAATAAAAATCATAATCCATAACAGGAGGGTAATTCTTAATAATTTAAACGTTTTTTTTTTTTTTTACGCTTTATGCTGATGTTCAATAGAATTGTTAAAGGACCAGCCCAATAAGTTTTATGAGAATTCTAAGATTTTCACATGAAATATAGGAGATATCAATTTGAAAATTAAATGATAAGACAGCGCTTCTTCTTTATTCGCTTTCATATTCTTTTTTAGTTGTAGACTTTTTCAATCGGATAAACTTAATATATGGCACTGTATCGGAATACTGCAATGAAACAACGTGCCCAACAATGTCTGGTGGTTCTAGATATGAATATCTTTGGGCTGACGGCGAAAGGTGCGTATCACTTTTATTTCAAACTTTTGGAAAAAAAAAACATTTATGTATTCTTTGAATTTTAAACAGTTACAAAAAACCAATTGCTCTACCCGCACCCAAATATATTGAACTTCTTATGGATTGGATCGAGGCGCAGATAAATAATGAAACTGTTTTTCCTGTGTCCACAGGTAAAAAAAAAAAATAATAATCTAGGTTTCGTAATAATTAGGCAGCCTTTTAATTCTTAAATCCTTGTAGACGTTCCATTTCCCAAGACGTTTAACACTCTATGTCGAAAGATATTAACCCGTCTGTTTCGTGTTTTCGTCCATGTGTATATCCATCACTTTGATCGTATTGTTAGCATTGGTGCTGTGAGTATACTAAACTTAATTTGTTTTGCCTATTTAAATTGGATAATTAATTGTTTCATCTCTTTTCTTAATGGTTTTCATCATACAGGAAGCCCATGTTAATGCTTGTTACAAGCATTTTTATTATTTCGTGCAAGAGTTCGACTTAATATCCAGCAAAGAGCTAGAACCCCTTCAAGAAATGACATCACGTATATGTAAAGATAAAGATTGAACGGGAATCTCAAAAGTCTACGCTAGGTACTTAATAATGTTTTACTCAAAATTAAGCCAAATAGTTTAGATCTATTGTTCTGTGTAATGATTTCGTGTGTAGAGCTATTGAAAATAAAGTAATTTTAACCTATAAAATTGTGTCCCGATTTAAGATTTTGTGTAATTTTTGGACGCGACAAATGTTTGAATAAATGTTACCTAAAGAACGTTAAACTTGAACAGTTTTCAATACGTTATTAGTTAGCTCCATTTATTAAATTCAGGGTCAGTAATCAGTTACAATCAGCCCGATTTTAAATACTCACCGGGAGTTTTTTCGTGCGGAATTGAAAAAAAAAAAATGTTTGCCTTTCTATGCACACAGGAAAAGTGAATATAAAGGAACCAAGTATATTGAATATTTTTAAGAAAATCAACACCAGGGCCCGGATTTTGATGACCTACAAAACAGTAAATAATGAGGGTTTCCAGTTAAAAGCGTGTAAATGAAACCGAAACAATCAATCGTCGAATATGGTCTACTAGCAAGAATCAACGTCTAGTCTATACTTGGAAAAAAATCAACCATGAAACAAATATTTAAACGGTGGAAAGCATTGAAGAATTGAACGTCAAGACAGCCTGTTACAGAGAGAGAAGCGAAAAATTAAAGCGAAATCACAAAAATGAAGCAGAACAGAATTCAAATACGAGTATGTGACGTCATATTATACTTTTGTATAAAAAGTCATGTGACGGCATAACAGAATTTTATACATGCTAATAAAAATTATCAAAAATACTCAACAGTTTAACAATATTCCGAGAAAATTACGTCAAACTTTAAAAAATGACCCAAAATCGAAAAACCCCAAAATCTGCCAAAAAAAAAAAAACAAACTTCAAAAAATGACCAGAAAAATGACCTTAAACTTAAAACAAGTAAGGGTGTTATAGGCAGGCGAGCCTGACAATAGAATACCCGACACAGATATACATGTTTCAATAGTTTTTCATCAAGAGTTATTTAAGGCCATGAGGGACCCCATATACCGACTTTTGTTAAATTTATTTATGAAAACCGCTATTTTGCCACGCTCACTTTTACAATTTTTGTGTTTTCTAATCGGAGGTCTTAATATACGCTCAAATTCTAAGTTTCAGTGGAATATTTCAAAAAAAAAATCCGATTTTGGGGCAGTTTTGGGATTTTTGTGACAGACCCTAGTACTGGAGGTACCCTATATAATGGACCGATCTAGGAAATTTTTTGAAAGGATGTTTATGGCTACGAAGGGAGCATAAGTGCCAAATTTCGTTGAAGTCCCATTTGAATTTCGGCCGTATAGGGAGATAACTTTTCGAAACTCGACACCATTTGCCACGCTCACTTTTTCAATATTTTGAGAAATCATATTATGGATCTTAAATAGACCAAATATCAGAAATTCATCAAGATATCTAAAAATTCGATTTTAGAGTTATGGATTTTGTCAGATCTATTCAGTAACGAGTACATATAATCCGATTAGGTACTGGAGTTCTAAAAATGATCCGAAGGAGATAGCCAAATTTAAGCCATTCGAATTTCGTAATAATTATTCATGTCCAGCTTAGCAATATGAAAATCTTTGTGGCTCATAAATATGTCAAATTCATTCATAAGATAATTATAATAATTCGTTTTGAGTAGCAGATGAGATCGAACAGACCCAGAGGAGTCACTAAATCATTCCTTGTGATCGATTCTGATCATGTTCTACTCATAATATTTTGATGGGACATACAAATTCAATATCTCATTCTCGACTAGTATCTGGATCGGTTACACGACACACACGATAACGCAATATACCTTGACACAGAGTGTGTCGGGTATAAAAACTCCGGGGAATCTTCATTTAGAATAGGCCTGAATATTTTAAAATAATCCAACATAATTCAAATTCTTTTATTCTTTACCTTGAATATAAATTTTATAAAAGATAACGATGAAAGATAGTAAACTAATTAATTCTCAAACAATTCTCTCCAAGTCTTTCAACTTCTGAAAAGATTCAAAATTTGAAATCAACTTTTAGCCCTTCATTTTGCCAGCAAAGTCTTTTGTCAAGAGACAAAGCATCAAATTATAAGGAGAATGAGACCATTAAAAATATTCAACCATCTCGTGCCATGTACAATAATGCCATGATTCGACATTTTCTTAATCACAATTAACTTGAATGCGTTAAACATTTTTCCTTGATTATTTTCATCCATAAACTTAAAAACCGGATTCAAGCCCAGAGTTTATTATCCTATCTGTCTTATTTAAACTTCATCTTATTTCTTGGTGGAAAGGAAAGCCTTCAACTTAACATCTCAATTAAGCAATAAAATTAGTACTGCCAAATTGATATTGGCCTCAACCACGAAATCGGCAACACCAAACTCCACCCATTCCTTGGTTGAGGTGTGAGGTGTTTTGAGCAAGCTAACTATGTGTACATCGTGCCGTACACGCAACAAAATCGCCATAACCAATAATAGTTTAGTAGGGTTGTAATTCTCCGGCGTTGAACCTTCCATCCTTCGTCACGTGCATTCGAGTGTAGTGTACGTGGGCAGTCGTGGCGCAACAAAAGGCAAATCTGAACCAAAGCCATCAATGAAACCAATGGTGGGAAAAATCCTCGGTTTACCGTCGGTGAGCATGTAAATTAAAGGTTTTCATACAAAATACACACGCGCACACACAACGAAACGTTTTTGTTCGATTGGGGGTTGCAGTCACCTTGTTCTCAATTCCACGCAGTCTTCCACGTTTTGCTCACAATTGAGAGATCATGCGCGCTGTTGCGCTCCATGCGTTCCATTGCCAAATAACAATAATAATAATAACAATAACAATTATGGTTATTTGTCCCAAATATCATCATGATTGTTGTTAAAAATCACTTGTCGGAAAGTTTTCTTCGAAGAGCCACTCTAAAACATATTAGAGCTTATGGCCGACATAAGACGGAAGAGGAAAAGTTTATTCAAAGTCGGAAAACATGTCCCTGCATGCAAATGAATTTTTCTCACTCCCTTGTAAATATGAGGAAAGAACTTTTTCGTACGCCATTTTCTAGTTATGTCGCATGGGTACCTCCTACTTGGAGTCTCGTATTTTTTTCTTTTTGATTCCACACACACACATACACACACACACAAATGACTATGTATGCGTATAAAAAGTTTTAATTACCTAGGATTGGTGGAAGGCAAATTCGGAACATTCATTTACGTGACTTTATTAGCAGGTCAGTTTAAGGTTGCGTGGAAAATGGTTGCAAAGTTATAAATACACAATTGAGAAGTTCAAGAAGTTTTTCAATTTCTTTGCTTAGGATTTTTAATAACTGTGTCATACCTGGAAGCATTCATTTCGTTTTAATGAAAGAATAAACGAAAAATTTGAAAATACAACATTTTCCCCGGAAAATACCGAATTTGCCGGGGTTTTTCGTGGGGAATTTACACCAAAAATGATAATACCCATTTTGGTACATCACTGCGCGTAAGTATCCCGCATGAATGATACCGTAAAAATAATGCGGGATTGGATTCCCTAGACAGCCAATCCAATAAAGCAATAAATAACTGGATTTTGAGGGATTGCAGCAATCCGATTGGGTTGGATAATTCCTAAAACCACACGTTAAACTATCATCAATTTCACGCTCGATTCAGTTGGCCTGCACTACATAATGTTTGTAGATCCTACACAGTAGAGGATATTGGAAATGTTGAATTTCATGAAGATGGCGAGGAACTTAGGGAAATATCGGCCAGTAGAAAAAATTTGGAATACCATCGTGATCTGTTGTACAAGCCTCATTCCATGAGTTCACACCAGTTAGAAATTCCATCTATCCGGGGCTTACACAATTCAGACTGTCTATTACAAAGACTGGATGGTCTATTAAAATTATGAAAAGGCTATTTTGAGAGGTTTAACTATGCATGTAGGCAAAGGGGGCTTTTATAATTTTTTATAACTAGAAGATGAAACAAAAATCTAATTTGAATAGTTTCCCGCGAGGGTTATCATTTATGATTTACGGGCTTGGCAACCCCGCGGACCCTAGCCAACTGAGGGCCAAAACAGACCGACTGATTATGGAGTCACGATTTGGTAGCGTCGTCATAGTGCGGCGTGACCGGTTTGAGCATACGACCTACACTTAGCATGGCGTGTTGCAGCTATACTAGTTATAGCTGTATTCACACTGTTAACTAGACATAACATGTTACCACGGGAGCCGGTGCCCCGGGATGCATTTTAGCATCCCGCCGGTTATTGGGAATGGCCCTTCGGGGAGTTTCGTGGTGGCTGTGGTAATTTATGAGGTGAGGATAGCACCGTATCCCCACCCAGGATAACCAATTCGGTCCATACTCACTGATGAGGCAAGATGGGAACCTGGGGGAAGAATGCACACTTCCCCTGGGGAAAAACCTAAAACGTCTAGTGAAGCACCATAGTGTATGTACTGGACGTTAAACTACAATACTACAATACAATTTGAATAGTTTGAAAATATTGGATACGAACTCAAATCCAATCACGGGGCATACATGGGCACACTGCAGTATATTAATACTGCATACTGCATTAAACATAAGTACCAGTATTGGCGTACTGAGTACTGAAATTTCACCAGCATTACCAGTACTGATTTCCTGGTACTGAAATAGCACCTAATGAAAAACACCAAAAAGTTGGCCAGTCCCCTTGATGATACTGCATTGATTTTACACTATCAGTAGGTATTTTCAGTATCAGTTAATCACTACTGGTAATGCAGGTAAAATTTCAGTACTGAGTAAAAATTTACTGGTAATGCAAATTTAATTGCAATATCAGTAGAATATTATTTTTACTGCATTTGTACTGGTAGTTAAAAGTGCCCATCTATGGGGCTTAGTTAAAACTGGATAAGTTGACTAACTCAAAGTTGATGTTCTCTAAAGTAACACTAGCTTCACAGCATTTGCTTGGAATTTTTGAGTTCAATTGTAATTTTGTCCCATATAAAGGTTCAGAATTTTGGAAATTCCTGGACTCTCCAAAGGCGTTGATGGATCATGAAAGAGAAGGTATCATGGTGGATGCCTTGTACGGTTAAGACTTTTTAATATTATTGACTGTCAGCCCGATTCTGAATATTCCCGGGGAATTTACTTTTCTAGAGACTAAAATTCCCCTTTTTTAAATAGATAAGGTATGGAAAATTATGGTTTTGGGTCAAATAACCATGCCCCATAAAATTTCTTCCTCCAAATATTTGAAAAGGAAAAAATTTACTCTCGAGAAAAGTTAATTCCCCGGGGAATATTCAGAATCGAGCTGTGTATCTTTTTTTACAGTCCATGACTTTCCTATGCCAGTTCACAAATTATCCTTTTGCAGGACCTCTGTAGATTCAAACCTGAAGAAAATGATTTTCTTCTTATAAACATGCCTAAGACTTTATGTTAATTGATATTAACTATTTTAAGCACTTATGGCATAATCACAAGCATCATATCTCAAGGTAACTATGTACATATATACGAAAACTCCAATCATCCGAATTAATAGAGCGATATTATCAGAAACCATTCACTTTTCCTTTTTCACAAAATACCTATAAAACGACCAGTTAACTGTTTAATGCCATAAAAATCACTTCACCTTCGTATGAACAAATAGACACTGAGCCACGTAGATACCGTCTGCCAAGCTAGAAACACATTCATCTTACATACATAACTTTGTATGTATGTATATTACGCCAAATGACTACAGGATCAAATATATGTATGTATGTACATTGATATTTCTTGCACGCTTACCTTCGGAGGATACGAAAAGTGCAGAGGAATTTTCTCGGAGAGCTTTGCGAGTGCGCGCAAAGGCAATAGGTCAATTGCGTTTCATGCTCTTGAAGGGGTGACTTGTAGTATTTTGTGCTTTCGTTGCAATTTCCACGTAATCTGCCGTAAGTAACCGTGCGAACAAGCCATTTAGGAATTTTCATTTAATGTTCATTCTCCGTCGCGTGCGTTATCGTCAACATTTTGTGCTTTGAGTGCTTACATTTCAATGAAAATAATTTTTTTTCTTTTTCGAAAATTAAATTTAATAAAATAATTTTTCAAGAGCTCTTTTAATTCACGAGAAATTTTCAAGTCCAAAAAAATAACAAATAAAAAAAAATAAATAAAAAAAACATTTTTTTCTACGCCAAGGAAAATGGAACAATTGGCTCAATTTGTAACAAAATCATTTGAATATAACATGAGTCATAGTCGTGTCCATGATTTATTCAATTCCATGACAAGTGCCCGCTTACAGAATAAATTGGCGGCAGCGGCAGCTCAAAATGATTGTTCCGACTCGAATTTGAGCGCTCGTAGGAATTCCGTCGGTAGTGCAACCGAACTAATAAACGAAAGTGACGGCGATGAGTCCGCCGATATTGATATAACCGATTTATCGAGCACTGAAGACCCAAAGGAATCAATTGAGTCGTCCAACGACGAGACTGGCAAGCCGATGTCTCTATTGAAATCCAGCAATGCCGATGACATTCGAATGAACGGCTCCGAAAAAATCAAAAAAAGTGATGAAAGACCCTCGCCATACATCATTCCAAAGCCACGGAATTGGCTTATATCGGATAACAATGCAGAATGGAAGGGCGTACGATCTTTTAATCAAGAGAAAGGTAAAAATATAATTTAAATAATTTCATTTAGTGTGGGGCTCTGATGCCGTCGGCATGAATGCCAGAATTCTGTCGCAGTTCTTAGGCGCAACTGAGCAAGTTAATTCCAGTTTAGTGACTTGAAACTGATCTCAGAACTTCAACGGTTTGTTTTAATTTTGAGATTTGAAATTCATAGAAATATACGCAAATTTAAGAGGATCTTCCTTAGCGACTTTACCAGGTGACAGATTACGTAGAAACGGATCTAAAAGGGCTAGAGATTGGACTAGATAGAACCCATTTGCATTCACTCAAAAAAATAAAATGTAATGAAAACAATTTTATACTTTAACCCAACAATTTTGTTGGTTAAATCGTTCCCCACAATTTAAATTGTTCTAAAAACAATGAAAGTTCTTAGAAAAAAAAAAAAAATTCTCGCATGACCACAAAAATTGTTGCGCTGACAATAAATTCTTGATGCAACAACTTTTCCCAAACATTGTCTCAACAATGTTAAGTTCTTGAGAAACTTTTTTGAGTGTTTGTTACTGAAAAGGATTGAAAATATAAGTGGATAGCAGACCATAATGGAGAATCGTAATAATAATTAATTTAATTCTCGTCCAAATTATTTGAAATTAAAAGTGACAAAACTTTGCTTAGAAATTTCTCGGAAAATAACCAAAAAATGAGATACAGACCAATGTTTCAAAATTATTCGAATATTCTCTCCTTTCAGTATAAATTCCTGAATTATTTTTCACAATGCGATTTTGATACACCTATATGAGTCTCTCTAGGATCTCTTCAATTCTTTTAAAAAGAAAAGGTAACTTTAAAAATGAGATAGCAAGGTAGAAAGCAGCACGGCTTTTATTTAATAAGTTTAAAGGAACCTTCTCAAATATTGATATTCTGAAAATGTGATGGCTTCGAAGCCGCAATCAATGGTGAATTATCCTCCAGATATGGCATATTGAGTTTTATTTGGAAAATAATTTTATATTTCTAGTTAGAAACAAACTGTCTTCATAATTTTGGCAGATATTTGCAGATATTTCTGAGCAATTTCGATTTCTCAATAGTCTAAAAAGCCGAACTAGTTTCCAGTGAAATTTAACGTAAAAATGAAATCTCTAAAATCGGTCAAATGTGATCCTTTTACACATTAAAAACGTAATATTTTATAAATTAGGTTGTACAAGAATTATCCTTTTGAATTTGAACCAATTAGGAATACTATTGCATATTATATTAGCTCACTACTTAAAGTTAATTTATACTTTATTTTTGTCATTTATTGATTCATTGATTTATGTATTTATGGTATTAATTTTTGTTTATTTTTATTTAAAATATTTTTTTAAATTTTTTAAATAATTTTTTAGTTATTCATTTGTTTATTTATTTATTAAAATTATTTATTATTTTTATTTATTTATTTATTATTAAAAAATGTATTTTTTGTATTACTAAACTAATTATTTAAATTATTTATTATTTAATTAATTAATTAATTTATTTTTAATTTATTAATTTTATTATTTTAATTAATTAATTAATTTATTTATTTATTAATTATTTAATTAATTCAAAATTTAATTTTTTGCACTACTTAATTAAATAATTAAATAATAATTAATTAATTAATTAATTATTTTATTTTTATTTAATTAATAAAATTATTTATTTATTAATTAATTATTTATTTATTAATTAATTTATTTATTTATTATATGTACTTATATGTATTAGGGTGCTCCTCAATTTGAAAGTTTTCTGGCTACCTCGCCATTCGGTTCTACTAGGTAGGTACATAAAAAATGAGCTCGTGATTTTTTATATTTTTTAATTGAGTCTTAAAAAAATCACACTATTATTTAGATGAAAGAAGTGAATGGCGAGCTATAACCACATAATTTTCTTTTTTTTTACTTAGTAAAAATGCTTAAAAGAATCAGTTTTCCAACTTTTCATTTGCAATGAGCGATCTCTAAAACACAATGTAAATTAAAATCACCAGATCGTTTTTTAACCCTTTCGGGACGGGTTTTTATTTTGAATTCCGGAATAGCTATGAACAAATTTTTGGCATATTCTGCAAGGTAGGTCTAAAAAATATGTTCTGCATACTAGAAAATCCTGAAATCCTGAAAGAACATTGTAGCATCAGTTTTACATGTGCTTTGGACAAAATATTACTGGTTGGGGACGTATGATCCCAGTAGTCCCGAAAGGGTTAAGTAGCAGAACCGAATGGCGAGGTAGCCCGGCAACTTTTCGAAATCACGCAACCTAAGGAACACCCTAATATATATATACATGTCGCACCCTTGCTACTAAATCGGTACAATTCGAAATTTCGCATTTCTCGAAAATCATTCAATCTCTCCTGAAACTCAGGAGAAACAATAGTGGGACTCATGGAGCTTCGCAAATTGTGGGAAATGAGAAATTTGTCACACAACTGTTCAAAATTTATATGAAAATTTACGATGGGAAAAGCTGCGAAGGCATTTGCGAAGCTGCATGAGTACCACTAATATTTTTTCTAAACTTATATTACTCTCAATCGGCTGCTGCATCAGTCAATATAAGTGATAATTTTCTAGGTGTTGGGTTTCTGACAGAAAAATGCAATCGAACATAAAAAAATTGGTTAAAAAAATTTTGAATTGTGCCGATTTATTAGCAAAGGTGCGATATGTTATATTTATTTATTTTTTATATATTTCATTTATTTTATTTGTTTTATTTATTTTGCATATAGGTATTTATTATTTTTCCACAAAAGAATAAATGCACACTAGACAAAAGTGAGAAAGAGAAAAAGGCTTATGCTACACGTATCGCTAATAATATGTTGCTATATTGGTATTATTAAATTTTCAACAATTTACAGGTATTATTTATTTATTATACAGTAATTAATTTATGTATTTATCAGACTTTCTCTAGGAATCGAGTCCCCATAAAAAATTCGAAACCATTGCGATTTCAATATAAATCTTAGCTATTTCGAATTTTTTATAGCGGCTCCATTTCTAGAGTATGCCTGTATTTCTTGTAATATTTATTTATATATTTTTGTTTTTATTTTATTAATGAATTTATTTATTTATTTATTAAGTCTATTAACACTGTTTCTAATACACTACTATGAATTACTATAAACCAGATAATATACCTAAGTAATTACCGAATATTATTTTAATTTCAGACCGATCATCAGACTCCCATGGTGTACGTGATAAGCGCAGTCCTAGCCCCACAAAACCTAACAATTCAAATATGAGTTTCGCTTTAAATTTAGTGCGAATTTGTGATCGGAATAGCAATGACATCGATAATGATGTCACAGATCAATGTAAAACGTCACAAGGCAGCGAAACAAGTGACAATGATTCCGATAAAAATTATGATTCTGGAATGATTCCGCATTTCAAAATTCTACGCCAAAAGAACTCAAATATTAACGAAAGTAATCCGCAAGTCATTGAAAAAGTCAACGAGACAAATTTCGTAAGGCAAGCGTACGCGAAAATCTACAAAGGCACCCTTGAAAGTATTCAAAATCACAGCGAGAATCGTTTTGATGACTCCAAATACGAAGAAGGTAAGACTAAAGAGTGCGCACACACGCACAATTGTAGAAGCTTTGTCCCTTCTCCATGGCGTCGGAAGATAAAACTCACTTCGTTAAGTAATGAACTTGCATAAGAAATTTTCCAAATGGCAGCCGATAATCCCAAAACTTCCGTCGTTGGCAAATGGAAATGTTAACGGGTTCTCTTTCGTTGCCTGGCAGGCAGGCCGGCAAGGAGGCAGGCCGGCAGGGAGACAGTCAAGGCAATAAAAGGAAAATCCTTTTCTTCTTAACAGTTAATTAGCGTGGATTGACTTAATTATCGCAATTAATTAATTAGTGTTTAAACTTTGTCAATTTACCGGGGAAATAATTTATCAAAAACGGAAATGAGGCTTAACAGAAACTTTCTTTTAACTGATTTAATGGAATGGTGATTTTAAATGGAAAAGGATTAGGAACGAAGTTATAAAAGAGGTGCCTTTTCTAAATGGAATTGAAGTGGGGAGAAGGCTGCTTGATTTAGTGATTGCTTTGTAAACAATCAAATTGATTAAAACAATCAACGATTTTTTTTTTTTTTTTTGTAATTGAAGATATTACTTTTATAATTATTTTTTTTTGAAATCCTTTTAAGCTTGTTATGACTCTAATAAAGGAGACTTTTTTTTATAGATATTTCACAAAGTCCGATTACAATCAATGAACGATCGGATTGCAGCAGTTCGCCGACACCCATCGATCCAAAACGGCCAGCTATACAAAAAAGTTTAGCCGGCGAAGCACCAACGAAGGATCCTTGCATCACATCGGAGCATTCTAGCACTTCCGGTGCTGCCATAAGTAACAAACAGCGAAGATCGCGTACGAATTTCACCTTGGAGCAACTGAATGAGCTAGAGCGCCTTTTCGAGGAAACCCATTATCCGGATGCTTTTTGTCGCGAGGAACTTAGCCAAAGACTTGGCTTGAGTGAGGCCAGAGTACAGGTAACATTTTTATACGGTAGATACGTTTAAAATAAACGTGCAAAAAAATTGATGAAAATAAATTCAAAAGGGAAACTCCTTAATTGAATTGCCAAAAGATTGAAAATAAGAAAAAAAATTTTAAATCGAAACCATGTCAATTTTTTTTTTTGTGGATCATATTCGATCAAAACCTTATAAAAAATACAGAGGCGGGGCTTGAGATATAATCAAAAATTTTTATCAGGAGCGTTTTGTTATATTCCTTTGTGATTCCACACGTGTCAGAGTGTTTTTTAACCCCCTGAACCCCCTTCTGCGTACGCCATTGCCATGTGCCAACAAAATTGAGTGTACTCTATAAGTCGCCGTTCATATTAGACGAAAAAGTTGGTTTGAACGGCTACTAAGCGGCCCTGAATAAATTGCTATTGAAATTGATGAACTCAGTGGCTTGTCCAGACAAAGAGTGCTTTAATAGTGCTTATATTTTCCATAGTGATATATTGAACAATTAAAGACATTAACAAAAAAATTTTTTTTCCAAAAAACTGGTCCTTTTTGGACCAGTTTGGAACTAGACCAAAACTAGACTAGTTGTAATCCGTGTCTTGAAAAAATGTTGACCCCGAAATTCTTAGAATTTCTCACGTATTCTATATATTAATTTTCATCCTAATCGGACGCCATGAATTTTTCTAATTTTTTTGGTTTTTGGTCCATAACTCTCTAAACTTCCTCTAGGCCCCCCCAATTTTTTTGGGTTTATGTCTTATAATTGTTCAATATACCACTGTGGAAAATATAAGCACTATCAAAGCACTCTTTCTCTGCACACGCCACTGGATGAACTACATGGCCTTAAAAAAAAAGGATAAAATGGTTCAAAAAGAGAAAAAAATTATCTCATCTAATTTAAATTTTAGACTGAAGTGACATTATAAATCTATGGACTATTAAGCCTAAAAAATGCTGCTCAAACTAAAATTCTTCCATGGCTACAGTTTTCGATTGATTGATTGAGAAAAGATTCCATGACGACACTATCACCACTGCCGATTCACCTATTATAATGCAAAAAAATCCAAGGGTATTTCAATTATTCTACAAATTGAATTAAAATTGAGATTAATTACACCTAAAAAAAAAAAAAAAACAACAACAAAATTAAGTACAACAAAAACAGGGCGCAATGTTATTTATGAGTTGACAACTGTATAAAGTACAAAACTGTTGTGTGGGGTTGGAATTTTTCGCTAACCGAGGAAGTCGCCCTCACGCCATCAGTAGTCAACTGCGAACAAGGATATTACCACCCGCAGGGACTGTTAACATTTTTAAAAGCAGTTATCCACTTCAGCTGTCTGTTCAGCTTCTCAGATCGAATTCGTACACAACAAATTAAAGTCCAAGGCATTACGTGTACACGGCACATCCTCCATGTGTGCATACTCCTGTGAGTGTGTGCACATCTATACATGTATGCGCGTGTGTGCTTGCGAGAGCTTCAAATGGTAATTGATAGCGGTTGGAAGGATTTTTATTTCTTCGGATAAATCTTCGACAAGTATAAATTGACACTTTGGTTAGATAGGCCAGTCATGTAGCCCTAATGAATTACACTTGGCGTTGAGATTTTGATAAAAAAAAAAAAAGTAAAAAAAAAAAACGGTCAATAATTTCATTCGAAGCAGTTAAGTGATTGCTTAAGTGGATGCTTAATGCTTAAGGATAACTTTGCGATTGAACGTAATAGTGAGAAGAGATATAGGAAGGAGGTGATTCCATTGAATGGAAGTGTAGTCGAGCATTTTATGTGCAAATCGTTTTCTAATGGCGACAGATTTATTTATGACTACAATTTAATGTCTTCTCGTTTGTAATGACCTTTCGAGTTAAGTACTGCTGCCACTTGACAAAAATGAGTCACAACTACAAATGACCTTCGGACGAAGAGAATGTATTACAGTGAAAATGTAGTTTTAGAGTTCGATTTTTTCTTTTTTTTTTCAAAAGATTTGCCATGCCCTTTTATAAAGAATTTTAAGGACTTGAAAGTGCCATCAAAAAGGTATATATAACAAAGAATATTCTAGGTCTAACCCTGTCTTCTTTTATGAACTGAATTTGTGGATGGCCCTGTGGGATCATATGCTTCACACTCATAGTCATTCACTCCCTCAAAGCGAGTCGTTGTACAAGCTCTATAAAGATCACTAAAATTGTTTGAAACGCAAATAACGGTTATTGTTAAAATATTCACATAAAAAATTTTTTTATAATCCTCGTAGACCCATTTTTTTGGGGTCAATGGTTAGCCTTGTGCTGTCAGAGAGTAAAAAGTAAGTTTTACTTCCTTAACCACACCTGGTCAGGAGAAGATCAAGGCTGCTCGGCTCCTTAGTCCTCGCTTCTCTGGCCGAGCTATCCTTTGTTCGAATAAAACACATGGCTGGGTTCATAAATGTGTCCAAATGGCTCCACAAATTGGCTTGCTTGGGCCAATATGAAGCCTGAGTGTGTTACACCTGAAGGTGGCAGCCACACTAACCTAACCTAATCTAGCTTTTAACGCTCCCTCGAATAAGGTTTCAATAGTTTTGAGGGCCCATTGCTTTTCCTGAAATACTATTGCTTTAAACATTGTTATGTATATTATTTCCTGATGGAAAGGTAGAAATCAATTCACAATCATTACATTTGGAAACGCTCCAAATATATTCCTCACAACTGGTACGGTCCCTGAGTATAACTAAAATCAATACTTAATTATTCGGAATGTTTACTTCGACATTTATTTGCACAAATTTGCTGGTCGTTTTTTCAAATATTTTTTTATTTCATATGTCTGCATGCAAATTGAGTTAGAATATTGGCAGTTTCGATATGTCCGCCGGCATCCAGATCCTAAATAAAATAAAAAATATTCATACATACCTATAAAATATAAAAGAAAAATCATGAGACTCCATAAAGCCAAACATAAAAAAAAATTTGATTTAGTATTCAGTTTCATTTGCCGGCTCCGTGAAGCCAAGTGAAGCTATAGGAAGAGCAAGGCACCCATTCAAAAGTGCTTAGGATTAGTAAAGCATTAAATATAGAATGTAGTGATACGTGGCAGAGAGCCGTAAAATGTCTGCAATTTGCTTGCCGTATGCTTGAAAATTTATGCGAATTCGCACCACAGCAGGAGCTCTTCAATTTTCATGCTCACCAGCGGCTCGTACTGGCGGCGAATTGAAGAGCATTTTACTGCTTGTATTATGTGAACGTACGAACGTATGCACCGCACTCGGAATCCTTTCGGTAGAAGGGACTTCTGCGAAACGAACGAATCGCTATATTTTCCAGCAGCACAAACTTACGACATAAAGCTTTTTTAATTCAATTACGATGCATAAGGTATGAAGTCCGTAAATTCAAGATTTCGCCTTCGCCCATCGTCCGAACTTTGCTGAAGTTATCTGCAACTCACGTAGTTTTGATTTATGTCCGAATTTTTTTGATTTAGAAACATAGCGTTTGGGTATAACGTCTTCCTTTTTGGTTTATTTGTTCCAGCCGGAGATTGTGCTAAAAATTGCTGATGCCAATACGGATTTTGTTTGCTTTTCTTATATAGAAACTAAATTTAATATGACGTTACTTTGGCTAATATTGTTGCTATCTTCGCCTCATGTATTCCATATTATTTTTTCATTTGAAAGAATTCGCTTAGATTCCAATTCACCTAAAAATTCATGCGAAAATTCTTAGGTCATTTCCAAAAAGGAAAATCGGATTTCAGTAGAATCATCATTATCCGAATCGAATAAAACCAGAGGTATTCCGTATTTTCGAACACCCAGTGAATCGATTTCAAAGTCAAATCAAACAAGAGCTCAATTCATTAACTATTTCATTATAGAAAAGAGTTTTCATATGTACGTAATTTACATAATTCTCCGGAACGTAAAAATAATAAGGAATATAATATTTGGAAAAATTCCAAATGTAATGATTGTGAATTGATTTCAACCTTTCCATCAGGAAATAATACACATAACGTTACTATCGCAATTAACGCTCGATATTTAATGCAATAGTATTTCAGGAAAAGCAATGGGCCCTCACCACTATTGAGATCTCATTCGAGGGAGCGTTAAAAGCTAGATTAAGGTTAGGTTAGTGTGGCTGCCACCTTCACACTTAATTTCACACTTAGGCTTCATATTGGCCTTATGTGATACCACGACGGAAGGCATACCTCTCAAGTTACCCAATTTGTGAAGCCAGTTGGACACATTTATGAACCCAGCCATGTCTTTTATTCGAACAAAGGATAGCTCTGCCAGAGAAGCGAGAAATAAGGAGCTGAGCAGTCTAGATCTTCCCCTAGCCAAATCTGGTCAAGGAAATAAAACTTACTTTTTACTCTCTGACAATAAAAATATAGATACACAAGGCTAACATTGACCCCAAAAAAATAGGTCTACGAGGATTATAAGACTTTGATTTTTTTATGTGAATATCTTAACAATAACCGTTATTTGGGATCCTTGATTAATACGGAATTGTGGCCTCATTCGTATAATCGATCTTCGGATGGGTTCTGCTGTATTATTTACAATTCTTAAGACTCAATTGTCATTTTTCACCGCAAAATAATTGAAGTATATTTCTGGGAGAAATAAAAAAAAAAAAACCTTCACATTTTCCAACCGAACTGATGCCTTAGCTTAAAGAGAAGCTCAGGTAAAAGCTGAGAGTTTTTAATTTTAAGAGATGAAGTTCACTTTAATTGCCAAAGACTATTAATAAATATTTTTAAACTGTGATATTTTTCAGGTATGGTTTCAAAATCGAAGAGCAAAGTGCAGAAAACATGAAAATCAAATGCAAAAGGGTAAGTTTGTTAAGAAAGAATAAAGCTTAAAATAGCTCTTAAGTTATCTGTACCACAAAAAAGTGGGAGGAGTTGGGAATAGGATTGATTTAGGATAAATACATCCACACTAAAAGCAGAATATAGAACCCTTGGTTTGTGTGATGTGGAGTCTTTTCCAGAGCCATCTCATGCATTGGGCAAGTGAGAATTAGCCCTGAGTTCATATACTTTTGGCTAGCCATCTGATATTTGCATCTTTTTATAAATTTTTTTTTTTGTTGGAACAGAGAAAAATCTGCGTTTGATGAAAAATTTAAAGCATATTTAAAGGGTTGTATTTTAAAAATGTTTTTTCTTCTCATTTCGGCTAAAAATGTTCAACTTTTCGGTGCCAAAAATGGTATCAGAGAGACGCTTGGATACATTAAGTGTGCGCGTGTGAACGTTACGAGTTTTAAATTGTTCGTTTTTTCTTTATTTTAATTTTAAAAAAATTTCATAAAATACGTTCCGGTTGGGGAGTTGTTGGTCAGAAATGGAAAAAAAGATATGGAACACTTTTTACATTTTTGAGATGTTCGCTATTTACAGCTACTAGATGGAGTTTTTTTCGGATCAGTTATTGCTGTTTTTCTTTTCTGCATGCCTTTTTTGTAGACAGGAAAATTTATTATTAAACGGCTTACGAGATATAGTCATAAGTAAAGGCTACAGAATTCGCAACTTAATTCTCGGCCTAACTTTTCGAAATCGATTTAAAACTGACCTTTAACGAATTAATTAACCGGGCAGAATACTTAAACGTATGCTGGGGCTCCAGGTTCCCGTGAATAAAGGTGTGAGAACAACTATAACGAGTATAGCTGTACCTACCACACCAACAATAATTGCACTTCACTTCCAATTTGACCCTATACCTGAATCATGTATTGGGGGAGATTTGACTAGAGTCCGCGGGTTTGCCAAGCCCGTAAATCATAAATGATTACCCTTGCGGGGAAGACTAGGGAGACAGTTGCCCCTATATTTTCGGTAATTATATTTCAGTGTCTCCTTCGCGTCTAAACAGGATAAAATGTATTTCGGCCACACAAGAGTGTCGCCGGTACGGGAAACAAATACTTCTATTAGTGTCCGACCGAAGGTTCGGTTTCGGCCAGTTTCAGCCAAAAAACTGAGTTTCGGCCATAGTTTCGATTTCGGCCAAAAAATTGCCGAATATTCGGCTAGCGCCGAAACTGAAGTAATTAAACCAGCTGATTTGAATTATACGTTGCGGCTATTTCAAAATACAAGTTTAAAAGTACTAAAAGTACTTGCACTCATCAAACATATGTTATGTATGATACCATATGGTATCGATTATAATCAATAATTATTCACACTTGCATTCTTTTCGACATCATAAGCTAGCACGCGGTCATTTCTGAATTGAAATGAACTTATTTACGTTTTATTTGCATTTTTTATCCTTATGAAGTCGAACTATATAGCCTTTTTTAAGTTGGTATGACCTACAAGGAATTTCGTACTCATCTCAAATCATCTCATGCATTTTCTTATTAATTAAGGTAAAAATATTAGTGTCCGCCCGAAGGTTCGGTTTCGGTTTCGGCCGAAACTGAGTTAGCAGCCGAAGATTCGGTTTCGGTTTCGGCAAAAAATCTTGTTTCGGTCGAACACTAACTCCTATCCCTTCCCCGTACGTCGCTCACCCTCAAATTATGTGTCGCCGCAACAAAAGCCTCCTAATTTAAACAGGGACATTGTTAGAGAATCAGTGGATAATTTTTATTTTCTATATTGAACGCTTTCAATATTCCCATTGTAGACCAGGACTTTAAGTTTAGACTCGTTTAGAACACAGTATACTCACTCTTAAGCGGACACATACGGGACTGAAAAATATGTTCGCTAAACAGATGTGTCCGCTTAAGAGCAAATTATTTGAGAACCAGTTTCATTTCTAAAGCGTTTTTTTTTTTATATGAAGTTTTTCATTTCTGACAGAGCTGGAGATAGCCCCTAAGAGGAGTGTCCGCAAGGAGGGAGTACACTGTAATTGTTTTTTAAATTGTTTTCTTATTTTTTGTCAAAATATGGGCTTTGTTTCAAATTCATTCATTTCATCTCTCACTTTATTAGGGTATTAAATTTAAAAAATTCAAAACGTACTTACCCAGTGCACCTCACTGGCCACATCGAATATAGAACCGATTTCGAATCCCTCTCCACTCTACGAATTCCAAAATTTGTTTTCCAATCACAGACATATTTGCAATTGCAAAACGTTCATACACAGAAAGAAATACGTCACCTAAAAACAAGGAGATTTTCGTCTAAATTAGTTTGTTGACTTAGGAGAGAGACAGGGGGTCAAAACTGAAGACATTTTTACTAGAAAATCCATTTAATTTTATGTGGAATTTCACCTTAAATTTATTGAAAAACAAATCGGCTAAAAATTTAAAGCAATCTTCTTTTACGTTCTTGTTGTTGTGGAAAATTTTCATTTTTTCGTCATAACACGAGCAAAAAAAGTTCAAATCAGAAGAAAAACTTCTTGTTTGTAACCGATTTCCACCTTATTTATTATTAAGATGCTAAGCTTCTAATTTTTGGCAATGTCATCTTAATTCTATTGAAAAGGAAATCGAGTTAAAATAAGGATAAAACTTCTTATTCGCTCTTTTTCTACTAACGATGTGCTTAGCAATCTGGATGTCCCGAGTTCGAACCCTGTCGGCGGAGAAAAAAATTGTGGAAAAATTTGGAATTCAAAGAGGCAAATAAATTTAAAATTTTAAGAAAAATTTTATCCACTCATATCACTAAAAAAAAAAATCGACGCTCGCCTGAGCGGGGATAGAATTCGCTGACATCGGATTGTGAGGCAATGGCTCTCAGTTTTTTAAAAAGAATTCCTTCTTATTTCTACGAGGAATCATCTTAATTTTATTGAAATGGAATTCCGCCTAAAATTTAAACGGACCTCTTCTATGAGAGAAATAATCTAAACTTTGTTCTATTTTATGTGCTAGTTTATGTGGTCTTTTCGCTCAGTGTACGATTTTGACGTGAACATATGAAATTCACGAACGCAGCCGATGTAATTTATTCAATCCGAAAGCCAAAGTGTAATTTGTTCTGTAAACATAACCAAATTAGAGCGTTTACTTCAATTCCGCGCGTCTACATTTGGATGTTGGCATGCACATCCCACCCCAATATTTTCCCAGCATCCACAAAACGTCGGCGATGTTTCTGCAATTTGTTATGGTTGTTCGCTCCATCCCGCTACCTACTCGCAATATCCATCCGACGGAACAAGATGTCACCGTCAACCCTCCATACTCCGCGGACGCAATCTTGACTTCCACCTCTTCGCTCCGGCAGGTTTTATTTGCCATTTTAACGGCTTTTGAATACGAGTATTTCTTAATTTGATTACGTTGATGATTTGTGTCCCTTTTGGGCGGGCGTCACACTTTGGTGATGACATAAGGCGCTGCGGTTGAACGGCGACGAGACACCGATGCTGCCGTTTCCATTGAAAATGTGGCAGATGTCAATTTATTTGTGTGCAGTGATTTAAAATGTAAAAAAAAAAAACGATTGAAATTTTCGGCTTTTTTATTTCCTCAACGATTGACTTGGCAATTCGTGAGCGCACACACACATGCAAACACAGGGATGTGGACGAGAGGCTTTGGGGAAGCTCTCATATATACAATGTATTTGAAATATATGTGTAACTGGCACACGTTCACGTTTATTTTATAGAGAATATTATTTGCACTTTCATCGTGTCACTCTGGTCCCCACCGATGATGATGGAATTGCCCCAGCTCGCAATGCTGAATTGCGGTTTTTCCAATTGTGCATATCCTCGCAGTGGTCGGTCGATTGAGCGGTGGGGCAGTTGATTCTTTAATCAAAATGTTAACAAAAAAAAATTTTTGTTTGACTTTCCAAATTGGCTGACAAATATTGAAAGAGTTTGAGAGCAACAAAAATTTTGATTGAATGCGTCATTAAATGGGCTTGAATGTTCCAAATCATATTTCACTTTGATTATTCACAAGTGAAAAGCTCCAACTCCTCTGGAGGTCCTGATTAGCACATGCAAGTATAAAGTGTTCAATCAAATTTGTCTAGGCAGTATAGAAGGCCTCATGACCCCGCACTAAAAGTCACTCTGACAGGAATCGATCACTATTGGGTCACTTTGGATCCGAAAGGCATGACATTTCGTAGGACACACTCTATATGAGATTTGTACACAGATTTGAATTAGGCCACCTCTCTTTTTTCACTTTCCCGTTTTCGAATATTTTTATTTTTTGGAAATATTTTTTTTTCTAATTTCGGTTGCCTCGAGCTCTTCAATTGGTTAGGCGCACACGCTATCCACTACGCCATGGCGGTCTTCAACTCGAGCGAAGTAATAATCCTGCTTAAGTTTAAGTAGCCAATGAGATTGAAGTACATGAACAGCATCCTTCTACGATGGCAGTGTACCCCAAGGAGTCATGCGGGACGATGTCACCTATATGTCCGGTATCACTGATCAGTGATCATTGTCTGATAGATTTGTCCTGCTGGAAAGGACAGCTCACTGTGTTTTTTTTTCCTGCCTGTGATTATTGAAGCAAAAATCTTGAAGCTTCCAATACTGACTTCTTTTTACAGGCAATATCCATTTCGGATTAATGCTTAGAACTTTTCCTTAATGCTTACGAAAATCTGCATGCTGTTCTTGTCTCCAAAAACGATTCGTTCTAACTCTTAACCCCAAAGAAATCGCATGGAATCCGTGCATGCATACTCAAGTGTATCAACGCATCGACTTGAAGAGGGCGTTAAGTGGATTAAGGGATGATTACACTTGTTCGCGAGTAAATAAAATTGATTAACACGAGAAATATTTTGACGATGAATAAAATATCACTTAATTTGCCAGCGCAAATCCAGTAAACTGTACGAATTGACACTTTTGATCATTTATATCATTGCCTAATTGAGCGTAAATTGGGACGTTGTGATTTCATTTTTTTTTGGAATTTTGTTTTATTCAAAAGGAGAAGAGAAAGAGAGAGAAAGAATGAGAAAGAGAAGAGAGAGAGAAGAGAGAGAGAGAGAGAGAGAGAGAGAGAGAGAAGAGAGAGAGAGAGAGAGAGAGAGAGAAGAGAGGAGGAGAGAGAGAAGAGAGAGAGGAGAGAAAGAGAGGAGAGAAGAGAGAGAGAGAGAGAGAGAGAGAGAGAGAGAGAGAGGAGAGAAGAGAGAGAGAGAGGAGAGAGAGAGAGAGAAGAGAGAGAGAAGAGAAGAGAGAGAGAGAGAGAAGAGGAGAGAGAAGAAGGAGAGAGAAGAGAGAGAGAAGAGAAGAAAGAGAGAAGAGAGAAAGAGAGAAGAGAGAGAGAGAGAGAAAGAGATAAAGGGAAAAAGAAAGAGAGATCGAAAGAGAGCGAGAGAGAAAAAAAATAAAGAGAGAGAGAGATAAAGATTGAGAGATAGATGCGAGGGAGGATGTACATGTTACGGACTTTGATGGATTTATTGAGCGTAAGACATGAAGGGTTTGTGCGTATTTCCACAATTGAAACTTGTCTCGATATGCAACATTTTCTTCATCCATCATTTCAAAAATTGAAAAAGGATAAACTGATGCAGCCGAGGAATTTTTGAAATTCTCACAAACATGTCGTCGGCATTCGAAGCATCCATTGTCCATTATCTATCAAGATAACTGGAATTTCCTCTATCAAGCAGCCTACAGATTCATTGCACGCGAGCTTGACCGACTTTGGATTGCTACCTTGTTGCTTAATTCAATTTAATTCAGTCAAAACACTCTTCAGATTTACCTCATTCCTCACTCCTACAGCGGTGGCCAGGAAAAGCCTCATAAAATCTAATCAAATTAAACCTTGAAAATAAAACAAAGCAAAAAAAATAGCAGCAATCCGGAAATTTTATGTGCCATATCAATTTCGTAAGTTTTTTAGTCCTGCGCTTGCAAAACCGAATCCATCGCCATCAAACGTACACACAACGAGATTCGTACTCGGGCTCGTGTATTCCCAAGAGTGTCATTTCGTTGGCGGTAAGGTGAAGTGTTTGTGCGCAATTTACGCCTCTCGAAAAGGGGGTGTTTCCGGGGCAATAAATTAGAAAATGAATTCAATTACATTTTGTAGTTTGTCTCCAAGTTGAGTGAAGTCCTTTCCTTTTTTGCTTTTTTTTTATTTTTAGCTTTTACGTTCTTCTTTCTCGGCGTTTTTAATCCGGGCTATTAATTTTATTTTCATTTGATTTGGTACATGTCCCGCAGGTATTATGCTAAGCAGTCAGAGCTCGTCTCAACCGGTCTCGACCCCTTTGGAGCCCTGTCGAGTCGCGCCATATGTTAATTTGGCAACAATACGTAATGCCTCGGTCGTTGCGGCAGCAGCAGCAGCAGCGAATACGATTCAAGGAAATAATCCATCCGTTTCGAATGGTACGAACAGGAACGCCACCATGAATGGCAATGCTGCGACTGGTGCACCACCGTCACAACATTTTTCCAATGCAATCTCAACCGCAGCGGCATTTTCGGCATTCGATCCAGCGATTATTTCCGCAGCAGCTCATCAGGTAGTTTAATCCATTAGAGTAATTTCGTCTTACGTCTTTCTCTTCTCTAATGCGTTTATTTAGTACGCTACGGCCATGAGTAATGCCAGCTCTACGAATATATTCTCGCTGCCTCGTTATCCTTTGAACTTGGCAGCAATAGCGGCGGCACATAGCAAAAGCTCGAGCATAGCTGATTTACGTATGAAGGCCAAAAAGCACACCGAATCGCTTGGAATATTTTCGGAAAATTCCGTTTGAGCCACGAGAGCTTGAGGAGCGCGTTAAATTCTCCGTCTTTCTGTAGAGCGCGGACCTTGGGTTTTATTGCATACACCATGTACACTTTATAATGGCTTTAGCAATTACGATATAGTATTTTATATATAGAACTGTGATTATCGACTTTAGGACTAAAAAAAAACT
This sequence comes from Chlorops oryzae, assembly GCA_020466095.1. Classification (NCBI taxonomy): domain Eukaryota; kingdom Metazoa; phylum Arthropoda; class Insecta; order Diptera; family Chloropidae; genus Chlorops; species Chlorops oryzae. Next base: position 100,138,162 of record CM035807.1, read on the forward strand.
CTATTTAAATACCTTCTAGCTATGGTTTAAGAACATACTTTCAAGGCTATTGAGAAATACTCGCTTGATTGTAGTTTCTTTTGCAAGATAATAAAGCAAAATCGATCCAGTTTAACATTGAATGTTTTTGTTTCTCTTAACAAAATACTTATAAGAAACGAATTAAATAAAGAATATATAATATGACTAAAGGTAATCTGATCATGAGCCTTCTTTCTTATTTTCACAAATGTATGTATGTATGTATGTACGTACCTCCATCACTGTGTCATATCCTTCAGCTCAATTCAATTTTTCGTTTTTATGCCTGAAATTGCAAGCACATGTGGAGGTTTCTTAACAATGATGATGCAATTTTAGGCATCAATTTCGTCCTACTTCGCTTATGTATCCATGACCTCGGATTTCCGGCATGAAGTCATCAAAACATTCAAAGCCAATCACTTAAAGAGACTCAGCTGCAGTTTCTCTGTTGAGTCGATTGCAGTTCGCCGTTATCGTTGTTCAATGAAATAAATTGGTCTCTTAAACACGGTTTTTTCTTTTTCGACAAATCATCCCTCGCGTCTTTCGTTCTCTTTTGGAAGACAAACTAGATATTCAACTAGATATTCGTACTACATTCAAAATCAAAGTTCATTATAGTGATGTTACGAATGTGGTTTTTTAAACATTCGCAAATGCGAATGCTAATGGGAATATCTGTCGACGAAATTCGCGAATGCGAATGTTCAGTTTTAAATTAAGCGCCACTTATCTTGCTTTGGTATTGACAGCTGACGTGCCGTGTAAGCCCCACATTTTTTTTGTTAGAGTATTGCCCTATGATCCAAAAAAAGATTTTATTTAATTAATCTGTTTTCGTAAGGAAAATTAATATAAATTTGTTCCCCAAGCTTTTTTGAATAACTTTTAAATATTGTTTTGAAATTTACAATTCAATACATACATATATGTATATCAAATCAATCTACATAAAAGAAATATATAAATCCATAGGATTTGTATATTTTTCGGAAGTTAATATTATCAAAATTATCGACTACAAAAATTATCGATTATCAAAATTATCGAATACCAAAATTGTCGATAATCGAAATTATCTTTTCTAGAAACTATTATCGGAAATATCGATCATTGAAACTTTCGATTGTTAAACCTATCGATAAATTTGACTATCGATCAAACGATAGATTAATGAACCTACCGATTATTGAGAGAGTCGATTATTGAAATAATCGATTACTGAACCGATCGATTATTCAAACTAACGATCATGGAAGGTATCGACTGTAGAAACTATCGATTATCAAATTATCGATATCTCCCCAGATCTATCGAGCGAATATATGTACATATGTATAAGACAAACTTACACACGTTCTTGCTTCATTACGTCGTGAAATATCTTCAGAAATTCTGCCATTCTCAGCTGTCCCATTTTAAAATCCAAATGAGAATTATAGGCGTCATGCTAAAAAATTTAGTCTATGCACTGATGCCAGAACAATAGGTTTTTCCCATTTTGAGGGATTTTTTCGATTTTGCCTTTATCCAAAAATTACTTCGAATGTTTACAAGGGATTTTTACTGATCACTTTGTCCAGTCTTGCTCTTCGTCTAATAAATCTTGCAGCTGCTTCAATTTAGTTTTTAGCGCTTCAATGCAGCGACTTTCCTTGTTGAACCCCAACTTAAAATTCTCATCACAAACCGAAATATGCACACTTAAAGAAACCTCACTCCCATCTGCCATCGCATACTATAAAATTTCACAGAAGGAATGCGACGAACAATCGCATGTGGAGTCGCACTGTAACATTTAGTTACTCGCTACGGCGCACCAACTACTAAGTAACGAATACAAACGGTTTGCTACAGCTCTAGTATTGTATGCGCGTTAGCGTTACAATTGAATTATACGATTTGCTTATTGTTTTGAAAGATTTCGTTCGTTTCGGAAAATGCCGCCAAGAAAAGGCAGTTCCATGGACACCACACATCACGTAACATACAACTATTTGCGGGAATTCTGTACACAGTATCAAAAATATCGTAAAAACCCAAACGAAGACGAACTGGCGCTATTACATCGAAATGTTTCTGTTTTAAATACGATTTCCAGTCATCAATTCAATTTATCCCATCTGGAGACCACACAGTTCTTTGTGGATCTCCATGCACTGATTGGTGTACTAGACGATAGTGATGTCCTCTGGCCATGTATAGGTCTTCTTCAGAATTGTAGCAAAAACCCGGATATTCGTCAAGCTTTAATCGAGGTAAGGATTAATAAACTATGGATTCGAAAGAGCGGTTAATAAGATGAAATTTTTTGTAGGACTACCGCTTTGTACCTTTGTTGACGTCGGTGCTAAAGAAGACGCAACTTTTAACTGAGAAAGCAACAAGATTGTTAACTTTGTTGCAGGAATTAACGTTCGGCATCAAAATAGCATGGGAAGAGCCGTATATAAGTGTTCTTCTTGATCTTCTGCAGCGAACAGTTATAGGAGCGACTGAAGAGGGCGACGAGAAACAGGCAATGCTGGCGCTTTCCATTATGATTAATTTATGCTACAAGAATTTTCCAGTGCTCTTGCTTTTTATGCGCACCATCAATATTTCGGAGTTCAGTAGAAAGATTCAACGCTATGGTGCTTTGGCCAATAAAATGATGATAGTACTATCCGAGGATGTCTATACGCCTGAGCTCAAGGAATTGCGTTTGCTCTTGCGCACAACATTCGCTTCAATATTGGAATGTTTGCGAAATTGGAATGTTGCACATTTGAGGCATATTGTTGATTTCTTAACGGATTCTCAATCGCATTGTGGTCTTTATCGTGCTATGCTCGAATACGCCCACTATTGCGAAGATATTGAGAAAGTTTTGGTTGTAAGTATGAAGAAGTATTTCTTTTTTTTAAGATTTCATTGTCAAATAATAAATACTATTGACAGCTTCTTGACGATTTACACACTTCGAGTATGAACGACTCCAAAGAAGAATTACGAAAGCCACGACAAATTTGTCTTTCCTTGGTGTTTCAATTGATCTTGTACATATTGAAATTAGGCTCGATACCGGATAAAGACGGCAATGAGAATATCATTAGTTTGGATTCAAATGTACCAAGAATATTCGAATTGATTTGCCATTGGATTGAGTCGGATATATGTGGAAAAGATGCTGCTCGCTTATTGGATGGCTTAATTCATTTGGGTAAATAATTTCATAAACCAAAAAATACCATTCCAATTTACTGAATCGTTTATTTTTTCAGAGTCTAAAGGTGAATCCTTGACACCACGGATTGCACGAGATCCTTCAATCGTTATACAATTGATAGCGATATGCGAGAATCCGGGAACATCCTCCGAGCACACAATAGCAATATTGCAACTTCTGCTCTCACTGTTGCAACAAACAAAAACTGAAAAATTGATTTTATCGAAAATTAGTGAATCATTTTTCGACAAAATCTTCTCACCAATCTTCAATACAACGATACACAAGCTTCCAACGCAGGAGACCGAGAAGACTGTTTTCTGTTTATTGCTCTTAATAAACTTCGCTGGAATTGCAAAGAAGGCATACTTTGATAAATGTTGTTCGACATTGCAAATGTCTCCAATACAGAGCGCCCTTGCAACCGCGACGTTAACTGGTAGTGAAGCCGTTTGCAGTGCAGTCTTTCAAATTTCACAGTTTGAACATTTCCCGCGAGCAGCCATTGCAAAGGTTGGTTATATTTATTGTAAATTTTAAGAATTTTAAGAATCCCGAAGCGTCACTTTTCAGCACATTGCCACTATGAATGATTCCTACAGCCAAGTTAAGAGAAGTTCAACCCTATTGTCATCTGAAGCGCAACAATTGAAAAATGTTAACGAAATTATGAAGACGAATAGAAAATTCGCGAGTACTGAAACTGAGGAACGCTTAGTGGCATTAATTGAATCCATAACGGTGGCGCAACGTAATAATCAATTGAATAATGTTCCCACAACTCAAATAATGGAGCTTTATAATTATAAAATAGAGAAATATAAATCCATGGAATGCAGTATGCAGCGTCGTTTAGAGAACGCCAGTAACGAGGTGAGGATGGTGCAAATTTACATTGTCTTTGCTTGTATCTTACTGTAAATGTTTTTTTTTTTTTTAGATAACGCATCTCACACAGCGAATAACACTTCAAAATGCTGAGTTGGAAAAATATCATAATATTAATTTCGAATTGCAAATCAAGGTCCAAAGGTTAGTACTGCAAAAAAAAAAAAATATTTTTATTGCTTTTAAAAATAATTTTTTTCAAAATCTTAGCATGGAAACTCAAAGTGAAGACTTGAAGAAACAACGTGAAGATCTAAAGCGAAACTTGGCGGATCTGTTGAAAAAATCCTCGCAGCAATCAGAATCACTTCAAATCAGTCAAAAACGATTGTCTGTTAAGACATCGGAGCTCATCGGTAAGTTCAAATCTTTATGGAAAAATATTATTTTATTTATATTTTTATTTTTCTCACTAAAGCATTGAAAAAGGAACATACTGATCTCCAGGAAGAAATAAAACAAAAGAACGAACAGCTGGAAAAACTTGAGAGCATGTCCAAAGAAAATGTAAGTTATGTTTGCCCTTGAGACAAGTAAAATCTAATCACTTTGGTTTTTTTACAAAAGGTTGGAAAAATAGATAAGCTCAAGAAGACCGTGTCTGCATTTGAACTCGAGATAAAGGAAAAAATACGAATGCTTGAAGAAAAGGAGCGTGAGCTTAACAAGCTCAATAAGGCACTGGAAGCTGAAAAAGAAGCTAAAAAGAAATCCGATGGTTTCATTACTGTATTGGAAGCACAAATACAAGAGAAGAATGAAGAAATACGAAACTATGAACGAGAATTAACGGAAACCGAAGAGCTGCGGAAGACAATTATGAGTCTGATGGAAAGTAAAAAACCCAAACGTAAGCCTTAATTGAAGTAATTATTGCTTAAAGCAATCATATTTTGTAAGTAATTGTTAACAGATATTATTTTATTCATATTACGAAACGATATATTAAAATAGGAATTGCACTTTTATTTTTACCATTTAAATATTATTTTTATTTAATCTTAAATTAAGAGATTATATTCCTCTAATTAACAAATCATTAAAATCGCAAATGCAATTCATACTTAACAAAAAAAAAATTTTTTTAAATATCACCATATTTAATTGAAAATTGTTTGTTAAAGCTTGCTCATTTTAGTGTAGTTATATTATTAAAGGATTTAGTTACAAATAAGGAAAACATGGCTTGTTTCATTAAAATTATAATAATTTGTGTTATGTTACAAAAGAAGTTGGGCTAAACTTGTTAAAAGGACCGCAGCACATAGTGTTACAAGATGTGAGTTATGACTGTGCACATTCGTGCTCCTACTTCGTCCAGTAAAAACGCTATCGTCAATTCCTTCAACACGTCGTTTTTCGGCTTTTTCACAAACCGAAGCGCAATTTGCATGTTCGCATATATCGCATAAGGAAGACTTCGGAGCACGATAGAACTGTCGTGCGCGGCGTACTAAAAACAAAAAATAAAGTCAAATTTACATATTTAACGTTGATGAGATATCAAGGAATATACACAGCCCGATTCTGAATATTACCGGGGAATTCACTTTTCTTCAGAGCAAACTTCTTCTTTTTAAAATAATTGGGGGAAGAAATTTAATGGGGAATAGGTATTTGACTTAGAGCTGGAAAACAATTTTATGGCACTATCGATGGTTTCAAACGATCGAAAACATCGATGGTTTTTGACGACTATCGATAGTTTTGATTCATTGACATTTACTTTAGCTTTTTCTTTGAAATGTAATCTGGGAATCTAAAAATGACCGCTATCCACTATCGCAATTTTGGACAATTTAAATTATCGATGATTGAAATGATCGATAATTGAAATTATCGATTATCAAAACTGCCGACCATCGAAACGATCGATTATTGGAATTATCGGCTATCGAAATTCTCCCTGGAATTTTAAAAACTATCGATTGATATCTATTCTTGAAATGATCGATGATTGAAATCACCGATTATTGGAATTGTCGAAATAGCCAATTATCGATTTTTAAATTTATCAATTATTGAAATTATCGATTATCGAAATTATCTTTTATCGAACTTATCGATTATTGTAACTGTCGATTGTTGAAATTGTCAATAAAACTTACCGACTATCAAAACTATATAGATCTCCAGCTGCAACGATTGCTTGCGACTTCACGTTGTAAAAAATGTACAGTGATTCTGCGAGTCTTATGTGTCCCATTTTATAAACTAAATGAGAATTATAGGGGTCATGCTAAACTGCGTATGCTATGGTCAAAAATTATGGATAGGTTCATGAAAATGAAGTAGAAACATTTAAAAATCCGTCTTCTTGTATATTCCCATGTGCTATCAATTGAAGAAGGTTACGTTCGTACAATATTTTATAATATATATTGAAATTTTTGCTAGAGGAACATCATTCATTTGAAAAAAATTGGAAGTTTATAATCCAGTACCAGATGATAGCACGAGTGCTCTATTATGAATACCATTTAATCGCAATGATTTCTTTTAATAAAAATTTTAATCCAAACCACTAGCAATTTGAAAACCAAATTAGTTAAAATTTTAAAATATAGTACTATACTATATACTAGTACTATCGATACTATCGATGGTTTAGACTGTCGATGGTCGCAACTATCGATAGTTCTCCAGCTCTAATTTGTCTCATACCCATAATTTTCCTTACCCTATCTATTCAAAAAAAGAGAATTTAAGTCTCGAAGAAAGGTAAATTCCCCGGGAATTCGTTCCCCGGGGATATTCAGAATCAGGGCTGACATAGATGTATTTGGTGATGCAGTTGCAATGGGATTCGAATTCTCTTTGGTTAAAAAAGGAATCAAACGGAATGGATATCGCGTATTTAGAGCAACGATACATCCGTTTTTCCCAGACATGACCCTCAGTTGTATATTCTTTGATGAATAAAAATCTATGAGACTTACCATTATCATAGTAGTCGTACATGATCACAGGAACTAGCGTATGATTTGTTACTTTTACTATTTTATACGCGTGTAACGTTGGACAGACAATTCGACGGTCTAGGTAGTCGAAATAGATAACGATAACGGTGTTTCGACGTTGGGTCTCGACTTTCTGAAATCGTATGCAAAATAAATCTTATTCATGTTTCTTTCCCTCTTTCAGAAAAGATCGATCTACCTTGATACGTTCACTAGATTCCAAAGTGGGCAGAGTTTCTGTATCGACAACAAAACCACTTGGAAGGTGTATTTCCATTACAGCCATATTCGAACGTTCAGCATCGCCCGCAACAGGCACGAAACTTTAATGGATCAATTGTTTTTGAAAATTTACCGTTTCCCCCCCGTTTTTAAATTAAGGAATTAAGGTACTTACCTGGCACACGAGGATAAATGTAAGTAATCTGCATGCGAATTACGATTGACAGTTGGATCCAAAACAAAGCGTGGCCAAGCACTTGTCACATTTGTATTATATTTATAAGTGACTTGAGCTAGTGCCAATCCACGTCCAGTTGCTGTTATAGTCACGTTTTTAAGCGTATTTGGAAGCTATTGAGGGTAGCATAAAATAAAAAAGAATTTAACCACAAAAAAAAAAAGTTATTTTTTAACGCACCTCCGTACTCTGGAGCACTAAAGCGTTTTGTGCATTAACATTTATAATTGTTTCAGCTCCTTGCCCATACTGGAAACCCAATTGTAAGTTGGTCGCTTCAGTTGAAAAGCGTTCAGCAAATGCGAATATCGCCTGCAATCCAACAACAGTATCCTGCGAAGCAACAAAGCCACCAAATTCATTTCTTTGGTTCATTAACCACATCATAATTGGCATCACATCGTTAATGAGATTATTTTCCAATAGCGCCAAAGCTGCATATGATGAAATTTCGATGTTCACTGTTCGCGTACGATTGTACCAAGGCGATGGTCCCTCAGCAGTCGGTGCTGTCTTATTCCACCACTTCAATCCGTCTACGAAATTTCGAATTAATTTGATTGAATATTATATAGCCAAATAGAAAAACAAAATGCTATCACCTTCATTGATTGCCATTGCATCAAGACGTTGTATAAACGCACCCTTGGCATTGTGATTCGCACGTGTGAGCACGTAAGTTCCAATAGCCATTGCGTGTAAATTTTTTGTACTATCCAATGTGCGCGTTATAAAGTCCAATGCTTTACTTATCGTGTTCTTATACTCTGGATAGAGATCCTTTGGGAAATATTTGTTAACATATATCAAAATTTATTTGGAAGACGTATTTAATTTTAATATCGATATTATTGCATACCAAATTCTCCATAAAAGCGAGTGCAACGAACGAGCTCACACTCAGGCCCTCATCATCGAAGTGCTCGAATGAATCTCCGCGTTCTTCGAATCCACCGCTGGGCGACTGCATTTGCTTCAAATAGTCTAGAGCCGTGCGTATAACATTCTCATCGATTTGAGTTAGGCGTGAAGCTTGACGAAATGCTCGTGCAACATAAGCTGTCAACCAGGTCGAACTATTCTTTGGCGACAAGCCAAAAGCACTGAAAGCACCATTGTCGTGACGATAATAGAGAAGTCGTTGATAACCCAATTCCAAATGCCGCTTAATTCTTGCCTCTACGTCAGGAGTTAGTTTACGTTGACGCTAAAAAAGGTTTGTTTCTTTAAATTATGTGATCCCTGTTTTGCTTAAAGTTTTCTTACATCCAAATATTTCAGAGCCATAACATTCGGAAGAAATTTGACCATCGTTTGTTCACCACAGCCCGTGGGAAGACGTATTAGATTTTCAACATTACCAATGACACTGCCAACGACATCAGCAACACCTGAAACCTCAATTTTAGCTGAATTGGGTATTGCATTCCGTGGCACACGTATCGTTACATTCTGTTTTCGCTGTGGACTCGCATTCAGCTCAAAGAGAAAGCCATGGTTGACAATTTCAGTCGCACCAGGATGCTCGACAAGTAAAATTTTCTCAACACTATCAGCAGAGTTTTGAGCATTCGCTACAGCCTTAACCGTTATGGCACCAACACGTTTTGGTGTTACAATAAAAGCGACTGATCTTGATGTCCTGGCCAAAACGCGTACAACACGTCTTCTATAAAGTTCAACCTCTGCAAATAAAAAAAAAAAACAGGGTTAAGGGTATAAAAAAGATGATGATGTTATAAAATAAACCTACTAGGCGCTTGCGCAGAATTATTTTCTAAATGTGGTAGCTTAAAATCTTGTGCCGTGTTGTACAGGGTTACGTCGACTTCCAGATCACTGTCTCTGTTATTGTGCACAACAAATGGTAAAGCAATAGTTTCACCCAATCGTATTGAATATGGTAACTCTGTTGTTATGTAAAAATCTTTATGGGATTTTAACATTTTCGTTGGACTAGTTAAGCCCAAACCATTGACAGGATCTAGGGAGAATGCCGATAAAATCCAAGAATTCATGGTACTAGGGATACGACGATGAATGGTTGTTCGTCCATCGGCACCCGCAGATATATTCATAAAAAGCCATGTGTCCGCCGGGTCATGCATTAAGTACACACGAGGATTGTGCCAATAAGGTTTGGGTGTATAGGAAAACGCGTATCGGCCTTTTCCGGGTGCCAACGTATTGACTTCAATTTTATGCGCAGGTCCAATATCAGTTTTACGAATTGTGGTAAGTTTATCGTCATCGGTTTCTAAACGATCCAGCTGAGGTGTTGTTTCCGGTTCTGCAATAAGAAATCTAATTATTTGGTTTTTTAACCAGATTTCATTCAGCCACTTTTACCTTTCTCTATGATGAAATCAGCATTCGACATTGCAATGACGCCTGATTCTTTGCCTGGCGACCCAACTGGTGTATTGACATCATTAAGCTCATATTGGTTGAGTGCATCCAACAAGCCATCGTTTGTAAGATCGTTTCCTAAAAAAATACGAGTATCAATATTAAAATTAAAAAAAAAAAAATTAATTACTGTAGTCTCCTTTACCAGATTTCATGTCTGCTGCATTTTTATCAACAATCATTAAACCCACATACGAATAGGGCTTTGCACTGACTGTAATGTCGATATCTTGACCTGGTGGTGCTCGGAGTGGTGCATCAATTTGTACGCTGTTCAACAAATTCGACTCAAAGTGTATGACTTGCTCATCGTAGACCAATTCACCATTAATGACCGTATACATCAAGAGCTTAGCACGAGGCATCATGGTGAAAGTTGCTAAGAATTTGAAGGTGTGATATGTCTTATCATCGATCTGTAGAAAATGCAATAGTTTATTAATCATTTTTTTTAAAGCACAATTCGAAGCTGCATACATCAACAGCGCGTGAAAGAATTATATCACCACGTCCGACTATTTGATAAATGACATATTTCAAAGGCTCATTGGATCGTACGGCTATAGAAATTTCTTGATTTACCATAGGTCTGAAAGCATACGTAAATTAAACGATTATTATTTTGTTAGTTCTTCTGCATTATCTTCCACTGTTACTTACTTGTCATTTAGAACTTTTGCTGTTATGTAGTTCTTGCTGTGCAAATGCTTCCTTGGAACAATACCGGCATCGGTTATAATGCCTTGATAGTCAACCTGTAAATTAGGAATACATCGTTTCAATATCGACAATTGGAATTATTTTTGCTCAGCTTGACTCACTATCACTGAATGATATTCATCTCGGTCACCGGTTGGTACCGTAAACTTCATTTTCACCTCACCCATAGCATCGAATTGATAAGTTGTTCGATTATACATTTCACTGCTTCCATAGACATTGGTCAAATAGGCCGTTACGTCTGGTCGGAAATTTTTCAGAGGACTTCCGTCGTTACGCAATATTTTCACCTAGTACACAAAATTCATTTTCTTATTAAGAATCTATTGGTTTTATATATTTACTTACAGTTGCTTCAAACGGAACACCCGGTATATAGTAGTTTGGCAAACGAACTGTTTCCACACGGAATGGATCTAAATGTACCGTTATGACAGTTGAAAAGTTCTGCACAGATCCCGTTGAACGCTCCTCAACGAGTGCATCCAGCAAATATTCACGTTCGTAATCCTCTTTGAGCCTCAGCTCATCTTTAATATCGAACTCAAAGTACGCTTCACCATCAATCGGAGACACCTTACGCGTTATCAGATCATTAACAAACGGTTGCAACGAGCCAAAAAAGGTCGGGTAAATAGAAAGTGTTGCTTCACCAACGATTGGTTTCCCGAAATCATAACTGCAATTAAATATTATTAGGGGAAATATTTTCACACTGCCAGCAGGGTAATCTTACTATGCCTTTATTGTTCCTCTTATTTTGTTATCCTTATAGATGACATGCTTATCCGTTTTAATATCAACAACGAATTTTGGTAAAATATACTCTACTACTTCAAAAGTTCGACGTTCTTTCTCTTCCATAACATCGAGATTAAACGACCATTCGCCCATTTTCGGATAATCCGAGAGTTCCAGATCATTCGAATAGACGCCATTGGTGAAACGCAGATCTCTATAGCTTCTAATAAGATTCTCTCCCGCATCACGTATATCCAAATGTACGGTGCCATAATTTCGCGCTGGCTTTAAATTTGCATCCAAGAGAAGAATTCTATATTTGACTTTATCTCCAGGCTTATAGATAGCTTTATCAGTTTGTATCAGCACCGTAAATTGTTTTGGCTCAAAATTCAATTGAGTCTCGTTTGTGAATAAAATGCCCGAAAGGCCCTCAGCTGTCAGATTGTAACGGTCCCGTTTCAAGGCTGGGATCTGAAAAGGAAATTTATGGTTTTTGTTAGAAAAAGGATACACGTTTTTTTTATTAGTTTTAATCTTGTTTACCTCAAAATGAACCAATTCTGTTGAATGTGGGCGTACTTCGACGAGCTTAAAATCCGTATAGCTTGTACCCAGTATGCCGAGCTTAACTTTAGCCGGCTCTTGGGATTTATGAATGGTAACAGCGACGTGATATTGAGAGTTCGGACGCAATGTATTTGGCGCTATAATTGTGTAGTAGCTGGAAGTGAAGTGTCTTTTTAGATATAATTATTTATGTTTCATCGAAATGATGTATAAAAGATTACATAATCCTTCAGGCCCTGATTTAGGGGGTGTGAAAAGCCGGATGCAATTCCCAGAACGAGACTCATTTTCCAACAATTTCCTTCTAGTTTTTTATTGTAATTTGAATGTATTTTGGTAGCTTCACATGTGGTACAGAAGATGGGGTCCTTTGAGATTTAGTTCTCATAAGGATAACAATTAAAATTCTGTCGCGAACGTACGAAAAAAATACCTGGGGCGGAAATGCCCATATCTCAAAAACTAACTAAGATAGAAAGATGAAATGAATGGCTACTGATACACAGAGCGAAAAATGTCCCCTAAATTTAAGAAGATTTCCATCTTAAATTGCATGGGGACCAAGGAGAGTGACAGGAGACAAGATTGAAGAAATATTTAGTAGAAATTCATCTTATTTTTTCTTAAAATCTTAATTTAATAAAGTTTCTTTTTTTTACTAGAATCATCTTAATTTAATTGAAAAGATTTCCCTTTTATTTTTACTAGAAATCGTCTTAATTTAATTGAAAAGATTTCCATCTTATTTCTACGAGAAATCATCTAATATTTATTAAGACGGAATTCCACTTAAAATTAAGACGGAAGTCTTCTTGGATAAAATCTATAGAGAAATCATCTAAATTTTGTTCTAGATTATAGGGTATTTAAGGTGGACTTTTTGCTCTGTGTAGGTAATAAAACACGGAATCAAAAATAATTTTTTTTTTTAAATTTTACACAGAGAAAAATTTTTCCATAAAAAAGAATTAAAAATAAAATAATTTTTTTTATATTGCCATTTTCGCGCCACTTTCTGGATATTAAAAAAAAAAATATATACCTCTAAGTATCACCTTTTATCACAGAAAATTTTAACCAAAATCAAAGATTTTGATGAAGTGTGATTCAAACCACAAAAGTATTCAAATTCCAAAGACCATGCAAAGGTCTACGTTTATCGAATTTGTAAATCCAACTTAATTTCGCTGGTCCCATTGGTTTGCTCGCCGTGGGTAATTACTGTTATCGGATTTGTTAACAAAGCTTTTCAGTCATCGTATTATTATTAGAGAATTTGGAAAGCATGGCTTACATGGTATCCATAGTTAAATAAGTATGCTGGGCTAATAATATTACTGTTATGACTTTTATCTTCCGGTCATTGTTTCACCGTTTGCTTCCTTGTGAAAGTGAATTTTTTCATTGAAAGAAAAAAAAAAAAAAACGAATTCATTGTTGCGCGATTAAAGCTTGAAAATTAAGAGATTTCCTTCTCTTTTGAACTTAGAGTAAGCCCAATTAAAAAAGGTTCACTATATTTGTAAAACAACTTGCAATGACTTGTAATAGTACAAACTCTATTTTGTTTAAAAATTGTTATATACTTTCCTTTTAATATCTTTTAATGTTCATAATATAATGCAAAAATTTTGAAGAGAAGAAAATCCCACGACTATTTGGCTACGCTTTACGAAAATTGCTCAATATATCATTGATTGCGAGTAGTGCTGACCGCAAATATTTTCCCATACATTTTTCTTACAACACGACTAAAAACCTGATATTTTATCTTATTTTACAGTTGAATTTCCTCCAGTCACGCTAAGCAGTGCAGAAGTCAACGACACAAAAAAAAAAAAGAAAATAGCAAGCCAAAGCGAATGGCTTTAGACGTCATAGCGTCATAGTTATTCTTATGACATAGTGATTTATGGCTTGGGCGGCTTTAACAAATAAACCAAAAAATTAAAACAGAAAATACTTGTACAATTTGGGAGTTTACGGTTAATTTGAAACCGGTTTTAATTATTTTTAGCAAATCGTCTTTTTTATTTTTTGCAAAATCGAAATTACGGGATATGTTTAAAAGGGTTTTTGGCCGATTTGAGCACTCCAGCTTTTATTATTATCACCGTAGGTATTAGTATTATAAATATTCACCACGATTCTTAATACTCCCGGGGAATTTTTTCTATCGGATTTGAAAAGAAATCATCCTATTCTGAACTCATTGGGAACTGATAGAACCACTCCTTCTATTTTTTTCCGCAAGATGTAAGGGGCGATCCCACTGTGCGTGGTATGGATCAAAGCTATTCATAATGCTGTTAGTGCAGCTCGTGCACGTTTAACTTTCAGTTTTAAGCTCTTGTGAAACACGCTGGACTAACCCTTTTAATTTCGATTTTACTTTTTATATTCTCGGAATTCTCATTGTTTTTTTCTTCTTCTTTTCAGAGCACAAATAAAATCTTTCAACTAAAATGCAAGGCAGAAATCGTTTGTAGGGGAAAACAGCAAAGCAAATTACAAATATAACAAAATCATATAAAAAACAAGTAAGGGTGTTATAGTCAGGCGAGCCTGATAATAAAATACCCGACACAAACACACATGTTCAAATAATTTTTAATTTCAGGAGGTGTTTAAGGCCATTAGGGGCCCCATATACCGACTTTTGTTGAATTTCTTTATGAAAACCGCCCTTTTGACACGCCCACTTTTCCAATTTTTGTTCAATTATAATCGGAGGCTCAAATAAGTTTCATTAAAATATTTCGAAAAAGTCCGATTTTGAGGCAGTTTTGGGATTTTTGTGGCACACCCTAGTACTGGAGGTACCCTTAATAATGGACCGACCAAAAAATGTTTGGGCAGGATGTTTATGGCTACAAAGGAAGTATAAGTGCCAATTTTCGAGCAAGTCCCATTTGAATTTCGGGTGTAGGGGACAATTTTCGAAAACCGCCCTTCTGCCACTCCCACTTTTCCAATTTTTGGAAATCATATTACTGGCCTTTAAATATGATCAAATATCAAATTTTATTAAAATATCTTGAAAAACTCAGATTTTAGAGCAGCTTTTGTGATTTTCGTAACAGACCCTAGTACTGGAGGTACCCCTAAAAATGGTCCGATCGGGTCCATTCTCGAACTTGTTCTTACTCATGTCCCCGTGAGCACGCATACCAGATTTTGTCAAGATAGCTTAACTCCTTCGATAAGATAACTGTATACAGACGGACAGACAGACGGACGGACATGTCTAAATCGAATCTCCTGGTGACACTGATCATTTCTATATATATTTTGTATGGTCTATCTCGCCTGGTTCTGGGTGTTACACACAACCACACAAACGCAATATACCCTCGACACAGAGTGTGTCGGGTATACAAATAGTCTCTTTTCGTGACTTGAATGATCTGAATGTGTTTGGCCTTATTTGGAAGTTGTTCGTTTTCAGCGTCAAAACGGTCATAAGTACCTTAAATGCAAAAAATATGCGGAATTTTAAAGAAATAATTCTTAATTACTGGTGAATTAACATGTTTGAATATAAAAATTTTATTTTTTTTAATAATTTTTTAAAATTTTTGTATTGCACAAAAAGAGTTTATTGCTTTTTTTTAAATATAAAATAACGATCTAGAGGTATCTTGATTAAATTTTCTCTAATCTTAAAACAAAATATTTTCTAAAGGAAAAAATTTAATTTTAAATTAATTTATTTTATTTTCAAATTCATTAAAAAAATCCCGATAAAAAGACCAAAGCGCTTATTGAACAAGGCGTACTTGAAAATTATAAAAATCCATTTGTTCGATTTATTCGACGATTTATATGAATTCTCTATTTCCTCTTGAAAACAACCGAAACTTGATGCACTTGAAAATCTACTCATATCTGTGGCAATATGTCATTCTGCCTAAATGCGAAATTAATTCTCATTTCGTCTCTTTACGAATCGAATTTTATTTCTTAAATAACATTTTAAAAAGGTGCTTAACAAAATTGAGGGCTTTGTCTCTTTGAAAAGAAATAAAATGATGCTAATAACAGATTTTGTGATTAAGTCGACTTAAGACGTTATTATATATCGCCATAGATATTCGTAGGTACATATATGCCGCTCAGCTAACGTAACTCGAAAAGCATAAAGAAAAAAACGTGTTTTACACAATAATTTTTGTATGCAAAATAAATCGCCCAAACTAAGTTAAACATATGTAAGTAAGCTAAAAAGATTATGAATGAAACGAATAAAGAGGAAATTCCACTTAACTCGAAGTAAACATTTACCTACAATAAGAAAGAATGAACGCGAAGTTAAGGAAATAGCGTCAACTATGCGCATGCGTAGGCAACTTGCAAACTCTTTAAGCTCGAGTGATGTGATCATTTTTTTATTTATTTATTTTGTTCTGATCAAAGCCTACGTGTGTTTTGCGGTCAAAAACATTTCCAGCACGGCATGTAGTAAATTTAAAAAAAAAAAAAAATATGAAGAAATTCATTTTTTGAAAAGTACTTTTGACTCACGAGCAAAACTAAGCTGACCTTCGCATAAGTCATTGTGTACTTGAATTCTTATTATCCGCGTGCAAGGAGTTGACAACTCAAAATTCTCCGAAGCAATTACTAAAGATCGTCAATGAAATTACGTTGGAGTCTTTTGTTTCATCACATTAAGCGGCAAACTTGATTTTTTTTTGCAAGGTATGAGATCATCATTCAATCTAGACTACAAAGTGCAAAATTTCACGTCATCCAAGCCGTAATATTTATTTTGGAGAGATTTTTTTTTTTTAGGGATTTTCTCGATTTTTGATTACTTTTTGACGAAGTCAGTGTGAAGTAGAGCTGGAGAAACAATCCATAGGGCTATCGTTAATATCGATGGTTTTAAACTATCGAAAATATCGACGGTTTTTTAAGACTATCGATAGTTTTGATTCATTGACATTTACTTTAGCTTAGGAAAGGTAGTGCTGGCGGTGACTTACGATTGTCAAAATGATCGATTTTCGAGTCTATGGGTTATTGAATCCATTATTTAACTATCGATAATCTAAACTATCGATTATTGAACCTATCGATTATTGAAACAATCAATTGTTGAATCTATCGATTATTGGAACGATCGATTACTGAACTATCGATTGTTTAGAAATCGATTATTGAAACTCGATTGAAAATATCGATTATTAACCCTATCAAATATGGAACATATCGATTATTGAAACTATCATTTAGAAAATCGATATTTAAAATTATCGACTATGGAAACAATCGATACTTTAGAAATCGATAATTTAAACTAACGATTATCGATAGTTATCCAGCTCTATCAAACCCATAAATAAGAAACTTACACACCTTCTAGCTGCATCACGTTGTGAAAATTCTTCAGAAATTCGGCGAGTCTTATGTGTCCCATTTTATAGAACAAATGAGAATTATAAGCGTCATGCTAAACTGCGTATGCTATGCACTGATGCCAGATCAAGATCAATATTCAAGGGAAAAGAGTCACCAAAATACTTGGCTAGCATCAATAACAAAAGTATGGAAAATTGAGTAAGAAAAGCTTTGAAATTCGATTTCTTGTACATTACCGCGTGATTATAATTGAGGAAGGATACTTTTGCTCAATATTTTTCTGATTTTAAATTTTTATTATAGGACCACCATTAATTTTGAAATTTAAAACTTTAAAATGGTTGATATTTTAATGTTAAACAGCTCAAACATGCTTGATTGAAACCACTAGCAATTTGCCAACCAAATTAGTTTAAATTTTAAAATATATCTTCCGATAGTACTATCGATACTATCGATGGTTCAAACGATCGATAGTTCTCCAGCTCTAGTGTGTTTTCTTTGAATCACAAGAAAATTCTCAAGCAAAATTCCACTGCGAAGAGGGAAGCTTTAAATATTCAAGTTGGTCTTTCAATGAGAATAAAATATCTTGATGGGCATTTGAACTTTGTAGTGTGCGTAAAAACCGGCATTCCTGATTAGTATGTCAGCAAAATTAACATTCCTTACTGTACTAATATTAGAATAAATTATTCGAAAAAATTTCTAATTAAGATAACTTACCCTTGTCCATTGCTGGGCTGCACCAAATTCGTTAAGGAAATGAATAGAAAAACTCGAAGTATTAGCGTTTTCTGGGAACACATATTCAGACGATAAGGCAACATTGTTGCTGTCATCTTTGTCTGTTACGCTCTTTTTAACAACAGAAATGAGATTAAAACTTCAAATGCAAAACAATAACGATGTGTTGATAAAAAGCTTAAAAAAAAACTATTTTTAATCTTCTTTCGCTCAGCTCAATTCGGTAAAAATATGACTCGCTTACAAGTGGACCGAATCCTTTTCTTTTTCTCCTTTTTTTTGTTTGTTTAAATTCACGTCTTTTAATCACTTCTTCAAAAGCAAAAAAAAAAAAAAAAAATTGTTATTCACCAATAGATATTTTTTTATTCTTTAATGACGAAACAACTCGTTTGTTGCCATTTTTGTTATTGTCTTTATTCACATTCACTTTTATGTGGGCAGTCGAAATGCGAATTATTTAGACTTAGACGTTTTCATCTCAGCAAATGTTGTTTTTCTTTATATGTACGTCCGTCTCAAATGGATTAAGCCACAATCGAAACTCTTGCGATTCTTTTGTTCCACTCTTGTTATTTCTTCTCTTATGCAATTCTTTTAAATTACACTTTTCGTTGTTTTCATAATTTGTTTTACAGCTCTTAATGTTGGTCAATATCACTTTTTTTTTAATATCTTACGGACGCGAAATGAAGATCGGCTTCGTGTCTCCCGTTCGCATTGGACAACACCTGTTCGTGTTGCTCTCACGTCTCAGACTGATCGTTGTTTTGGCCAACTCAGACAGTTTAACCTGCGCCAATCTCGTTTAAAGCGATGGCGCTTGTTCGGAATCAATCTTCATCGTGCATCGCGTGTGAGCGTTAAGAAATCGCCTTTGTTGGTTTCTCAGCCTCTCTGAGTTTTTGCGAAAACTTTAAAGCTTGAATTAAGGTTGTTGTATTGAATGAATGCGCATTTGTTGGTGTTGGCAATTTAAAAGATAAGCTTTTAAGTGGCGATTTTGAAAAAAAAAAAATTAAAATCTTGAAATAATTTATTTCTATTGATATGGATAAGTATTATTCTTCTGTTATGATTTTCTATTTGAATGGTTTAAAATTTTGTTTAATATTTTAAGCTGTTCAGCGATGATTTCTGATGCTGCAATAAATTTTTTTAAATGTAAAAGCATAGCTGTTGAGTCATAATGATGGTTAAAAGGCAAAATATATACCCAAGTTAATTGAAAAAAATTTCGAAAATAAGATCTCGATTTCAATAAAAAATTGTATCAAATATTGTAAAGCAAGAAACGAAGTTTCAGTCATATCTATTGACAGATTTTCTATCAATTTAAAAATTTTTGAAATTTATGATCATATACATACAAACATAGCTCAACAATGGCTTTGGATAAGATTTTTGTTCAGGGTTTTGTATTGGCGTGACATTGGTAACATCAAAAATATTTTAAAAAAAATTTTTAAGATAATTTTCAGTCCGTTTAGTTTGTCGAAAAAAAAAATTTTATATACCTACACTATATTTTGTTACTTACTAACTGTTCAATTCTTTTAATGAGCTTGTCGCAATGGTATTTAGTGTCAAGGGATCTACAAAGTGTCATTACTACTTGTGTTTCATGTGTCCTCTCGGAACGCAGGCCCCGAGACTAAAAGTGCCTCCGAGGAAATATCTTTCTAAGCAGGTTATTCAGGATTTTGATAGCAGCATTTTTACTGAAGAGAAGGGGCCCCAGTTTGGGATTGGAGCAGAAACTTTTTGAATGTTGCTATGGCACTGGCTCTACACAAACATTTCCGTTACCTTTTTAAGGCTGTGTTTTAGCAGAATATGTATGTATAATAAGGAGGAGTGAACCATTTGACAAATTAACTGCGATTTATGAACTTCTCTCTTTTCATATGGGCATTTCCAGAACAAAGTAAACTTTTTGTCGCGTCCGTATATAGCTGATTGCCATTCGGGACTGCATGGAAACTTTGAAAAATATAAAAGTACGCATTAGCTGCACGAAGGTATTGAGAAGCAAAAGTAATATTTTCAGCATACTTGAATTCGGGACTTAAAATTGCTCATTTAATTGTCGCGTCCGTTTGGAAATTCCCATATTTGGAATTTGTACCTACATATTTTCTATAATAAGACTTAAGCCATTTTGCAACTGTTCTATTAAGTTTTTCGTTGCGGAAAAAAAAAACAAAATGTATGAAAATTTTTACATTTTCAGAGGATATCGTGAGGAGAAACTATTGACGGGAACAGTAGCAAACGAGCCTTAGTCAACTAAAAATCTCTTTTATAAGAAATGAATAAATCAAATAAATTCACTTGTTTGTTTTTTAAGTAATCAGCCCTATTATGATTGTCGACTACTGATAGAGAATCGAAAAAGCTCTCACCCCTATTATGATTTTCGACTACTGATAGAGAATCGAAAAAGTTCTATCGTCGACTAAAATTTTTCATTTTCTAGTATATAGAAAATTAAAAATTTTTGTCGAAGATAGAACTTTTTGGATTCTCTATCAGGGTGTCGACAATCATAATAGGGGTGAATGTTTTTTTTTTCTCTACAAAAATAAAATGCATGTTTCATAAATTAAGACATTATACAAACCATAGAAAAAAATCACTTTAAGAGGAACTATTAGATGTAATAATGGATAAATAAGTTTCAAAAAATAAAGAAAATTATCAAAAATTGGAAAAAGTATTTTTGGTGTTTAAAAAATGCATGTCAAAATATATATAACCACCCCTATTCAGAATAATATTTCACCCGAACTTTTCCGCCAGTTTCAATAGAAAATTTGAGTTGAATATTATTCAGAATAGGAGTGAATATGTTCAGCTGTGTCATTTGCCTTTTATCATAATAATTATCACATATATGGTAGACACCGATCAAGTCTAATCAATGATAAAATTAATTTCGATAATTTCTTTACTTGAATGGCAGCTTGTCATCAATATTCATTCAAAAATTATAAATAAATTTAAAAAAAAAATACAAAACTACACTTGAAAGAGATTCAATGAATCATCAAATTGAACTTAAATTCAACGGAAAGTGCGTATAATTTCCGTAGAACTTATTACCTTAGTTAAATCACTGTTAATTTCGATGTTTACAAACTATGTTAGTGACAATAAATTTTCTTGCCATCCCGCAGAATTTCTCATTTCTATAAAAGAGAAAGGAAGCTTTAGCTCTCAAATGTTCTTACCCAAGAAATACTCTTAGGGCTTAAACAAAGCCAATCGCTCTTTTTTATATTACTCACATATAGAACTATTTCATTGCAGAGAAATTTTTATCTGTAGCGACAAAAAAAATTGAATTCAGTCAGTTTTGAACCGGTGAAAATGTCAGACACTGCAGCGCAAGATGAGAGAATGTGAGTAAAGAGACATTCAATAAAAACAAAAATCCAAAAACTTGTTAAAATTTCATATGAAACAAAATTATTGGAAAAAAATAAAAGCAATAATAAATAAAAAAAAAATAAAAAACATATAAATAAAATGAGTGAAATACGAAAAAAAGGATAAAAATTAAAAAAAAAATCGAGATAAAAACAAGACACTCGTTTGCTTTAGAATAATTTGTGTGCGGAATTTTTTATGGGCTCCAAATCGAAACCGAAAAATTAATTTTCGCCGACAAAGTCTTTGTAAATATTTGTGTAAAAAATCGGAAATTTTATTAAATTCTCATGGAGACATTTCCTGTAGCTGCAAAGTGAAAACGCACATTGGTTTCGAAAATACAATGTTGATTTTACTTCTTGGAAATAATCGATAAAGCTAAACAAACATTAGATAATGGGGGTGTTACAAGTTTTCGTAAAAGAGAATTTGTAGGATTAATTAAGAAAAGAAACGAAGTAAAAAATTTCGGTTTCGATATTATTATTTTTTTTTTCCTAACTACGAAATATTTCGAGGGAAATGTAAGTTGAAATTTTTCACACAACAGATGGAATTCGTCAAACGGTTACCCTGTATAGAACTATTTTTATATACAAATTTTTTTTTTCTTGCTAGACATTATGTTACGGCTCGATGAAAGGAAAAAAAAAAATAAAAAAATTAATGCCATAATTTTCGCTTTGCTACAATTTATTGAAATAAATTTAAATTGCAAGAATCTCCAAGAATTTATCAATTATTAAATTGTTCAAAATAGGAAGATATACAATGATGTCATTTTTTTTTTCTTCTTTTTGATGCGTCACAAATAACTAAATAGGGCATTGGCGAGCGCTCTTTGAAACCTGCACGTATGCATATTTGTAGATATAATAAATTGCTGTTTAAATCGAAAAATTGCAGCCCACAAATAATTTTCAATTGGTTTTTTTCTCTTTTTTATTTTTTTTTTGTTTTTTTTTTTTGTTTAATCTGTTTATATCTACATTTTGAGTGTAGAATCGAGATTTTCTATGAAAATGGAGAGAAAGTTTTTTGTTAGAATATATAGGTTTGCTGAAATCGATAATTAATTGCCCATGGTTAAGTGTTTAATGGAATGAAAGCTCATTGAAGTGCTCGATAAGTACCTACATAACTATCTATCTAAGGGGTAAATAATCTCGAAAGGGATTTATTGTTAACCCTTTACTGAATTAAAAAGGAAATAAGTGGAAGAATTTTTTTTCGCAATACATGGATTCAACATTAATTATACAGTGAAGTCTGGATAGTCCAGATATCCAGATTACGCTGATATTATAGCTTTTTGCGAGAAGGACGATCGAAAGAACGGAATTTTGAATTTTGCCCCAAAAAACTAAGCTTTTTAACATTTAAACATTCTTTGTGACCCTTAATTGTTACTTTTGTGTACATATTTGAAACAAATAAAGTAAATAAAACATACAAAACTTATGTTTCGATAGGGTGAACAGCCTCGATAATATGAACACGCCTTCCCAAAGTTATTTCACTCTATTTAGACTCTAGTGGCTCTGGGATAGCGTAGGGGATGCGTGCTATGCTCTTGATCCCACGATCCGAGTTTCGATTCCCGGCACAGGCGAAACGGAGTGTAATGTTCCAAGCCTTAACACTGGTTTTTCAAAAAATCGCATACATACCCTGCAGGAAATGTCAATAGTGAATCTATACTCTTTCTCTACTGTTAAACCCGTCGCAATGCTTTGCGTTATTGACATTTGACATTGAGTTGTCATTGAATGTCAACAGTAGACCGAAAAACTATTGAAGAACTATTGACGACCTATTGACGTCGGTACTATTATATAGACAAAACGAGTACTCTTTCGCTTTATAAGGAGACATGTTGTTGACATGGTCAATAAAGATGAGCTATACCTCTTAACAGTACAGTTTCTATAATGACACCGCTCGTTTATACTGTTGACGTTGGAACTTGACGTCAATAAAGACATGGGGCCATATGGCGACAGGCTTCCTGCAGGGTAAAAAGACATACACTCACACAAACACAAGAAAAACCCCTCGTGGTATCACAACGGTCCGGTATACGGCCTAAGTGGCAACCACTCCAACATACATACACACATCTAGCCTCTACTGTATATCGATTTTCATCAAAAAGTACGTTTCGTTTTCATTTTTTTTTTCGCATGCGATGAAGGATTAATTCACACATTATCGAAAAAAAAAAAATCAAAATCATTTTATGTATGTGATTAGCAGAGAATAACTTAATTTGATTGTTATGAAAAAAAAATCGATTCCCTACTATTTTTCATTTCAGTTTTTATTCGATAGAAGCTCCAGGCGTTATACGTTCAAATGCAAATTATGTTGTCGCTGTAAGCATTTTCGAAGCACCGGAAGCATGTGATATAAAAATTACCCTCTATGGCGGCGATTTCAAAGTCGAAGAAACGGTGGCAGTTCAGCCTCTCTCCACTGAGATGGTATGCTTTGAGGTAAGCTATAACTATTCTCTGCATATGTATCAATTGGGGGGGGAAAAAGGGAATGTTATTGACGCTAGATATGATTTAGGTGCCTACATTGAATGTCCAAGAAGAATACTATCTGGAAGCCGAAGGTCAGAAGGGCATTGAATTTAAGGAGAAAATCAATTTACGTTTTAAGGAAGGCAGGCCCTTGGCCTATATACAATGTGATAAGCAGGCATATAAACGTGGCGATAATATCGATTATCGAGTATGTGTCTTGGATCGAGATTTCTTGAGACCAACAACTGTCGAGCAAGCAATATCAATTAAAATTAAGGTAAGAGCTCTTTATGGATAAAAAGTTGTTTTCAAATTCATCAGGCTTTTATTTATTATAAGTATAGCGTTTGGACGATGTTGTTGTGGAGCACAATGCGATCGATATCGAAAACGGCTTGTATGGAACACAATGGTCGATTCCAGAAGATGCTGATCCGGGAAACTATGACATCGAAGTTCTAATGGGCGATAGTCTTCTTGCGCTCAAAAGTTTCGAAGTGATAAATCATTCACCACCGAAATTCGAATTAAAAATACATGCACCGAAAGAGATACTCTATGTTGAAAAGCAAATTAACGTGGGCGTGGAAGCAAGGTGAGCAGAGAGAAAATAAAATTTTAATTTTTTTATTTTTTTTTTGACTGAAGAATATTTTTATTTTCAATCATTTAGCTATGCGGATGGCTCACCTGTAAAAGGTATATGTAAAATGGAAATTGAAAGTGTGGCCGGCTTCTTTAGCGGTGTCTATATCGAGAAATCTATGCCGATAATTGGAAAAACGGATCCAACTGTAATCGATATTGTCGATGATCTCGATATTGATAATACCTTTATGGAATATGATTGGTTCAGAACTGCCAGTATTATGCTTAAAGTAACCGTCACGGCCGACGAGACGAAGGATGAGGAAATCTTTACTACTTTGGTGACTATCAAACAGAACGAATCGGTAGTCGATGAGTTCTGCCGTGGCTGCAGGAAAAGCAGTGGCTGGTGTACAATGGACACTGAGGAGTCCCGTGACGAGGAGGGCGATCCAATTCGTATTACAAGACCAGAAAAAAAGTACATATGCCCCATGAAATTTCGAATGTTTAAATAGATTTCGGATTTTTGTTTTTTTTTTTTTCTAAATTATTT
Organism: Chlorops oryzae; assembly: GCA_020466095.1. NCBI lineage: Eukaryota > Metazoa > Arthropoda > Insecta > Diptera > Chloropidae > Chlorops > Chlorops oryzae. The sequence goes on from CM035807.1 coordinate 100,163,363, forward strand.
TAGTGCTAGTTTTGGAGAAACAATTGCGTTTACTATAACACTGGGAAAACCAGCGCAACACTGTATGTATTTTGTGGTGGCCCGTGGAAGTATTGTGAAAAGTGAAGTCATCAAAGTGGAAGACTATCAAGATCCGATTGTCTGTAGGCTAGAAACAACATTTCAGTTCGTTCCTAGAGCCTTTATACTTGCCTATTACATTCACGATGGTGTATTGTACTTTGACGAAGTGGGCTTTAATACCGCTAAGGAGTTTGAGAATAAGGTTCATCTACACTTTTGGTCATTTATTGAAATAGAATGATTAAAATTGTTTTGTCTTTCAGTTGGAAGTATCGCTGCCCAATAGCGCCGAGCCGGGAACTTCAATAGCAATAAACGTCAAGAGTTCACCAAATTCATTGATAGCTTTAATGGGGGTTGATGAGAAGTCAGTTGTGCTCAATGCTAAAAACGATTTAAGGCCAGAGCAATTCCTTGATGATCTGTATCATGTTCGAAGTCAAACGCCGAAAGTAAAAGGCTCTGGTAGATATCCAGGACTTGCTCCAGGTCTTCTAATATTCACCAATGCGAAAATCGATGGCTTTGAGCCAGGTATAATGGATAGCAAAAATATGTTTGAAATTGAAATTTTGAAAGAATTTATTTTTCCCCACCAAAAAAAGGTAATGACGATGATGACGGCTTTTGTAGACTATTCGATCGTGAACATTTTCGAATTGAAAGCTGCATGCCTCGAATTGATACGGAGGCCAAGAAGAAGGATATCATTCGTATGCTTCAGGAGCGCAATCAGGTCTTTGGCAATTGGCTTTTCATCAACAAGGACACGTTAGTCTTGAAACTTAATAAGAAAATTCAGAAAATACTCATACAAACATATATTCGAATTTCTTATAGCGATGAAAATGGGGAATGCAATTTTGATGTCACTCTGCCGCACAATCCAACAACATGGCTTTTAACTGCTTTTTCTATTAGCCGGACAAGGGATTTACTATGACCGATGAACCAATAAAAGTTCATACTCAATCTGTATCCAATACAAGAGAAGAATCGATCAACGGAGCAGATAGCACTATCGCCAATTCAAGAGCAACCGAATTCGTTGTGGATCACTACGATGATGGAGAATCGAAATATACACTGGAATGCAATTACGATTTGGATCCGATCGAGATTATATTTTCTATAACCGAGAATCTTTATGGATCAACAATAGCAGATTTGGCTGAATATGCCGGAATAATGTACTGTACAGGTCATTTACATATGACAACTGTGATTCCAAATATCGATGTTCTCGAGTATCTTGATGCAAGTATCGATTGAGTTTATTCTTTGCATTGAGATGAATGAACTTTTTTCTTGAATTTTCTTCCACAGAGCCTTGATCGTTTGGAAACTGAATTCGCGATATCGATCAAGAAGCGTTTCCCCGAGGCAATCGAACGGGAACTTTCTGAACGACGTGAACTTGATGGTTCCTTTAGTTGGTTCGGCAGAGATCCGACCGGAAGTCCTCATGTGACATCACTTGTACTGCAGGCATTCCAACGTGTGGCCAAATACGTCGATGTGGATCCAATAATCATCGAACGAGGCCTCAACTATTTAGCCTCAACACAACAATTGGAAAGTGGCGAGATAACACCCGAAGCTGATCCATATAAATATCCGTTCGAAAAAGGTTTGGGTGTTGGCTTAACATCGATGGTGCTATTAGCATTTCTGCAAAGCGAGGTGAGTTTGTGCATTTGAAAGAAATTAATTGAAAAAAAAAAAAATAATAATGCAACACTGTTCATTGCAGGAAGTCAGAGCGAAATACTCTGAATTGATAAGCAAAGCTTTCGAGTATATCGTCGAACATATTGAACCGATTAACTGCGTTTATGATCTTGCAATATCCTTCTATGCCATGCAATTGGCCAAGCATCCATATGCAGACACCTTGAAAACTCGTCTTCTGGAGGTCGCAAAAAGAGACGAACTGAAAAATCATATGTGGTGGCCATACTCATTGCTGCCAGATACAGAGCCCGATTCGTGTCCACCGATAAGTGAACTGGAGGTAACATCTTATGTCCTACTGGGTCTTATGGAAACGGAAACTATTGAGGTCATGTTGCCGATTGTTAAATGGATGCTACCGTTGCGCAATATGGGCAACGAGACTATGGATTGTGCTGTTGCCTTGAATGCCGTTCTCAAGATGGCAACCAAAAGTGGTGCCGCTTTAGCTATAATCAATGTCGCTTATACGGCGTATGGTTCCGAAGGAGAGTATAAAGGGGAAATCACATTGACACCAGAGAACTCATCAAAGATTCAAATGCACGTGGTAAGTGGACGCTTGGGATTTTTTCTTTGCCTTAGGACACTAATTAGGATTGTAATTCAATGGTTAATTTTTTATATTTTTTATATACTTATAGCTACCCACCACAACAGAGAAGGTCGAATTTTCCACAACAGACAAAGGCACATTTTTTGGGAAACTTATTTACCGACATAAAAAGGAAAACTAAAGAACAAATCCAATGCAAATATTCAATTAATATTATATAGGCATAGCCACAAAAATTATTGTAAAACAAAGCTTAATATTAAAGCACAATTTTAACCAAAATAAATTGTTAAACACAAAAAAAATACAAACAAAAATACAAAAAAAAAATTAGCTTGTAGTTGCAAGAAAAAACCTATGAAATTATGCAATAAATAGTTGTGAATGCGTTTATTAAATAAAATGAATGAAAATTAAAATTTCGAAATTTCCTTTTCACGTTCTTGGTACGAAAAAAAAAACCGACAGTAGATTTCATGAAGCCTACAAAAATATATAAGTACAGTAACTAGCAGAAGTGAGCACATGTTGGGTTCTTCAATTGTTTTCTCCTTAATCTTCGGTGTTAATAAGGATATCCTAGTGAAATTTTCGGTATATGTACTTTAATTATTTTGGGATATAAAAATGGTGAGACGAAAACGAAGTAAAGGTTGTAAGAAAAGAGGAAACAGAAAATATGCTACCAGACCCACATGTACTCAGTTTTGCTCGTTTGGAAAAATTTACTAACGATTTAGATTAAATAGGTAGCAAGCGGGAAAATTTATAAATGTTAGTAGATGACGCATTGGGAGAATAGCAAGGACTCCAAAACATAGATCTAACATCTTTCCGATTAGCTCATGGCTGTAGAGACATCGTTTAATGGCGGGTTGAGATATGTTATAAAAAATAATTCAAAAAAAAATATAAAATAAAACAATTTTTGTATGTTTCTCAGTAAATAGTTATTCCATCGATTACTTGGAAAATTTTTCACACTGAACGGATACCTAGTTTGTACAAAAAGTACGTGCAAACTACGAAACATATAATAATTTATTGCTTTCTTGTGAAGAAAATGCAAACAAAAACTACTACAACAACAAAATTTCCAAAAATTTGGCTAGTTTAGAATAAAGGATACTTCTTCCAATCTAAAGTTTTAAAATTGACCTCGATCGGTCCACTAGTTTTCAAACTAACCACATGTTCAGATTGTTCTTCTATTAAAAAAATTTGGGTCCAACAGTATAATTTGAGCTTCAATCAGAGTCCAATAACATATTTTTTTGACGAAATATGGCTCATATCTGCCAATCGTGGATGCCTCACGCGACTCGAGTTCGAATATTTTCAAATATTCATTACAAAAATAGATAAGTTTTTTTTTTTAAATGGCGATAAATTAAAGTATAGAACACAGAATAATATCAGGGGTGTCACAGAATTCGATAGCTGTCGGAATTGGAATTTTAGTCGACTGAATTTTCATATAAACTTCATAGACAGCCGGATAAAATAGGGTTCTGTGCAATTGAGAACCAATAATAGTTCCAATTCAACACCAAAAACTGCAAAATTTTTAAATTCTGTATGAAATTTCGATCGGTTTTAATTGCGATTCTGACAGCTATCGGATTCTGTGACACCCCTGATATTCTATACCAGCATAATTTTCAAACTTGTTTTGCTCTTTTCAGGCCCATTTGCTACTGTTCCGGTTAAATTTTTTGTTACGATATTCTCAATATCTCAAAATTTTCATAAAAATTTTTTTGTTTTTCGGAACGAAAATTTTTTAATTTCTGAGTATTTTATTTCTCCTTTTTTGAACTGTTTATGTTTAAACTTTATTTATACATACTAGGGAGGTCAAAATCCCGGAATTAGTCCCGGTGGTTTTCTTGGCTATTCAACAAAAGTTTGATTAACACATCCATATATTTTAACTTCGACTAAACGATTTAACAGATTTAAACGATTTTGTCCGATTTTTTCTACGATTTTAACGATTTATTACTATTTTTTTAAATCCCGGGATCGGCATGCCTAATACATACTACTAATAAGTAGACTACTATTTTTGAGATCACAAAAAGTTCTCGAATTTATTATTATTTTTTAACTCTAAATTTTGAAGGCTCCAAAAATCGTTTAGTGGTTTATTTAAATAATTATATTTTCAACAAATTTATTTTTTCGTACTTTTTTTTTGTATTTTTTGGTAATTTATAAGTTCATCTGTAAAATCTTTGTTTATTTTGTTCTTTATTAAATGTTAACTCAACCGCGCCTCTCATCGGAAAATTTGATATTTAATTAAATAAATATTTACTCATGAAGATTGGCGGAGAACACCCGCCAAAACGTTGGGAAAAAATAATCGATTGAAATATTTTTTCAATCACATTCAAGAGAAATTTGACCAAAATAGCCCATTAAGATATATCATAATCATTAATTTTATTTTAATTATTAATATAAATTTTTTTTCATAATTACCAGTAAATTCATTTTAAACATTTCAGTTCGGCCTTAATTTGGAAAACAAATAAGAATCGAAATAAAAAATTTTTTTTAAAGAAATTTCATGAATTTTCAATTTTGAGCTGAAAAAAGTTTCATCAAGTTGATTGGACAGGAATATTCTCGCTATACACATAAAAGAAAGTAAGTTTCAGACTGGAATAAAAACCGAATAAGTACCTCAATGAAAGATTCAATCAATTCTCACGAAAGGTTGTTTACTTCTGAAATTTTTTTTCAGACTTTTGTTTTTATTGAGCCATTCGCATTTGTAAACGTAAAAGTATCTACAACTGAAATGATGTCACTGGTCGCGTTCTGCTTTCCAACGAAATTCGTATTGAGAGCTTCGAAAGAGAAACACAATTTTGATACACACAATTTTCATAATAATTTTGAACCTTTCTCTTTGGCATATTCTCTTCGTCAACGATTCTATGTAAGAAAAAAGCTTTCAGTTGGAATTTGCCCGGCAAAAGTGAATGATAATTCGGCGGAAAGCCGAAGAAAAGTTTTTCAAGAGCTCAAGCTTTTATTAACCATGGCTTTTTTTTTTTGAAATAAAAAAATTTATTTCCCTTCATTTATAGGCCAATGAGCCGAAATGAATTTTTATACCAGAACAAAATTTTAGATAAATTCTTTCAAAACAGTTTAGAAATTCTGACATGTCCAGTTTATGGAGTTATGTATGATCTCACTAATATTTTCCATAAGAAACTTACCGCTAATGCAAATCACAAAATCAGGTCTCCAGACTTTCAATGCGTATTTCCTTCTTGCATTTAGCTGACAGCACGGTTGCCACCTAAAAAAAAAAAGATTAATTCATAAAAAGAGCCAATTTTATTATTGAAATAATCGATAATACAATCAATTATTAAAGCTATCAATTATCGAAACTATCGATAGCTATACAGATCTATCAAGACCATACATAAGACAAACCTACACACCTTCTTGCTACATAATCGTGAGATCTCAGAATTGCGTTCTATTGGTCCATTTTACAACCAAAGAGATTGTGGTCGTCATGCCAAATGCAGTATACTATGGTTACAAGTAGGAAAATCACAATAAGAAGCTTTAATTTCGGCACTCTTTATATTCCGCTGACTTTAAATTGAGGAAGATACTTTTACGTAATATTTTATTAAATTGAAGCTTGATTATGAGACCACCAAAATTTAATTTAACTGTAAAATGTGTATTTATATGTAACAGCTCAATTCTTGATTGACACACTCGTAGATTCTGCACAAATTCCAATTCTATGTATAAATTTTACAAATACTTCAAATAGAATTAGTCGTGGCTCATGACTATCGATATTACATGATTAAGGTATGGAAAATTCAATAAGAAAGGCTTTAAAATTCGGCACTCTTTATATTGCCGCGTGATTTAAATTGAGGAAGAATACTTTTACGTAATATTTTATTAAATTTGAAGCTTTTATTATGAGACCACAATTAATTTTTAATTTTTAAACTGTAAAATGGTGGATGTTTTAATGTTAAACAGCTCAAACATGCTTGATTGAAACCATTAGTAAATTGCCAACCAAATTAGTATATATTTTAAAATAATATCTTCCGATAGTACTATCGATAGTTCAGACTATCGACTATTCAGACTTTAAATGGTCGTAACTATCGATAGTTCTCCGGCTCTAGGTAAAAATACCATAACCTTCGGTAATTTTTTCTTAGAGCTGCCAGACAAAAATTGGCTAATTCACGCTTTATTTTCAAATAAATTTCAAGTCAAATGCACGACATAATGCAAAATGAAGCCGTTGATTTGCATTATCTAATGGTGGAATCTGCTTGGGGTATTAGGCTTCACATGAGCCCGTTGTGATACCACGAATAATGGGAGAACAAACAAGAACACAAATAGAAAAAACGACACAAGCTTCCACCACCTTAGCTGGGAGTTGAACTCAGAGCCTCTTGCCTCGTTAGTTGGCATCTCAAACAACTACGCCACCGAGGCCACCAATATTATTTTTAATCTTCGCAGAATTTTGAATTCCAGAAAAGTGATCGATACTGGCTGGACTTTTATGATTCTTCGCGATGATAGGTATACATACATCGGGGAATACTTTACTAAAATTCAATAGCTTGCGGACCTTGAGAAGATAATTAAAATAAATGGCTACAATAGCCGAGAGAAGTGCGCCCTGGTTTCCGTAAAGATCTTAGACGTCATTGAATGAATTTATCTACAATATTTCTGTTGTTAATGAATAAAAAAAAAAAAATTGTCTAACAATGAAAAATGAACATATAAAAAATGGAGAGCTATTCATTCCATATAATTTAATTCAGACGTTGCAATTGAGATTTGAATTTTCTAATTGAATTGTAGGCAAATACAAAAAAAAAAATACAATAAACCTCTTAATGTTTCAATAAACATGAGAAATTGTTCTTTAATCTTTTTCTGTATTTTATTTTATTTTTTTGTTTTTTAATTTTCCCCCTTTTTTCATAGAAACAAAACATTCTTCCTCTCGAAACAATTACTTAATGTGAGCAGTAAATTTTTTATTTATTTCGTATCCAAATCATTTCGATGAAAGAGCTAAAAAAAACAATCTTCTTAGTGAATTCCCAACCACCAACGATGTCGGACGTTTTAGAGAAATCGTCCCAATGGTAAGACAATTGCCGAAGTGATATATAACACCCAAAAGTGATTAGTGATAAAAAATTTTGTGATTCATATAAAACAAATGAGAAGCGTAATAAATTAAGATAAAAATTAGAAGAATTTCCATTTTTTATATACGAAATTACGACTCATCGGCGATATTTTCGTTATCGCCCTTCATCTTTGGTGAAGGAAAGCAGAATATCGCGATAATAGAACAAAGAAAAAATAATAAAAAAAAAAATCTGATAAGTTTTTCTTGTTTGAATTTGTTTTTTTTTGTTTTTTGTTCGATGCAACAACAAGTGACGCTGCTTCGGCTGCGCGTTTAATTGAATATTTGCCAAAAAAGCGGAAAAAATATTCGTACGCATCGTACGTTTATGTGTAATCACTAGGTACTGAAATAAATTATCATAATATCTAATGTTTAATTTCTCAGAAAGAACTTTGAACTATGTGTTCTTTAACCCCTTCGATATCACGCGCACCGGTCTCTCACGGTGTGTTAATTTCACCTTGATTAATGTATACAAATACCTTGGGTATTTATGTTTTTTTTTTTACTGCTAGAATAAGGTTCAAATGCAGTCGGAGCGAAAGGGTTAATCATTATTGCATTTAAAATCGTTTCATTTGAATAATGTTTATTTTATTAGGTTAGTTGTTGCTGTTGTTAGTTGTGATACCACAAATAATGGGAAAACAAAGAAAAACATAAAGAGAAAGAGTGACAAAAAATATCCACCACCTTAGCTGGGAATCGAACCCAGAGCCTCTTGCTTCGTAAGCTGGCATCACAACCAACTGCGGCACACAGGCCATCTACTAATTGAATTACAAATTTAAAAAATTATTATTTTTTTTTTAGTTTATATTCTATAGAAGCACCCGGGGTCCTACGTTCAAATGCCAATTATAGAGTTGCCATTACCTTATTTGAAGCACTAGAGTCGAGTGATGTGCAAATCACAATCAGTGGAGGTAGTTTTAATGTTGTTCAAGTGGTCACCGTTCAGCCGTTTTCTACTGAAGTTTTATGTTTTGAGGTAAGTCGCCGATGAGGTCGAATTGAATTGAAATTGAATTATATTTAACCCCTTAACTTATTGGGGAAAAAATTGTCCCCACATATTTTTTTTTTTTTTTACCAATTTATAGTATTTCCTATTAACAGCATTGCCACTTTAAAATTGGAAAAAAATATGTTAGGACAAAATTGTCACCTATGCGTTAAAGGGATAAAGTATTCATAATTAAATTACTTACTACAGAGAATTCTAAATTAACCCTAGATGGTAACGCTAATGGACAGGTAACGCTGTTTACGTAAGACGTAAATTTTACGTATGTTACCTGTCTAGGGTTAATTTGCAAATTACTGAAGTAAAGAAAAGCATTATGAGTTCAATATGCAGTCGCGTCCGGATAGTGTGAACCCCGGACATTGTGACCACTCCAGTTGTGCGAGCACATGGACTGAGGCCTATACACAGTTTTGTGAGCCTTACCTATAAATTTTTGAACATATTTGAACTATACGTAAATAAGGCAAACTAAACATAGTCGCTGTTCATATTAGGCGACAAATCACTAGCGACACAGTTGGTTTTGATGGCGAGGAACGCACGGGGAAGAGATAAAAACGCTCCCATATTGCACCCCGAACGTCCCTCGCCCTCTTACCAACTGTGTCGCTGGTGGTTTGTCGCCTAATATGAATAACGACATACAACAATCGATTCTCGATAGTATGAACAGCCTCGGTAACATGAACAGGTCTTACAAAAAATTAATTCCAGAGAGTTGACTGTATCAAAAATTATTATTACACATAGATACACACATATTATATGCTCGCTGTGTCGCTTTTACAGATTCCCGATTTAGATCCCGACGAAATATACTTTTTGGATGCCGAAAGCTTAAATGGAATTGAGTTCAATGATTCTATTGAGCTAATATTCGAAAGAGGGCAGCCTTTGACCTATATACAGTTCGATAAGCAAGCCTACAAGCGTGGCGATAAAGTCGATTTCAGGATATTACTTCTCGAACGTGAGCTCTTGAGACCAGCTGTCGTCGAGAAACCGATTGCCATCTGCTTGAAAGTAGGTTGTTACCCATCTACCATCATCATACCCATCTTTAATCTGAAGTTCTCAAAAAAGAATCAAAATAATTGTTTGTAAAAAAAAAAAGTTTTCAGATAAACTTATATTTGAGAAAATTGTGCTGGCCGAAAAAGGACTTCACACAGATCAGTGGATTATTCCAATTGATGCTCAACATGGTAGTTACACAATGAACATTTTTCTCGATGAAACTTTGCTGGGATCGAAAAATTTCGAAATCATCGATTACATGCCGCCAAAATTCAAAATTAATGTTAGATCGCCAACGGAAATAATATACGAGCAAAGGCAATTTATCATTGAAGTCGAAGCGAGGTAAGAGCTTAACTCCCCTATTATGAATTTTTACGATACACGATAAACGCTTGCATTCTCTTATTTTGTATTACGAATTAAATTTATCGTTTTGATTTGTATAGTCAAACGTATACGATATACGTTTATCGAGCGTTTATCGTCTATCGGTAAAATTCATAATAAGGGGGTAAGAGATCTTAATGCATTGAAATTGTTAATTTGAACTTTCGACACCACAATGTTTAGCCACTTTGATGGAACGCCTGTCGATGGTGTTTGTAAATTGGAAATCGAAAGTGTTTCGGGATTCTTCAGCGGTATTTATATTGAAAAGTTTCTACCGATTGCGGGGAAAATCGAAAAGACTGTTATCGATGTCGTCGATGATCTGGAGATCGATTCAACATTTATTGAATCTGAATGGTTTACGACCGCTGCGATCATGATAAGGACCTCGGTTACAGAGCATGGCTCGGGCGATCAAGTGACAATGAGTAGAATACTAACTCTGAAGAGAGATGAATTCGTTCGTGAAGATATAAATAATAATAATGAATGCAGTAGCTGCAAGCCTTGCAGAGACTGCAGCAACTGCTGCGAATTGGACACAGAGAATTATTATGCGGAAGAAGATAGCAATAATCCCATAAAAATATTGGTGGACTCCAATTCAAAAAAGTAAGTACCTACCTATATACTTATTTATTAATATATTTGTATATATTTTTTAAATTTAATTCAAGCTTCTTGCTTAATGTTTTCCATTAAAGCTTGCAAATTGGTGACAGCTTTAACTTCAGCCTTAAGCTTCAAAAACCATGCAAATTATTGCATATACTTTGTGATTGCACGTGGAAATGTCATTAAGAACGAACTGATTAGAATAGAGAACTATAATATCCCGATAAAACGGAGTATCGATATATCGTTTATAATGGCTCCGCGAGCTTTTGTTCTAGCGTATTTTATACACGAAGGGATATTGTTCTTCGATGAAATCGGCTTCAATATACCGGCATCATTTGAAAATAAGGTAAGGATTTCGGGTTCTTTTTTATCATAATGAGAAGAGGTTTTTTTTTTGGAATTTTCGATAAATCGTTTTCTGCTTACGAACATTCGGAGCAGTGCTGCCCAACAAGACGACCACTTGCACTATTTTTCCTATTTTTGACAAATATACAAATTACGGTGGTCCTTATTTAAAAAATTTTTATTTTTTTAGCGCGACACCCCTTCATTTTAATATATACCACGAGAAAATATTTCTGTATTTTTTTGAAATTTTTTAAATGACATTTAGGGGTCGCTACTAGCGTTTAAAATTATCCATATGTCTGATATAAAAATGATAATTTTATAAAATTAAGGACCACCCTAATAAAAATAAATAGTAAATGCCTTAGGGGCCAGCTTAAAATTATGCACTGAAAAAAAATGTTTGTAAATAGTACACCTAACAATAATGTTGGCACATATCATGAAAAATTTGTACTAATAACAATATTAAACTAATATCTCCATGATCCTTTTGCCTTTCATGATCTGTTCGTGTATCTAGCATTGAGTTGGACAAAACATATTTTCAGAAGATATAATATTTTCTGCATAGTCCTTCATTTTTACCGTGTACGCAAAAACAGATCGTTTTCATAGCCAACTGAGTGAATTTGTTCATTTACACAGACGCTGTGTATGAAAAAAACACAAACAAAACAACAACAAGCGCCAATACTCCCGTCTATATGACAGAGTGTTATGCTGGGCAGCAAGTTAAGAGAAAAATTCTCAAAATAATATTTCCCTGAATATTTTTAGCTAACGATATCTGTTCCCTTGGAAGCCAATCCAAATGTCCTTATACCAATAGAAATCGAAAGTGGTGCAAACTCAACAGTTGGAATGATGGGAATCGATCTGGATTCGGTTGTATTCAACTCCAACAATGATCTTGGCTTTGAGAAAATCTTCAAGGACTTGTATCACATAAGAAGCCAGGTTCCTGAGCTGAAAGCATCTGGTAGATATCCGGGTTTAATGTCAGGCATGGTCACATTTACAAACGCCCAAATCGATGGCTTTGAATTGGGTAAGGCAGAGAATTGAATTTAATGATTGAATTTCTCCCGAACCAATGTTTATTGTATTTTAACTTGCTGTACGCTTCGGTGCTCCAGACGAAAGTGCCGACGGTCGGTATTCGTGTTTCCCCGATAGAGAACATTTCGATAACGATGACTGGATGCCACGCATCGATATTGATCGGAAGAAAAATAAAGTTATACGCGAAATGCAAGAACAAAATCAGGTGCTCGGCAATTGGTTGTTCGTGAATAAACAAACGTACGTACATACATACTATCCATATAAGAATTACACTTTTTAATTTAAGAAATTTCAAAAATATTCGTTTGTCCTTTTCCAGCGACGAAAATGGTCACTTAAAATTTGATGTAACCCTACCTGAAAAGGCCACAACATGGTTGATTAGCGCTTTCGCTCTAAATGACAAATCGGGATTCGCAATGACAAAGCAGCCGGTAAAAGTCTGCACCAAGGGAACTGAAGTCACCGATGCAAGTCCAAATTTAGTTCCCAACCGCCCATTCAAATCGAAAGTTATAAATTTTACCTTTGACAATTATGATGGATCTGCTTCCCGAAGGACAATAGATGTAGCTCCATTCCGAAATTCGATACCCGTGGAGGTAACATTTTCGATTAATGAAACCCTCTTCGCTCCGATCATTGAACATTTGAAGGACTTTGCTGGGAAAATGTATTGCACGGGCTATTTGCATATGACCACGGTCACGCCCAATGTTGCTGTTCTCGAATATTTGGATGTAGGTGATTCCCCGGATTCAAGATACTCGTACCTACTTTAGTACACTAACAAAATGAATTGATATTCCATAGGATACGAACCAATTGGACTCGCAACTGGCAATGAGCATTAAGAAACGCTTCCCCGAGGCAATAGAGCGTGATCTTGACGTACGTCGTGAGGATAATTCGTTCGGTTGGTTTTGCAACGATACCGAGGGCAGTCCTCACGTTACCTCACTTGTTATGCAGACCTTTCAGCGTGTAGCCAAATATGTGGATATAGATCAATCGATCGTTGAACAGGGTCTTGCCTATTTAGCTTCGCTTCAATGTGAAAATGGTGAAGTCCAGAAGGAAAAACAACCTTACAAACATCTCTTCGAGAAAGGAAGCTGTGTCGGTCTAACGTCCTTTGTACTTTTAGCTTTCTTGAAGAGTGATGTAAGTAAGAGAATCATTAGACTAAAGGCCATAAGAAATAAATAAAAATTATATGAGTTTTTTTTTTTTAGAACGCTCAGCAACGTTACCAAGATGTCCTTAAAAAAGGTTTCGCCTACGTGATCGCGAATATTGAACCGATTAAATGTGTCTATGATTTGGCGATTTCTTTTTATGCAATGCAATTGTATAGACATCCTTATGCAATGAAATTGAAGGAAAGGCTTTTTCAAATTGCCTTGCGAGATAATCGAAACAATCAAATGTGGTGGTCGTATTTTTCGGGATCTAGTCAGGATCCAAATTTCTACGCCGCTGTCAGTGAGCGTGAAGTCACTTCTTATGTCGCTCTTGGTTTGCTTGAAACCGAATCGATTGAAGCGGTCCTGCCGATTCTCAAATGGATGCTACCACTTAAGGACTTACGAAGCGAAAGCATGGACTGCGGTCTTGCACTCGAAGTGATCTTAAAAGCCGCTGTCAAGGCTAAAGCCTCTTCAGGTATAATAAATATCTCTTATTCAGCTTACAATAATGATGGAGCATACAACGGAAACATAATTTTGACACCGCAGAATTCTAGTAGAGTTCAAACTCATGTGGTACGTAAATTACGGTCAAACTTCCATAGCTCGGACCACCATTATCCAAAGAAATAGTTCGAGTTATAGGGAATTCGAGCTAAGGAAACGAAATTGTATTCAAATATATTCGCTATTGCCACCCGATTCAGGTCGAGTTATAGAAAATTTGAGTTGTAGAAGTTCGAGTTATGGAATCTTGACTGTACCTAAAATTTTATATAAATTTATTTTCTATTTTTTTTATTTTTTTTTGTAATTTCAAATCAACTTATTTTATATAATTTTTTCAGTTACCACAAGCCACCAACAAAATCGAATTCTCTACAAAGGACAACGGTACATTTTATGGCAATATTTCTTACCGCTATAGGGAGAATTAGGAAAGCAAATCGTTAAATTTCAAACAGTTTTGAATTAAGTTTTGTATTACAATCGTTGTTTGTTATAAATTAAAATAAAAGTCAATCAATTTAAAGGCAAAAGGAAGAAAAAATTTCGTCCTTTCATTGCACTCAATAACTTCAATTAAAACGTCTAATAAGGGGTGCCGTGATGTAATATAAGTAAGTTCAATTTGGCCTTATTTCCATATGATTCTAGCAGATACTTATATAGTCTATACTATTGTATATGAAATAAGAGCTTGGAACCCTTGGGCAGGGCAAAAAATTTATTGCGAACAGAAATTCGAACTCTCGGATAGGACGAAAATTTAATACCTTTGCTTTAATTCAATGATAGACTTAAGGGGATTGCCTCATTCGAGAAAAAATTTTTTTCGATTTTTTCATCAATTTTTTTTTATAGCTTGGATATTTTGGAATATCGTGCTAAAAGGATTTTTTGAAATTCGAAATAGTTTAGAAGGTATAGCCTTTGCCGAGAAAGGTCTGCGCTAAAATTAGTCATTTTTGCGTTAGCTTTAAACTTTGAACGCATTTATCTCGAAACCACTTCTTTTGAACTGGAGGCCACGATTTCTTAAGTTAAACTGAACCGATTTTAATGAAACAAAATGAATCAGTACAGAATCGTCACCATTATGGCTTGAACTTCAATCATAATTTTAAAAATTTTTAAAATTTTTTTTTTACACTGAACTACACAAAAAAAAAACCAAAATGATGGGTCATTTTTTAATGGCCGCCATTTTGTAAAAAAAAAAAATTCCAAAATTATTTTGGAGGTTCGAGCCATAATGACATCTCTACTGATTATAACCCTGTTTTTCTTTTCCATTTCGAACTACTTGGATACCTGAATCGTGGCAGCCAGTACTACACTTTTTTTTGAGCATCACTTTGACGGCCGATAACTTTTTGAAGCATCATCACACAAAAAAGTGCTTCTTCACTTTACTGGCCTTATACGAATTTGTTAAGTGCAGCGATAGCTCTAGAAATATCCAATAAAAATATAATTTTTCAATTTTGTGCCTGCACTTTTGCTCTGCTAATCATTTAATGCAGATCATAGGGAAATGATCGAGCGATAGCAGAGGTCAGTTTAAACTTCGAATGCTTTTTATACCCGAAAATACAAAATATAGGTATATAAAAAATATATCAGAGTCAATAGGAGATTCGATGTCGATCTGTCTGTCAGTGGAGCTATCTTGACTGTGTATCCGTGCTTGAGGGGAAATGAGTTGTAGATAACAACTTCCAATTATTAGGACCGTGACCTGGCCATTTTTATAAGGTACACTGAATTTTGCAAGAATATCATCTTTGTAGTACATTTACAATATCCTTCTGACAAAAAATGATTATGCTAATAATCGGTCACAATTAAAATTAACATGGTACCTATTCAGCATATCGATACAACACAAAATATCAAAAACGGTCCCACAACTGAATTTTTCAAGAAATATCGAATAAAATTTTCAATTTGAACCTACATATTTACAATTTAAGCCTCCGATGACAATACACATATATGTACAATCAATCAAAAAAGTTAACGTACACGTTGAACTTCTCAACAGAACTACTTTTTTCCAAAATTAAAATTTCAAAATATATATTTTCTTTTTATAAAATAAGAGAACCGAGGATTTTTAGTAAAGAAAAAAAAAAAATTCTTCAAAAATACCTCAATTGAAGAAACCAGCGAGCAAAGAACAAAAAATGTCACAAACTCATATAAAAAAAGTTTACGTACACTTGAAGCCTTTTCATAGTAACCGGGTTCCAACTGCGAAGTTAATATTTTTAATATTTTAATACAAAAAGTTTACTTTTTTCTAGAAATATCAATATTAAGTTGGGTCCATTACCACCAAAATGTATCAAATTTGGACCCATAAATAAAAGTACCTACCGTTGTTCCAAACATTTTCGAGTCCAAATTTGTAAAATTTGTTTTAGAAAATTCGTAATTGCGCCCATACTTGAAAAAAGTTTGGGTATCCCTGTTTTAGAGTGTTCATTTAATAAGGATTCTTCTGCAATAGGCCATGATCAATTTACATACATATGTATATATTTCAATCATTTGAAAACTAAAAAACACACTGTTCTAACGAAATTACGAGACTCGTGAAAATTCCACTCTAATTTCCAGAATCACTCTTTCTACATCTATTTAATAGATTAAATAAAATAAAAATAAAAATAAAAGAACCATTTGTCCACCCATTTACATAGACAAATAAACAATAACGACAACAACAAACTAAAAAACAATTAAGCTGAAGAGTGCACTCTACTCTCGAAACCAGTCGTCGCTTGTGACGTCACGTTTGTCATTTCAATTTCTTCGTATTCGAGCGAAATTCAAAAGAGATCAACCGGCATTTCCAGACAGACTGCGATCAAAATCACCTCTTGGCACAAGCGAGAGAAGACAATTTAAATCTGGGCTACGCTCAAAAAAAAAAAATACACTTCGAATTCGATTTTCGAAAATCGTATAAAGCAAAATGATCAGCTCAAGTCTTGCTCATTCGAAGTGGAGCTGCCGGTTAGCACGTTTGGCCAGTCAATTGGGATCGGAAAAGTTTCTCTGTGATTGAGCAGATAACAGTTTTTTTTTTTATTTTATTTTTATGATCAGTAGTGATGTGCATATACATATATATGTAAAAGCATTCATTTACTAAGAATCTATTTAAAGAAGACAAAAAATTAAAGAAGAAAAACCGAATTAAAAAAAAAAAAAACTTTAATCGTTTCTTTTAATTCTGATTTTGGATTCTGTGCATACATATTTTCGTCCTGTGAATTGTGAATTGTTTTAGTTGTAAAATACAAAAAAAAAACCAACAAAAAAAAGCAGAAAAAAATTATTACAGAAAATGTCGCGGACGTGGCTTAGTCTGGTGTTCGGTCTACTGCAGATCATTTGCCTTACAAAGGCAACTGGGTGCGTATTTGTATTGAATTTCCATCTCTGCGTGGAGATACACATATTTAAACCATTAAATTTATCCAAGAGCCACCTCCTTTGTTAGGCCATTAGTTGGTATTGAAACAACTGTTTCAAAATTTTGAAAAATATTTACTTTGCCGATTGCTTGTTCTGCATTAAGTAAACATAAATACATAATAATTGCCATCCTTGAAAAAAATTAAAAATAAAGAAATGAAAAGAATTTAGCCAGTTGTTAAAATAGTCTGCATTGGTTGCGAATTTCGCTCATTATCGTCCAGCTGGAGGAAAATTTTTGAAAAATATTTATATACCAAAATAAATTTAATTCTTATACATATGGCAATGGGTCCATTCTCAGACAATGGCACTGTTTTCGTTCGATACAAAGGGATCGAAATGATTCAAAATGTCACCTGACTTCTTGCTTGCTACTTAACTGTGACTAAACTAAAAAAAGAGGTTCTTTGTCACTTTTTCCAAAGGAGAAGACAAAGAACGTTCCTTTTTAAATTTTTGCACATAAGTGTGAAATGCAAAGAGCGTTTCTTTTTTTTCCTGTTTTTTTTTTTTTTTGTTTTTTTCCTTATTGCTTTGTCAATTAAGCTGAAGATTGGAAAATATGCAAATAGTTTCAAAAGAGAAATTCTCTCGCTTGCAACTTTTTATGAGTGCCTACACAAATTGATTTTTAAAATGAGGAAAAGCAAAACTTGTGGCTGTGTTTGAAGCCCTCAGATTAGTAGTTATGTAAAGGTGATAGCTTCCTTATCTGATATTCAATCCGTGAAATTTCAAGATTTATTCAAAGGGGGCTTTGAGGACTGCGAGATCTCTGGGCATTTTGGAGCGCGACAATTCAATAGAAATTATATAGTGCAAAGAATGATACTACGAAGAATCATGAAGAAGCACTTTACATCACGAAAGAGATTCATGACCTTGCAGTGACCCCCAAGAGGGACGCTATCAGAATCTATGAGAATCTGTGATGAATAAAACAAATCTGAATATTTTAGCTGATTCTTATCAGAAACCTATTCTCCCGATGGTATTAACATTCATATCAAATTAAAGCCGAAACTTTCTATAACGAATTTCAAGAGACCGGAAAAATTCTCTATAGAGAAGATTCAATATAAGAAGAATTCTCTATAGAGAAGATTCAAGAAGATTCATTATAAGAAGAATTCTCTATAGAGAAGATTCAAGAAGATTCATTATAATAAGAATTCTCTATAGAGAAGATTCAAGAAGATTATTATAAGAAGAATTCTCTATAGAGAAGATTCAAGAAGATTTCATTATAAGAAGAATTCTCTATAGAGAAGATTCAAGAAGACTTCATTATAAGAAGAATTCTCTATAGAGAAGATTCAAGAAGATTTATTATAAGAATTCTCTATAGAGAAGATTCAAGAAGATTCATTATAAGAAGAATTCTCTATAGAGAAGATTCAAGAAGATTCATTATAAGAAGAATTCTCTATAGAGAAGATTCAAGAAGAATTCATTATAAGAAGAATTCTCTATAGAGAAGATTCAAGAAGATTCATTATAAGAAGAATTCTCTATAGAGAAGATTCAAGAAGATTCATTATAAGAAGAATTCTCTATAGAGAAGATTCAAGAAGATTCATTATAAGAAGAATTCTCTATAGAGAAGATTCAAGATTCAAGAAGATTCATTGTAAGAAGAATTCTCTATAGAGAAGATTCAAGATTCAAGAAGAAAAAAAAGCACTAAAATGTAGTCCTAAGGACATTCTATATTTCCCATCGTAAATTCATAACTCTTTGGATCGGAAGTCCATATTTTTCGTCCAAATCCCACATTAAGAGAGCCTTACTGTTCTAAAGAGAGATTTTTTTTTTAAACCTAAATAAAATATGTATTAGAGCTGCTTATCGCAATTTAATGAGATTATGTAAAAAAAATGTATTTCAAATACAGTTTTTAATTTAGAAATTGTGCCTTTGTCAATTCCGAAACAAACAAACAAACAAACAAAAGTAAATACATAATTCAAATGCTGTAATTAACACTAATTAAAGATATTTATTCCAGGAAATTGTGATTTATTTGGTATTCATTTATAATAATTCATGCATGGAAATTCCGGTTTTTTAAGTATTTGTATTTTTCCAGTACTTTTTTTATTGTTTTCTATAAGAAAAACAAATTAGCTCATTGAACACGATTCGATTTGAAACGCTCCGAAGTTTGAATGTTTTCATCAGAATAAATCAAAGATAATGGTAATTAATGAAAAAAGTTTTACGGGAGTTCCCTTAAATCGCGTCCACGGTCACGTCGTACATACATATGTATGTGCACCGTAAAAGCTAAATGTAGGACCATTAAATCGATATTTTCACGGAATAGAGTGAATGTTGGCTTCGTCTTGAATAAATTAAGTGACTTTGTTTTCGCTTTTGGTTTTTTTTTTTTTCCAAGTCTTCTTCAAGTAAACAGTCGAAAACAGTTAGCTGAAACTAGTTTTTGAAATATTTTTCATTTCATTTTAAAGCCAATCCACTTGGGTATGCGATACAAAAAAAAAAAAAACCTTTGGTGACTTCCAAGTTGTCCCAAAGTTGACACAAAATCTTCAACGCAGAGTCGCATTGAAGTTCGCCGCATAAATAGCAAATAAATCACAATATTATTTACTTTTCAATTATCTTCAGCGACTTACGAAATTACGTAATTGCAGTTAAGCAAGTACATATTTTGGGAAGGCAAATTTCGTTCTCTGAATACATGTGTGTTTACCAATTTCTTGCGTAATTTTTGTCAAACCGATAAATAAAAAACAGAATGCTTCTTTTCTTTTGAATTTTTTCTTTTCCTTTTTCGATTCGAAAAATGTTGAAGAAGAGAATCGCTTTTGTTTTTTACTTGGAACAGATTGTCAATAATATCTATTGTATATTTCTTATCAATACTGACAGAACATGAAGACAAATTCAAGTGGAAACAGTGACTACAAACTTGCACGTACCTTCTTTTTTTTTTGTATCAGTATTAAAAAGTTGTTTGGAAATATTGCAAACGTTCAGATCGAAGTCCTAAATTTAGAGATTAGAAAACGTCACAGAACTATGATTTCGGTTATTATGTTATTCGCTTTCTTAAATAACACTGTGATAGTCTAAAAATCTGACAGACCGGAAATAAACCGTTTCCCATATTTCGGCCATGAGGACAAATGAGTTGAAAGCTCGCTTTCGTTTCGTTAGTCAAGAAAAATCCTTTTCTTTCTTTGTCAAATCCAGGAACTTGAACCGGGTGAAAAATTTTCCCGGTTTGGTTCGGCGATTCGAACCGTGTTTGAACTTTTGGATTGGGATTTCTACTTCTTTGAACCGGGGTTTCGTTTCGGTTTACCGGTTCGGGAATTTGTCAAACTTAAGAAATTTGTAACACGTGCTCTCATTTCTAATGCAATTTTTTACCATTAAAGGTTAAAATTTTCACAATAAAAAGTTAGTGGTGGTTACCTTACTCATATTAGAGATGGTATCGACACTAATTTCATTAGAATATCGACTTAAATTTTTCTTATCTTTGGCCTATGGGAGCGACCACTGAGCATGGTTGCAGGCAAAAATTAAACGCGGAACCTTTATAAAAAGGGGTTCGGCTTAAACATTTGTAAAAAACTTCGGTTCGGTTAATGGTTCAGTTCATCAGCAGATAAAAGCGGTTTTCCGGTTCAAAACCGATTCCTTTTGACTAATCTGGTGTGTTCGCTGTCATAAGGGACAATGTATTAGATATGGTTTCGGTTTCGTTTCGTTTGATCCGGTGTGCACGCCTAAATACTCGCAAGCATTTCTTTCCAAAACGCCATTGTGATAAGATCCCGCATCTAGGAGATATTCACGTTTAAAGGTCAAAGATATCATTACTATAGTCATAAGTCGTGTCGCTTGATTAGGTATACATACATATTGTGATTTACGTGGGTACATACCCTGGGTGGGTTTCTACTCCACGGCACCTCAATATGCACGGTTGGATATTCTCAAACCGACGGGATGCCATTTTTTAGATTCTATATCCAATCAGCCAGGAATGGTCGAACTGTTGGCTAGGGTCCGCGGGTTTTTCCAGGCTCGTAAATCAAAAATTGATTGCCCTCGCGGGGGCTTTGTTAGGTATATAGGATAAATACATATCTCAAGAAAATACTTAGCTTTCAAAGTGAAAAAACGTGAGCAATAATCACGGGCGTAGTTGAATGCGGGCCGATGGGGCGATTACCTTTCTGTTTAAGAGGGAATTCACTTGCAAATCCAGACATTAGTATAAGTTTAAAAAACAAGATATGGTGTTATATTCTGTCGATCCTGACAGTGCAATACCCAACACAGATAGAGATGAAGCTATAAATATAATGTTTGAATATTTTATTAGTTCCCTTAAACCATGCCCATTAATAGAAAGTACACGTGAGATTTTCATGATCATAAAATACCCTAATACCCTACAATACCCACCGCTTTGGTACGCCCACTTTTCCAATTATTGGAAATTTAATTGGCGGATTTTTAAGCTCGAATTCCTTAAAATATTTTTCAAAATGCGGGATTTATGACAGTTGTTGCGATTTTTTAGACAGACCCTAGTAGGTGCTGGACCTACGCTTAATAATGGTCGACCGCTTTTTTGATATTTCGAAATAACATTCAAAGCCCTAAAATACGTTCAAATATCAAATTTCATCAAGTATCTCGAAAACTTCCGGCTTTAGACAAGTTTTTATGATTTTCATAAAGAACCCTAGTACTGGAGATACCCTTAAAAGTGGTCCGATCGGGTTCATTCTCGAACTTAATTCTACTCATTTCCCCGCAAAAATCCATAGCAAATTTCTTCACAGCATCTCAACTCCTTCGATAGCTTTATGCCGCCAGACGGAAACACTGGCCTGGATAAACCCCTCAGGTACAACGGACATGGTGTGACAAGAGCTTATTGCTCATTTTAATTCAATTTTTTGATGTTATTTGTCAAAATTTTTGGTATTAATTGACTCTCAAATATAAAAATAAAACAAGTAAGAAACTAAAGTCGGTTCAATGGCCGCTATTTAATTCTTTAATAAATGCAGTCCTGACATTATGACGCACTATATTATTAAACAATTGCAATATTTTGGCTTTTCAGTAGGTTGCATCATATATTAATTTCCTAACCTTTCATTCGCCTGTGGGAACCTATTTACGAATTTGAAGTTTTGACAAGCCTTGACTTTCGAAAGTTAACATAAACATTATTTGGGCTGCATTGGCGGCATTGAAAGAATTTTCCTAGCACCGACATTACTATTGTTGAAAGAGTTTGCGAATTGAAGCTTTCTATCTTAAAAGGTTTACTTCGAAGTTACGAAAAATCTTATTTTGGCTGCAATTTTGGGTCATAATTTTTCCTACACTTTCATTGATCCTTGGTAACCTATTCAATTTGAAAGTTCTTACGCTATTTCTATCGAAGTAGAAAATCCTATTTTGGTGCAGTGGCGGATAATAAACAAATTGTACGACTTCATTTTTAGAATTAATTGAACTATCTACGCTTTTACTTCGGAATTATCGAATTGATTATCTGGACATCCTGTTATTAATACAATGTGTGTCTGCACAAAGCCATACTTTGATGAAAAATGCACTTATCCAGTCATCACATGAAACAAAGACTATCGTGGCCAACTGTTAGTATCGGATACAAGCTGTTTTTGAATGTTCGAAATTGAAGATGGAGCTATTAATTGGCCTGGCAGGTGGCGTGTCATTTGAGTTTGTAATGTGCGTTTGAAAACTCAAGAAATGAACACCGACTATAACCAGATTTTATCAGATGAAGTCTTACCAGCAATGGTACGATTTCGAGGTATTATACAATCCATGACGGAAGACAGCATAAATTAGTAGGACGTGACATGAGCGGATTCATCGAATTTATTACGATTCAGTCTTTTGATCTGACTCGATTTCATATACTGATGTGCTATATTTCGCAGCTTAATGTCTATACCTTTACAGAGATTGCACAGAAATCTAATTATACGCTACGACTGGGATAGACGAAATTCGACAAATTGGTCACGTTTCGAGGACCAACTGATCTAGAGGACAGGGACAGTTACATTCTAAAGAATTTCAAAAGTTTGAATCTGATTCTAATTTAATTTGTTTAACGTCCGAGTAATTCTTCAGTTCAGTTTGCATCAAACTAACTAATACCCTGTTACAGACTGTATAAAATAGCAAATATTCTTTCACCATTCTTTAAGTGGTTGAAATTGCATATATTAAAATTATTAAAGGTCTTAAAAATTAATGTTGGGGGCGCTTTAATTTAATTTTTTAAGTCTGAAAATCAGTCACAATTTCATTCACAACTATACAATACATACAACAAATTGCAACATATTTTTTCAATTCTTTAAGTTGATTGCCTATTTTAAAATTTGAAGGCGAAAATATTGCGGGGGCCGCTTATTTATCTTTAAGGTAAACTCTAGAAAATTTCTTAATATTCAATACATGCAAACATATGGAAGCAATTTCAATCAATTGTGCTTCTGATTGTGGAAGGTGGAACTCTTGCGCTATTAGAAACCAGACATTAACTTATTTTCTTAAAGGAAAGGTAATTGAAATCAAAATTGTTGTTGATTTTTGAAAAGGTGCTTCATATGTACCGAAAAAATCACTGTAAGCCCCAATTTTTAGGTTCCTATTTCCCAGTGTAATTGAAATATCCTTTTTAGTAAGTCCTTTTTAAAAATTTTTATATCTGAAAAGCTAATCCATTTAGATAGAAAGATGAAAACAAATGACGACTTCGAATTTCTTAGAGTTAATTAAAAACTCTATTTCTATTTTGACTTGCAGACTATATTCAGTTGTTGCTCCTGGCACGATCCGTTCAAATTTTAAATACAATGTGGCTGTTTCTTTGCACAAAGCCGATGCACCCTGCGAAATGAAAATTGGCATCACCGGTCCATCGTACAATGAAACAAAGACAGTCGTGGTCCAGCCGATGTCAACGGAAAACGTTGAATTCGATGTTCCGAAATTGAAGAGTGGAGACTATAATGTCACTGCAGTGGGTCTGAGTGGAGTGACGTTTGAAAACTCAACGAAACTGAACTACGCCGACTATAAGCCATCGATTTTTATTCAGACTGACAAGGCTACTTACAAGCCAGGCGACATGGTACGATTTCGAGCTGTATTTATCGATCACAATACCAGGCCAGCGGAAATTGAAGGCCCAATAACAATAACAATTAACGTAAGTAGATCTAAATATGCACTAATCTCGGAAAATTTTGAAAAAAATCAAATTAAAATATCAGGATGGGGCACAGAATCTGTTGAAGCAATGGAAGAATGCGGAGATAACCAAAGGTGTTTTCACGGGTGAATATCAATTGTCCGAGCAGCCAGTACTCGGTACATGGAATATTGAAGTGAAAACTAACGATGAAAATGCTGAAACGAAAAGCTTCGAGGTCGATAAATACCTATTGCCTAAATTTGAAGTTTCCATTGAAGCGCCCAATGACATTGCCAAAGCCGATCTTGTTATTAAAGGAATCGTAAGAAGTAAATATACTTACGGTAAGGGAGTTAAGGGCAAGGCTACTGTTACCATCGAACCAGCCTATCACTATTACGGCGGTGAGAGTAATCAACTCAAAGCGGAAAAAACCATTGACGTCGACGGCAAAGGACATTTCGAATTTGATATGTTCAACGATTTGAAGCTGCAAAAGGAAACTCAATATTCACCGCCATTGAAAATATTCGTTAGTATGGAGGAAGAATTGACCGGAAATAAACAGAATGCCACAAAGACAATAAATATACATAACGAACGTTATCGTATACAGGGCATTGATACCCCGTACACTTTTCATCCGGGAAAACCGGTCAAATTTAAAGTTGCTGTCAAAAATCTCGATGATTCACCCGTTCAGGATACAAAAAATAAAGCAAAATTGATTGTCGAACCGCCGCGAACATATATTCAACGCTCTGTCGCGGCAGGGGAACCACCAAAAGAGGAACCACCTATGGAATTCGAATCCAATCTAGACGAACACGGCATGGCGGAATTCGAGTTCACTTTGCCAGAAAACAATAATACTTTCTATTCGGTTAAGTGCCAGTTTATGGACTCAACGCAATACTTGTCCTCGGTGTCGAAACATACCAAAACTGAAGATATTTCGGAGAACTTGAAAATTGAAATTAACACCAAGAAGTAAGCAAAGTGAACCTTCCTCTCTGCCTCTCTACAGGAACATGTAAAGAATTTTTTTTTGAATTTTTTATACAATTTTTTTTTTCTGCAGTCCCAAGCTTAGTAAAGATGTCTCATTCGACGTTAAGTCAAAGGAGAGTATACCATATTTTGTATACACAATCGTTGCTCGTGGAAACATCTTGAAAACTGAACACGTCGATGTTCCGGAAGGACGTAAAAGTCATACGATCAAGTTCACGCCCACATTCGATATGATTCCGAAGGCAACCATTTATGTGCACTACGTTTCGAATAATGATTTGCGCTTTGAGGAGGCAACTATCGACTTTGAAAAGGACTTTTTAAATAAGGTTAAAATGTGGGGTATCTTTAATTGTTTCTTCTAAAAACTATTCTGACTGTTCTTGTTGTTTGCAATTTTAGATCGATATCTTAGCACAAGCGCAAGCCAAGCCGGGCGATGACGTTAAGTTGAAAATCGAAACAGATCCAGAGTCATATGTTGGTCTCCTGGGTGTTGATCAGAGCGTTCTGCTTCTAAAGTCTGGCAATGATTTCAGTAAAGACAACATTTTCAATAGTCTAAGCAACTACGATACGAATACACCGTGGATGCGTGGCTATGGAAGCTATCCGGGTGAACGGTCTGGCCTTGTAACAATGACAAATGCCAACTATCCGTACAATGAAGGTAAGTTGAATAGTTTCTTTTGGATTGCTCCATTTTAGAATCCAAACGAAACAAAACAAAAAAAAAAAAAGATTGGGTTCCATCGAAACAAAAGAAAAATCTTAATTTAAAAAAAGTTTTTGCTTGAAGAGAAAGGATTTGACTACATCGACCTTTTCTTTGTGAACGATGGTCCTGTTGAAGTTTTGCCAACCCAAACGCCAGCAGATACCTTTAAAGATACCGAAGCGAATAAACATAATGCTGAAGTTGAGAAAATCCGAAAAAATTTTCAAGAAATTTGGATTTGGCAACAGGGTGCTAGGTTTGTTCGAAAGTAACGCTCGTAGATTTTAAAGTTTTTTTTTTTGTTTTTGTAGAGCTGCACTTGTTTATGCTTGACTCTCCGGAATTGAACCGCGTGGAGGCGTACAATTTTTAAATTTTTATTTTTTAGTTTTCCTAAGCTACCTCCTTTTCTGCTTTCCAAAAACTTGAAGAGGCTTCAATGAGCAATTTAGAAGACTCCCCGGGTATATGCACCCCGGCCATAAGCATTCCCCACAAAAAAAAATTTCATTTTATGTCACTTTTAATATGAATGTACATTAGGGCGGGTCCATTTTGGTATATGGATGGAAAAAAAAATCAAAAATGGTATAGCAAAATCATAAGAAAATTTCCCTCAGAAACCATGGCCTTAAAATCAACCCCTGTGCTGCGGAAATCCACCTCAAAATTTGTCAAAGACGATAGGTTTTCATAAAAAAAAAATTAAGAAAAAAAATTTCAATCAAAACTTATCGTCATTGAGAAATTTTGAGGTTGATCTCTGCGGCAAAGGGGATGATTTTAAGGCCATGGTTTCTGAGGGAAATTTTCTTACAATTTTCCGTATATTACGATTTAGCTAAACAATTTTTGCGAAATTGAATCGACCCGCCCAAATGACAACATACTGAAATCATTTCGGAGAAAGCATTGCTGGAATAAAACAAAGAAATTTGCGAATATTCGATCAATCGTGCATATATCCAAGGGAAACTGTAGTACCTATAAATAAATTCAGGTGACGGAAATGGCCTATGTCAATTCTTTTACACATTTTCAAACATTAAGACTCTATGAATTCTCACTCACGCTCTCACAGTTGATGTTGCTTTAAAAGGCGAGGATGATGACATAGTTTACGATTTTCATGGGAGCAGCCCTGATGAAACCGATTCAATCGATCGTTTCGATAGTCATAGCTCAAGTTCTTCTGACAATTTTAATACACAGAAGCAGCATTCAATTCTTTCGGCCGTACGTATAGATTTTGCTGATATATGGATTTGGACTTATCAGCAATATTCTAAAAATGGGTTAGTTCGAGCGATCATTCTCAGCCCTCTTATGTCTCTATTTAGCTCTTATATATAAAAATTACATCTTGAATGTCAGTTCATGAATAGCTGCTTCTATTGTATTAAATCTTTTCCCTTAGCTTCTGGCAACCTCGTTTCTCTCTACTCTTTTCGCTTTGCTAATTCAACGAATTATTGTCTTGGATGTGGCGCATGCTCTCTTTGGATCCAGTATTTTGTAGCTAATTCTTCATAGGAATGCGATAATTTCGAATGGAAAGCATTTAGTAATTCTTATTCTTGTATCGCTAATTTAAAGACAGTCAAAATTCTCTATTACGCATGCCTTGGGGGCTGGAAAATTAAATGAGAAAAACACTTTAAAGTAGTACTGAGAAAAATTGTGTAGGGATTAACTCGCAATCAAAGAATTTGTTATGGAGAGATACGACTGATTTTGAACGATCGTCGGAACTCTCTTTAACGAATTTCAAAGGATCAGAAACATTTCGTAGCAAAGAGAATTTGTTAGAAAGAGAAAAAAGACTCAAAAAATGTTGCGAAAAAGCCCCCAGAAGACTCGCTATAGAGGGAAATTCCTTATAGAGGATCTCGTTATAGAGAGTTTCGACTGTACTTTCTTTTTTAAATGGTTTTAATATTTCCCTTATCTTATCTTTCCAATTAAAAATTAATTTCTTCAAGCTATTTTTCCACTTTATCTATTGAATCGTCGGCACCAATCTTTTTTACCTGTAAGTATGACATTCTCCACTCCTGTGTCTACTTCAACGCAAATCGCTCCGACGAAAACTCAAGACTCTATTGCCAGCACTCGAATGGAATTTCCTGAAAATTGGATTTTCGAAGACAGCCAAGAGTAGGTCTTTTATTTCCCCAACTGATTTAAGTATGGCTTCGGATTTGAGTTGATCTCTTCATTAATAAAAACTTTTGAGTCATGATTCATAGATCTTTCAAAGCTTTTGGTACTTCTATTACGAATCCAATATCAATAATAATCACTTCCATGAGGTCCAGGTACTACAAAATTACCACCATTTAAGCATTCTAAAATCAGGACAAAATCCAATTCATAATATTCATCATCGAAGAATATCTAATGATATTTAAAAAAAATATTTGTTCTCAGTGAGACCTTGGAGATTACCATTCGGAAATCAAGTCCCCTTGATTGTTGGTGGAATAAGACCACCAATAAGGTTAAATTGGGCAACTCCTAATCTCGCCTATGCACCTGCTATGCCTATGTCCATGAAGGGAGAAACAGCAGCTGCAATGTCATCTTTTTTGCCCCCTCCGAAGAGCGTTCCAGTCACAGTTCGTAAGAACTTCTTAGACGTTTGGTTTGCCGACAATATCGAGAAGTAATTTACTAAATATTTTTATCCTTCAATTTAGATATTCATGTGCGTGTTTTTTTTTTGTTAAATGTATTTCTTTCAATGATCTCGATCCACTTTTATCGTATAAATTTTTGGCCTAATTAAAACATCCAACAAAGAAATATTTGGACCTTGACGACAAATTCTTATGAAGAAAAAAAGATAATTGAGAGAAATACTCGCTTCAATTGATTCAAATCATATCTAAATGTGGGTATTGAGTTTCTTCTATAGGAAGAACAAAATTTGTCGCTTATTCTTCCGACACCAAAACTGAGAAGCTCTATTTTAAAAAGTGTTTGTCAAACCATTTGATTGTTGCATTTCCCTAACTGACATTCTGTAACCTCATACAGTTAATAAGAAACGTGAATAATTTTGTGTAATTTAGGGAAAAGTTTTTTCTTCGGAACTCCCATGAGGAATGTGAAAATTTATTCTTTCATTTAATTTTAATTTCATTCTCAATCATTTAACTTAAAAAAAGTACCTTTTAGGTAGATATTCCGATTGTGAGAAAGCTTAAGAATTTGGATACTCCATGTGTCGACGCCATAGCGGATTGATTTCTTTACTTGCTCATATTTTATATTCTATTTGAAGTCATCATTGGCTCGATTGTCTTTCTGCATTCATCAGCTAATAGATCCTTCAAAGCCGACAATACTTCTATTTCAATTTTAGATACAATAATATTCATTACCCAATTAATAATACCCAAATAATTTACCCAAAGGTTCAGGTATTAAATTCTATTAATTTGCGGATTTCGACTACAAGTCAAAACATAATTTATGAATAACGAAAAAAAATCCACATCGAATTGTTAAATTCTTAAAAGCAAAAATCTTAATTTATACTTGAAGCTTAATTAAATTTCTAGAACATTCAAACCCAGTGCGCTATATTCCTCAAGTGTGGAGCAGAATGCCGTACGAAAAGCCTGTTCCCTTCGGTCCACGCGGACCAGTAGAACCATTTATGAATATGGCAACAAATACTCGGGCCTTCGCAAATGCGGTGCCACGGCCTAAAGCAGCGCCTCCAATGAAACCCTTTTTGCAGGCCCCGAAGAAAGTTCCAGTTCCCGTCCCGGTTCGAAAGAACTTCTTAGATGTGTGGTTCACCGACAAAATCGAGAAGTAATTTACGGAATATATGCATCCTTCAAGTTGGATTTTCATGTGTATATTTTCATATATTTCTTTCAATGATCTCGCTCGATTTTCACACAAAAACCTATTGGCAAAAAAAAAAACAAAAAAAATCTCAAGAAAAATATGTATGTATATATTTGATCTTTGATCACGAAATCTTATGATGCATTGCTCGTTAAAGAAAAATTAAACTGAAGAGCATTTAAGGAAATTACTAGCTTCAATGTAGGCAAATCATATAGAAATTTTCCGAGAAAAAAATGGAGAAGCTCTATTTTTCAAAAATGTTTGTCAAACCATTTGATTGTTGCATTTCCCTAACTGACATTCAGTAACCTCATACAGTTAATAAGAAACATGAATCCTTTTGCGTAAAAAAAAACCTTTTTGATCTATCATGATGAACGTGAAAATTGTATGCTTTCATTTGAATTTAATTTCATTGCGAATCAGAGACTTACAGAAAATCCCTATTTTTTTTTTTTTTAGGTATATTTCTAGGTATTCCGATATCGTTAGTCCAAAGGGAAGATGAAAACCCTCTAAATGTGCAATTCCTTGTTCAACACACAGTCGATAAACCCAATATATCACCAATACGAAAAAATTTCATTGAACAGTGGATCTTTCTTGGTGTAAACAAGTAAAAGTTTTGCAAATATGTACTTTCAAAATATTTGTCGGATTTAGTATGAAGAGATGTTTTTTTTTCTGTTTTTTGGACACAGTCCAAATGTTTTTCGGTTTTGGGCAAGTTTTGGAAAGAAACTTTTAAGTAGGTTACACCTTTTGCTTTGGTCTCTTGCCTTTTTACCTGTAGTGCTCCCTCTTTTCTTTAAATGATATCTTAATTCTCTTAATTTTAACGGTATAGCCATGGTGATTTGCAAATTCAACGAATCCGGGACCTTTCAAAAACCCTATCAAAGAGGACCGAAATTCACATATTTCCAATAATAAATTAATTGAAGTAAAATGATATTAATTTCTCTGCTATGGTCTTGAAAATCTGGGAACTTATGTATTTAGAACAGTGCTGCCCAGCGTGTTACTCCTTCATATAGCCGAAAGTATGGCCGCTTATTGTTGATTTGTTTTTGTTTTTCATAAACAGATAAGCTTCATAGTTTAATTCTACTTTACGCTTCAATATTTTTTCAGTGCATTCGACACGCTCAGGCATACAAAATTAGAAAAAAATGTTCAAGTGGTCTTGTTGGGCAGCACTGATTTAGAAGCATATTTTAAGTACGTCGCTCATAAAAGGCATGAAAATATCGCAAGTATTTTAATGAGAACTGGATCTTCACTAATTTAAAAATGTAAATATTTTCAACCATATATTTTAACTCATAGTTCGTCTCAAATTTCTTTAAAAGCTCTACAATTTTTTATTTTTTTTAAATAAATACCCCGTTGTCTTTTTGATTATTTTTTTAAATCTAAATGGTAATCGATAGATTAACCCAGCAGCTATTTGTAACCGATGGTAATGCAAAAATTAATTCAAAAGGCGTACTGTTTATGCATTACAGAATCGATTATTTTTAACACGGCGATGTCCTAGCGAATGTAATGCATGCCTATTTGCATTACCAGTTGTACGAAAAGTAATCGAAAATACTTGATTTTATAATGCATTACTATTTGCATTCTCAAGTAATGCTATAGAAGTATGTAACGCTTTGCTTTGCATTTTTCTTTGCATTCCTTTTTGCATTCCTATTTGATCGATGAAAAATTGCATTACTTTGGTAATGCACTTCCTAAGTAACTGCTGGGAAGTATTTCAAGAAATGGAATTGACCATTCCAATTAAGAATCTTACACAATCATTACATACATACCTATGAACAAAATATTTGGGTTCAATTTCAAATACAACGACATCGAAATAATAATCAATTTAGAAGGTGGTATAGTTTAAGGAAAAGTTTGCCTTAGAATAGCTTGAAATGTAGCAATATTGATCTTTAAAGAGTCCTTTTTAAATGAAAAATGAAAGGAACTCTTATCTCTGCTGTGCAACTGATTTCAGTATCTATCACATATACATATGTCCGCTATATTCCGTAGAAATAAACGAGGCGACTACGGGAGTTTTAAGGACATAAATACCACATATAAAGTTTGAAATGTTGAATAGAATTTTAAAAATGATCGAAAACATTGGCTTTGAAAACACAAATATATAAATTTAAATTAAAAAAAAAAACTCTAATTTTCAAATACTTCCATCCAAATTTTAGAAGTGTATTTTATGTTGGACTTCGCTAACGAAGGAGAAGTCATTGCCTTGGCATTCGAAAGTGAACTTTCCGAGTCCACCAGTAACGACGTAACTTTCCATCCACGCAGTCCTATAACTGTTCGCAAGGATTTTGCTGAGAATTGGATCTTCACTGATTTAGAAGAGTATTTGAATTTCATATAAATATATGTTTGTTATACGTATATTGTCCGTGTGTATGAATGCAGGATACTTCATCGAAGTTCCCATAATCACGTGGTAAAGAATCAAATTCATTTAAGCTTCGCGATACACGAATTGAAAGAAATACAACGTCTCCCATTTACATTAGCTTTAAACAATTCCATACCTTTAATTTGAAAGCATTTCATTTCGTCCTTATAATGGGTATATATTAATTTATTGAGAGAGATTTCCCATTTGGGAACCGATGATAGTTAAGTTCTTCCCGCAGAATCTAATAAAGCTTTTGCTATTGAAATACCTTAGGGTTTGTATTTTTGGATCGACCCCTGCTCGCTTTCGGTGTACATACGAGTGGTCCTTTTGCACTGGCTTCCATCGGTGGCAGCGGATTGTCGTATGCTTTTGGTAGAATCGAAGAAGCCCTACGAATTCGTAACGAGTTCCCCGAAAGCTGGATTTTCGATAATATGAAAAAGTAAATCTATAACTTCCTTAAATCGTATAAATACAATAGTATCTTTCCAGTGACCTAGAGGTATTAGTGGGTTATGTGGTTCTTAGACTTCTCTTTTAGATTTCTAATTAAGAATTTTTTTTTTTAAATATAAACCTATATATCTACATATATACCTACATAAAAATTTATTTTTTGTTTCACACAAAAGTTTCACGTGAGACCGAATTTGTTGGTGGATCTGGTGGAAGTTTTAAAATAGTTCCTGTCATGGGTGCTTCCGGGAAGAGAGTTTCCCAAAATCTTTTATGCATCCAAACTATTGAAAAGAAAGTCGCATGCAAAAGAAAAACAAAGCCTGCTAAAAATGAGCATTCTTCCAGTGTAGGACTGCGTCAACACTTTGAGGAGGACTGGATATTCTCTGATTTCGATTTAAAAGAGTACAATGACTTATATATGTAAATGTGTTTTTTTTTTAAGGCTTTTGTAGTCTGTGTTTTCATCGATTGCGTGAATATATCGTCTATTCGAATCATGAGAAATGAAAAATTTTCGAAAATACTGATCAACTTTGCAAAAAACAAAAAAGCCCTAATCAAAATTCTTTTCACTTCAGGCTTCATTATCTTTTATTCTCCTGGTATTATGGCAATTAACCAAATGGCAGGCGTACCCGGCATGCCCGCACCTTTGGGCTTTCAGGCAGCAACATCTGTTAATAGAGGAGAAGCTCCCATTATTACCCTACGGAAAGAGTTTCCGGAAAATTGGATTTTCGAAGATTTTAAAACGTATTTGTTCGAATTTTTTTTTTTTTTAATTTTGAAACTCTTCTCTATTTTCTTGCCTTTCAATGTGCTTAAAATTTATGAATATTATGTCATCAGTGTCTCATATTGGTATCATGGAAAGAATTTTTTTTTTTTAACATTTTGTGTGAAGAAACCATTTTGAATTGGGTTATTTAAATAGTTTTCTCTTTTGATTTCTAGTTTTTCAACCTTTCCTTATAAGACGCCAGTATGGTAGTGCAATAGCCATCGATATGCTTGCGGATACGACAAGTACTTTCTATGTTAGTACTTCAATGCCATCAGTTATAAAGAATTTTGCATCCAATGGCGTGAGTAGCCAGAATATTCAAGTGCGAAAAGAATTTCTAGAAGACTGGATATTTGCAGATTTTCCAAAGTAAAGTAAAAAAATTCGATTGTGAATTAGTCAAAAGTTTGAAGAACTTCTCACCACACCTTTCTGATTTTCAAAATTTCCCCCTTATTCTCTTCGTATTTTCACCGATAGTTTCTTGTATCTAACTACCTAAATTTACTGTGTAACAACACCGAAAAGATTCAAAATGAAATTCATTTTATTTTGACGTTTGTTAATCAATTCAAGTTGATGACCTTGCATACAATTCAAAAGAACTCCATTCGATATTCGAATTCTTCTACAACTTTTAAAAATCGGATCTTATCAAAAGATACGGTATGAGTATCGATTCGATTCATGAAAAGGCCAATTGAAGAACTCAAATTCTTTTAATAGGGAAAATTGTCAGATCCCACAGTTCCTTTACAAAAACACGAAAAAACAAACAGCTAACAAGAACCTTAGCCCCGTTCTATAAGGCTCAATGAAAGGCAATTTAAAATCTACAAAAACTCATTCGAATGCTTTATGTCTTGCCATTTATTTTAAATTCGAAAATTTCTTGAATATTTTAGGATTTGTCCCCGAATACAATTTTGCATTAGTCCTAGAAAATTCACTGGATTATGACATTTCGACGCCTGGGAACTTTGATTTTCCTACAGAGCCACCCATCGCTTCTGAGGGTTCGGCTGATCAATTCCCTCCGGAAGTGAGACAAGATTTTCTTGAAAGTTGGATTTTTAACGAATTTGAAAAGTAAAGTGATCTCTTTCGGTAATTTCGACTAAAAATGTGTGCTAAAATTTAGTACTTATATTAGTACCAAAATTAGTACTAAAATTAGTACTAAAATTAGTACTAAAATTAGTTCTAATATTAGTACTAAAGTGTTATTAGTACTACAATTAGTACTAAAAATTTGTACTAAAACTAGTACTAAAAATATAATAATTTTTTAAACATATACATTCCGAATTTGCTATAAGCGATTCAATCCATTACGAGTACAATGAGAAAGATTTCTTATAGCTGAGACCAGTAACACTGTATATATAGCCGATCTGTTAACTTAACCTTCATAATTTGCAGTCAAACGCCCAAGAGGTCGCAGTAGATCGCGCACCAAATCGAGATTGTCTTTACCAGCATTTGGCTTAAATGTTCGCAAAAATTTTAACCACATCTGGGTCTGGTATCATTACGAGTATGTCGAGAATATTTCCAGCGATATTACGCACCTGAATGCTCTCGAATTATCGATTGGCTATGCAACAAGGAACAACCTAAATTAAATTCCACACACTAATCACAAAACTGGCACAATTCAAAATCTTTTTAAAAAAATTTTTCATTTTCGACTGCATTTTATTGCAGCCAAACAAACACATAAAAAATATAACAAAAGCTCGAATAAAATAATGGAATTAATTCCTGAGAACTATAATATTTACAATTGATTAATTCAGCTGTAAATTAAGGATAATTTCTGGTTTCCAATAGTGCAGAAGTTTGTGCAAATATGCAACAAATGCAAACGTATGAAACGAGTTACAATCGAAACCGCAGTTGATTAAAATTGGTTCTCCATGTCTGCATGTATTGAATTCTTGCTACGCTATTGAAAACCAGGCGTTATACAAATTTATAAGCAAAATGCGAAATTTGCGATTTTGTGTGCGAAATATGTATGTAACATTATATGTCAATCGAAAACAATTCATATTGCACCAAAATTTGCACTATTCAAACCGGGTTTTTTAAGGGAGAATAATATATTTTTCGAACGCAGAAGGACTTTTTAAAGCGTGACATTAAGAATCCAAGATAAATTATAGAGCTGGTTTCTGTGTCCTTGCGACGATGCATAATAAGAATGAAAAAAAAATTAAATCAATTAACCTAACCCTCTTTGTCTTCAATCCGATTGCGAAAATAATTTCACCTTTAATTCATGAATTTAGTTTTTAAGCACATTCAAAAGCGAAAGCAAAAGCCCAAGCCCAGCAGTAGTTTGTCAAGCTCGATTTTCAAAGATGATACAACGTTGGAGAACGCTCAATTCGTCCCTTTAAAAGTGCGCAGCCATTTCGAAGAAATTTGGATGTGGACTGAGATTTTATACGCAAAGTAATTTCATGATCTACATGTTTTTTTTTGAACCTAATATTTAATCGGCAACAACAACAACAAGTTATGGCCTATGATAGTTTCTCTTATCTTCTTGAAAGCTTCTTGTATATTCCTTTAGGCTTGAGGTCCTTACTAAGTCCCTTTGAATGGTCATTAATTATTTGTCATATAGATATGTTTGTTCTCTTATGTGTACAATGTACTTCGAGGTTGGATGAGTTGTTATTGTATAATTTTTTAAGGCACACTGAGCACGCATAGCATTGTCGAACAGACTCATTGTATATACAATATATTATATATATATATATATACCTATAAATAAATAATTTCCTTATTTTCTGTATGCATTTTCCCAAGCACGTCCTTTGATCTTTACCACTTCATAATCAGTTCAATGGGTTCTTTACTAACCTTTTCAAAATAGACATCATGCATCTTGTATACCTATGACTAATATATTTCACTATGCTTAATTGTTGCTTATCGTGGCTT
Source organism: Chlorops oryzae (assembly GCA_020466095.1). Taxonomy (NCBI): domain Eukaryota; kingdom Metazoa; phylum Arthropoda; class Insecta; order Diptera; family Chloropidae; genus Chlorops; species Chlorops oryzae. Next base: position 100,200,092 of record CM035807.1, read on the forward strand.
GTGTTTCGTTCTTTATTGCATGTTTTCCTATCTTAAATAGTTTCGCAATATGTATATTAATTGAATTTTTCCTTTTGTAAAATTCTCTTCTCAACGATTCGATAGTACTGAAGATGAGGGCTTTACATTGACGAAGAAAATACCAGATACGATAACATCATGGGTTGTTACTGGTTTCTCTTTGAATCCGAATACTGGTTTTGCTCTAACCGAAAATCCCTCAAAGATTCGCGTTTTTCTACCATTTTTCATAGCAGTTAATCTTCCATATTCGGTCAAGCGCGGTAAGTTCCCCATAGAGAATTTAGAATTCCAATATCTGCGATTCAAAATGTTTGAACATATGTGTTTTCCATCGCACAGGTGAAGTTATCGCGATTCCCGTCATCGTATTCAATTATATGGACAAAGCCCTCGATTCTGAAATTACAATGGATAATTCGGATGGCGAATATGAATTCACCGAAGCGAGCAATGATGTCTTAGAAAATCCAATTGACGAAGTGAAACGCATCAAACGTGTTACTGTGCCACCGAACTCGGGCAAGAGCGTTTCGTTTATGGTACGGCCAAAGAAAGTCGGTGAGATGTCATTGAAAATAACTGCAACTTCACCATTGGCCGGAGACTCAGTACAACAGACGCTTAAGGTTGAACCCGAGGGAGTTACAGAATTCGGTAATCGAGCGGTCTTCATCAATCTAAACGATAAGGATGAACACAAGGAAAAATTGGAAATCGATATTCCCAAGGAAGCTGTTCAAGATTCGGAATACATTGAATTTTCCGTTGTTGGCGATTTACTTGGACCGACAATTAAAAATTTAGATAAGCTCGTTCGCCAGCCCTATGGCTGTGGTGAACAGAATATGGTAAATTTTGTACCAAATATTTTGGTACTAAAGTATTTGAAAACGACCAAACAAAATATGCCCGCGATCGTCGAAAGAGCATTGAAATTCTTAGGCATCGGGTATCAGCGTGAACTGACCTATAAGCATGATGATGGTTCATACAGTGCCTTTGGCAAGAGCGATAAAGCCGGTAGTACATGGCTGACAGCTTATGTGGTTCGTTCTTTCCATCAAGCAGCTGAATTCACTGATATCGATCCTAAAATCATGATGGAGGGTCTGGAATTCTTGGCTGGAGTTCAAGCCGAAAATGGCAGCTTCGTCGAATATGGCAAACTGTTCGATTCAGCCCATCAAAATGAACTTGGCCTGACATCGTTCGTGTTGCTGACATTCTTGGGCGTTGGAGTAAGTGCAGCGACAAATTCATTCCATATAAAATATATAAATATTTAAGATGAAAAACATTAATAACATATTGTTTTCTTTCTTCTTAGGAACTTGGTGCTAAATATCAAAATAACATCGAAAAAGCTATGAAATACATAACGGACAATGGGGATCAAAATGATGATCAATATGCACTTGCGATTGCTGCCGCAGCGCTTCAAAAGGCGAAGAATCCAGAAGCAGCAAAGATTCTCGCAAGACTAGATGGACTTGCAAAGCTGGAGGGCGATCGTAAATGGTGGTCGAAAGACACTGAAAAGAAGAAGAAGGACAATGATGCTCTCTACTGGCGCCCGAGCAGTAACGATGTGGAGATAACATCCTACATTGTATTGGCATTGTTGGAAAAAGAACCAGCCGAGAGTGTCCTTCCCATAATAAAATGGTTGATTTCACAACGTAATAGCAATGGTGGTTTCACATCAACGCAAGACACCGTTGTGGGTCTTCAAGCCTTGACGAAATTCGCTGAGCTAACTGGTTCCGGCAATGGAGAAATGAAAATCGATTTTGTCTCGAGCGGTGGCGATGAAAACAAGGGTAGCATAGAAGTTAACAAGGATAATGCTTTAGTATTGCAAACTCATGTGGTAAGATATCTCGAATTTTTCTACCCCGTCCCTTTTTTCTACTTAAGCTTCCGAAAATTTTTGTGTTTATTTATTTATTTATTTTTTATTTTTTTTTTAATTTAGCTTCCAAAGGCGGCACGCAGCGTTGATTTCACAGCAAAGGGCAAGGGCTCCTCAATGGTGCAACTTTCCTATCGGTATAATCTCGCGGACAAGGATAAGAAGCCTAGTTTTAAGGTAACACCGAAAGTCAAAGAAAACACTCCGCCAAAACAACTGATCGTGGAGCTTTGTGCCGAATATGTGCCACTGGACGATGCTGATAAAACGAAAGACTCAAATATGGCTGTCATGGAAGTGTCACTTCCCTCTGGCTATACAGCCGATGCAGAGAGTTTTTCAAAAATAGAAGAAGTTGATCGTGTGAAGAGAACCGAAACGAAAAACTCCGACTCTAAAGTGATCGTTTACTTTGATGGCTTAGCACCGAACGATGTGAAATGCATTCCGGTTGAGGCTTACAAGACCCATGCAGTTGCCAAACAGAAGCCAGCCGCTGTAAGCATCTACGATTATTATGCAAACGATCGACGTGCAACCGAATACTACGAAGTGGAGTCCTCGCTCTGTGATATATGCGAGGGTGAAGATTGTGGCGACGGTTGTAAGAAAAATTAAATTTTACTCCAAAAAACTTCTAGAAAATAGTTCTTTATTAATGGAAAATTAAAAGAAGACTCAAAAAAAGATCGATTAGTTTTTAATTCCTGTTCTCAATTATCATTTGCAAAAACTAGTTCATTTATTATTATTATTTTTTTGTTTTGATTCCGTTTCAAATTCTCATTTAAATATTGGAATATATGGAACTTTAAAAATTAATGTTTTCTAAATAAAACAAATTTTCTCTATGTAAAATAATCCATCTGAACGAGAAAATAAAGCCTTTTTTCCAAGTCAACTGAGCAAATCTATTTCAATGATGTCGCATACGAAGGCATTCGACGAAGGGCAATCTGAAGGGCTCGAGCTCAATACCTGTCGCAAGCGGAAAAATGTGAAAGAATATTCGTTCGCCGCCAATACTGTTTCAGAATTTCGCGTACAAAATTTTTCAAAGGTCCCTATGCATATGAAATTTTTTTTTTTATTTATTTGCTTTTTTTCCTCTTTGGATTGAAATTTGAAGTTCAGATTTTGAACTAAGACTAATTCCAAAAAAAAAAAAACGATGTTCGCCGGAGATTTGAACACGAGTCCTCCGGACTGTGGGGCGTAAGCGCTACCACTGAGCTACTGCAGTCCCATACGCAACGTTGGTATTAAAGCGCAATATTAAGTGTACTAAAATAAAATGATGACCCGTCCCCGGCAATGACATCAAGATTCTAAAGTTGACAGCGTTGTGGATAGAAAAGGGACCGGCCCTCGCCACCAGTGGTTAGTGAAATCGCTAGTTCGCGGTTAGCTCGACTGACTACAGGGATAGCTAGAATAGTCAACGGCCAAAAATAGCTAGCCAGTTCTGGTTCTGGTATTTGCTGATGCCTTATAACTTAGGTTTGGGTTTGTGTTCTGGATATTCGTGTGTGATTGAACTATTCGGATATGCTGTTATAGCAACGAGATTATAAATCAACTTAGTCGACAAGCGTTCAACGGACTCCGTGGCGCAACGGTAGCGCGTCTGACTCCAGATCAGAAGGTTGCGTGTTCAAATCACGTCGGGGTCATCGAATAATAATTAATATTTTGTTTTTTTTTTTAATTTCATATAACTTTCCATGACGGCCTCTGTGAAGTCTGGCTTCAAAAAGAGCGAATAGCTTAGAAAATAAATCGCTGGTATCCTTCCATTTTTTAGATTTGAAACATTCGGAAAAGTTAATTTTTCAGAAAAATTAACAACCCTCGGGACAAATTTATTAACTTTTCCAAGAGTCTACTGTATTTTTTTTATGAACGTATAAGCAAAAAATACCAGTTGATGGTTAAATTTATAGTGCAGTAGAGAAAAAGGGCGGCAATTACAAATACAACTCGAGCCTTCGGATTTCTGAGTATATACGCTGTACAGTGTACAGTACGCCACGGAGCACTCTGATTCACGCGGAATAAATATAAGTACTTGTTAAGGAATGTCATAGAAAATCGAACTGTAGATTTAACTGTAAATTTATGGAATTTACTGCTGAATCAATTAGGCAGTTCACATACAACTCTCTAGAATTCTGTTTTGTAAATTATTGTATTATTTAGCGTGAGGAAAAATTATTTTTTAATTTTAAGTCGTTATTGTGTATATTTTAAAAAATAATGACGGTTTACAATGATGGTTTTTGATTGTATTTAGCATTTTTTCTCACTTTCTTGTAATTTTATTTAAAACATGGAAAAACAAAAATGTTGGACCGGGGAAAGCACCTCTTGACCATTGAGTTGCTACGGCTACTGTTAAAATCCGTTTTCTAAGATTTATCCTGCTATTTTAGCTCTAGAATTATTTGAATCTGCACTACAATAGTCAGTAGCATTTCCATTGGTATTATTTTAAAAAGAAATTTTATTAAGTGGTTTAATGCATTTTACTTACCAGCATTTGCACTACGTTGATGTGGATTTATTAATAGAACTTTTAATAATAAATTCAGAAAACAAAAAATGCTTGAATACATTTGATGACCCCGATCGTGATTCTGGAACACGCAATCCGTTCTAGATCTGGATATTGTCAGACGCGTAACCTTGCGCTAAGGAGTCGCGGTGATCGTTTTGTCGAACAATATAAGTGATTTATAATTTTGCTTAGCTAGCATTCGAATAGTTCAATCGACAAAATCCAGAACACAAACCCAAACCTTAGTTATAAGGCATCAGCAAATATCAAAGACACTAAGTGTCTAGGGTATATTGCGGTTGTGTGGTGTGTCACACCCAGAACCATCGAGATAGACCAAATTAAACATGTATGAAAATGATCAGCGTCTCTAGGAGATTGATTAGAGAAGTGGTATGCGTTTTCACGGGGACATGAGTAAGAACAAGTTCGAGAATATCACATTTTAGGGCAACTCCAGCACTAGGGTCAGTTATGAAAATCACCAAAACTACGCTAAGACTACAAATTTACGAGATATTGTGATGAAATTTGATATTTGAATACCCTTAAGGACAGTTAATGTAATTTCGAAACAATGAAAATGTGAGCGTTTTTCGACGAATTTATATTTAAGCCTCCGATTAAATTGCCTAAAATCGGAAAAGTTGGCGTGGCAAGAGGGCGGTCAACCCAGTCAATCGATATGATTTCTTAGCCTTTGCTTTTCAATCTCGATTGCGTTCCACTTCGCTCGTAGTCCCTTATCATATCCCCTAAATCAGTGCAGAGTGCAGCAAGTTGAATAAAATATTCCAATGAAACGAATACTTTTTTAATATAAAATCGAATTTAAATCTTTGCCTTAAGGTGAATGTGAACATACCAAATTTTGAAAGGAACTTGAATTGATCGGAAACGAGCCGTTATGCCTAATTCGCCACCGATGAAAAATCCCGACTGGACGCATTTTTGGAATTTGAATGAAATAAATGCATGGATGGATCACACTACTTCCACGGGATTCCCGAATTGTACAAAAGGGCAGAAAGTCCTTCCGTACTTTGGAAGGAATATTTCCGGAATCAACGATTATAATGATAATTTGTTGCTAGTGGCAAATGCATATTGCTATGCCGTCGCTAGCTTGCCGTCTTACACAGAGTGTCATGCTCTCACCTTTTCGGAGTATCTCGGTAGGTATTTCCATCGGCAATGCTTCAACAAACTTCTTCATTTTGCAGATAGTCCATCCGAAGATGCAATGAATTGGGTCTATGAGCAAGGAGTACAAATTGATACTATATACAATAAGATTGCGGGATCAAGACCATTGTGGATTACTGTTACCATCGTCGAGTACAGTTGGCAACAGCAAGGAGGTCTTAATTTTTGCCATGGTTATTGAAGCTGATTTCCTCGGATATTGTATATGATTCAAAAGGGACACAAATTAAATTAAAAATTAAAACTTATTTTTCAATCAGAGGCCATGGATCGGCTCTACCGTTAGTTTCAGACAAGTGTTTCAAAGCTTATGGTATTCAAGTCAATAATATGATGAAAGAAGCGTAGAATTATGCTACAGATCGGATGAAATTTTTATTTTCGCTTTTTGTACACTGAAATCGTCGTTTTTAAATTTGATTTTTTGAGATACGTGCTTTTTAATATAAGCGACCGGATTTTCATATTGATTTTTTTCGCAATTTGTTCTCGAGTGCTTGTTTCGTTAATTACATTTTCCATGCATATTACACAAATAATACAAAACTTTTTAAAGGTATATTTTAATGTGATGGACTGGAGCAAATAACGAAAATTTCCAGAGTAATTGCATCAAAAAATGCGTTTCAAATTGCATATTTTTGCCTTGCTCTGATCTTCAGTGGTAATAAAAACCATAGTCTGAGTTTGCTTTTAGGTAAATCAAGTCAGATTTTGATAAGTGCTTGGTTGACAGCGGCTTTGAGCAATTCATAATAGAAAGTGGCCACTTTACAGAATTGCCTGTGCTTCGAAATGAGGTTTTTTGTGTCTTACCTATTGATCGGTTCAATAGCGTTCAAAATTTATGCGGAAAATCGAATACCTCCTGCTGGTGACAATGGAATTATACGATACGACAACTTTTCGGTATACAAAGTACACATCGAGAATGATCTTCAACTAACAGCATTGAATAATTTAGCTCGAAGCAACAAGGTTCATTTGAAATTCAATTCAATGAGTTCTCATCAAGTTCAAAGGGAATTTCTTTTTAGTACAACATTTGGAAGAATTACGATCCAGTTTCAGAGGAAATTCATTTAATGATCAGCCCCGATGAGAAGGAAAACTTTCTAAAGCGGATGACAAAATATGGAGCCAAAAATATGGATATTGAAACTTTAATCCCAAATGTTCAAGAGTAGGGACAATATAAAAATGCTTCTTAAGTATATTGTTAATTTTAAGGATTGTTTTTTTTCATCTCCCAATAGACTCATTGATATTGAACGAGTTTATGGTCGTTCGAACGGTAACAAGGCATTTGACTGGACACGCTATTACGAGTTGCACGAGATCGAAGCCTGGTTGGATAGCATCTTGAAGACCTACTCCAATGTCACAGAGGGATTCGTCGTGGGAAAATCCTACGAAGGACGCTCCATACGCGGCATTAAGATATCCTATAAAACTGGAAATCCTGGCATATTCATTGAATCTAATGTGCATGCGCGTGAATGGATCACTTCAGCTACGGCAACGTGGCTTATCAATCAACTTTTGACCTCACAAGATGTCGAAGTTCGAGGCTTAGCCGAGAATTATGATTGGTATATTATTCCAGTGTTCAATGTCGATGGTTTCGTCTACTCTCATGAAAAAGTGAGCCAATTGAATTATTTACTCAATAATTTTTATGTAAATTTCTTGTGTAGGACCGTTTTTGGCGTAAAAATCGTCGAAATATTACATCTAATTGCATTGGAACAGACCTCAATCGGAATTTCGATTCTCATTGGATGGCTAATAACGGTGCATCATCTGAACCATGTGATCAAACATATGGCGGCCCAAATACATTTTCAGAACCCGAGGCAAAAGCTTTGGCCGAATATTTTGCGAGTATAAAGGATAAGATCAAAGTCTATATTTCATTCCATTCATATGGGCAGTATGTGTTGTCACCTTATGGACACACTAAGAGTGAGTTCCCAGCCAATTATAATGACCTTCAAAATATTAGTAAGGCTTTTGCTGATGCTGTCGCTGGCCTAAATTATGGTATTCAATACACATACGGGTCTGTACCAAAAGTCCTATGTAAGTCCATATAATCTTTATCTACAAAACGAAGTGTTTACATTAATAGTTTGATTTCGACAGATGTTGTCTCTGGTTCTTCCCCTGATTGGGCTTTCAGTGCTCACAATATTAAAGTCGCCTACACCATTGAATTCCGTGATAAAGGTCACTTTGGCTTTGTACTCCCATCAGTTCAAATTATACCGAATTGTGAGGAATTAATGGCTGGCATGGTGGCTATGATTGCCAAAACAAAAGAGCTAGGATATTTTTAATGGCATTTCAGTAATATTTTTTCTATAATGTCTCCCATAAAATGTAAAATTATTGGACAATATTTAATTGTCTGGATCTTATTTCAGGCAAACTTTAATAGGTACTTTAGTAGAGTTTTTTTCTTTGAATGCACAATGTGTCATAAAATAAATGGAATAACTTGAAGATGTTTCAAAAAAGTAATGACTTTTATTTTCTGCCAAATTTATTTGTCAAAGAACCTCCGACAGTTCAGAAAAATTCTTCAGAATTTTCTAAATGCAAAAAGTTCTTGTAGATGTAGAGAAAAATACCATCTGAAATATATGATCGATTTTATTTTAGTCTGGTAGAGACGAAAAATTTCTGATTTGAAATCGAAATTTTAGAAGAAAGTTGGAGCGGTTGGGAGATTTCAGCTGCCAGTATGTGACCTTTTGACCCTGAATCTCAAGTGCAAGAATAAATTCCTGAAAAGTTTTGTTTTGGGAAAAACCGATAATAATGATTTGTCATACGAAGCGTTAAAATTGACACCCCTTTATCAATAGGTTTCGCAATAAAAAAGCGCTTATGTTGATATAAAATTTTTCCTATTATCAATCAAGTGAAGGTAACTGCCGTCGACATACCTGTTTATACATTACAAACGAACAGTTTGTCCAGGTAAAGAATAGGCGAACCAACGGCTGCACATTCTATACGTTTGATACTCTAGGTCAGGGTAAAAGCTTTCCTATTATCTTGATGTTGCAACATTTGTTTAAAATTATCTTTTTTTCAATAATTAAAAATATTCTGGTTTTTTAGTAAACCCATTTTAGATTAATTTTCTATTATACTTTTCATATTACTATGTTTTACACATTATCGAGGCTCAATTTTTGTACGTTTAATTTTTTTTTACAATAGACCTAAAGTAATCCGACAAACAATTTGCAGGGCACTGGCGAACTACCGGATTTGCCAGATTATAGAGTGTTGCTTAAGACCCCATATAGTCTGGAGTTCTTAACAAAAGAGTACCGAGCAATCTGACAAATTACAGGTCCAACGATTAGAGTCTATAGGGGTGCTCACAATGGAAGGTGGAACTATGTCGGAGTTCCTTGAAGCTGTGGACGATTAAATCGGCATTGACTGCAAAGAAGAAGTCCGCTCGTGACTAGTGACATGTGAGATTAGGGAAAAAGCCTAATCAATCCCGGGGAACAACATTATCAAGCGCCCACGTTCCAAATGAATTTAAATTTCGGTCAACAGGGAGATAGAGCGACCTTACAAACTACAAGGTCATAAAAAAGGATGACCTTCAAAAGCGCTCTGAATTAATTGCGACTGTCGAACTATATTTGTTTTCTCACCATCCATTGCTCATTACTCTCTGCGAAGGCCTTCAACGATTGGAATATCAGCTACTTATTACCGACAAAAACAAATCAACGACACAAGTAAAAAAAACAGCGTAAAATCATTATTTATGGTGTTTTCAATGAGGAGCGGATTATTTAACGAATTTTTGTTTGCTTATACAGTTTTATTGAGCTCCGTTAAGACGCGTGTAAATTTAGTGTAAGTATAATAAATTCTGACTGTTTTATTTAATTAAAGGTCATAGACGCTACTTAAAATCTGTTCTGCGATTATTCAGCTGCAAGTGTGCGTAAGCTGGTTAACCGAACTTAATCACGTTTTTGTTTATTTTCGGCAATTCTCGATAATAAGATCCGTGTGCATTTCCCTTTGGATATGTGCGACCAGTGTCAAGAAGAGAAATAAAGTACTTTTATGCTCATTTACCTATCTTGAGCCCACCTGACTGAAGCAGTTAGTTTCTACCAGGGCATACGGGGTACAGTGAGAATCAGAACTGGTAAATAATTCGCTAAATTTTATCCTCGCTCTTGACGATGCTAGTTCATAACAGACACGCAAAATCGAATCGATTTCATAACATCAATTTGAATTTCTAACGATTTTTTACTTCGACATTTTTCCAAATCGATTTTTACAACACCCATTAATAATAGACATTCGGATTACAAGAGTTTCCGGATTAGACAGGAACCGAATTACTGAGGTACACTGTATTTACCTTAAATATGTATGTAAAAATTTGTTCGTCGTAAAATTAACACTCATTTTACTCGTAAATTAATCGAGGGGTTTCTTGATAAGACCCTTGTTTGATAGATACCTCAAATCGTCAATAAAAGGCTTGGTGAGGCTTACTCACCTGCATTGTGAAAGCTATTCTTATCCAAAGCTGTACAATGAGGTTATTTGTGCCTTACCTTTTGATTGGTTCAATAGCGCTCGAAGTTTTTGCGGAAAATCGAATACCTCCTGCTGGTGACAATGGAATTATACGATACGACAACTTTTCGGTATACAAAGTACACATCGAGAATGATCTTCAACTAACAGCATTGAATAATTTAGCTCGAAGCAACAAGGTTCATTTGAAATTCAATTCAATGAGTTCTCATCAAGTTCAAAGGGAATTTCTTTTTAGTACAACATTTGGAAGAATTACGATCCAGTTTCAGAGGAAATTCATTTAATGGTCAGCCCCGATGAGAAGGAAAACTTTCTAAAGCGGATGAAAAAATATGGAGCCAAAAATATGGATATTGAAACTTTAATCCCAAATGTTCAAGAGTAGGGACAATATAAAAATGCTTCTTAAGTATATTGTTAATTTTAAGGATTGTTTTTTTTCATCTCCCAATAGACTCATTGATATTGAACGAGTTTATGGTCGTTCGAACGGTAACAAGGCATTTGACTGGACACGCTATTACGAGTTGCACGAGATCGAAGCCTGGTTGGATAGCATCTTGAAGACCTACTCCAATGTCGCAGAGGGATTCGTCGTGGGAAAATCCTACGAAGGACGCTCCATACGCGGCATTAAGATATCCTATAAAACTGGAAATCCTGGCATATTCATTGAATCTAATGTGCATGCGCGTGAATGGATCACTTCAGCTACGGCAACTTGGCTGATCAATCAACTTTTGACCTCACAAGATGTCGAAGTTCGAGGCTTAGCCGAGAATTATGATTGGTATATTATTCCAGTGTTCAATGTCGATGGTTTCGTCTACTCTCATGAAAAAGTGAGCCAATTGATTTTTGCAATCACTACTCCTTATTGTATGTTTCTAATTCAGAATCGTTTGTGGCGTAAAACTTGTCAAAAGTTTTCAACATCTGAATGCATTGGAACGGATGGAAATCGGAATTTCGATTCTCATTGGATGGCTAATAACGGTGCATCATCTGAACCATGTGATGAAACATATGGCGGACCAAATCCATTTTCAGAACCCGAGGCAAAAGCTTTGGCCGAATATTTTGCGAGTATAAAGGATAAGATCAAAGTCTATATTTCTTTCCATTCATATGGGCAGTATGTGTTGTCGCCCTATGGACACACTGGTAGTGAGTTCCCGGCCAATTATAATGACCTTCAAAATATTAGTAAGGCTTTTGTGGATGCTGTGGGACAGTTAAATTATGGGACTCAATACATTTACGGGTCCACAGGTGCAGCTTTATGTGAGTTCACATGCTCATATTTACCGAAACAAAATATGTATTAATCTATATTTATTTTGATAGATGTTGCCTCTGGTACCTCGATTGATTGGGTATTCAATACCCAAGATGTTAAAGTCGCCTTCACTATTGAATTCCGTGATACTGGTCGCTACGGCTTTGTACTCCCACCAGTTCAAATTATACCGAATTGTGAAGAATTAATGGCTGGCATGGTGGCTATGATTGCCAAAACAAAAGAGCTAGGATATTTTTAATTGTTTAAAACGAGGAATATTCCCTCACCGGTTTTTAGTTTTTGACAGAAGTTGAAAAGATCCAACATATTGTTATTGCACTGGTACAACAAACAAAAAAATGTTAGAGAGTAAGAAAAAATCGAGCCACATACAAACCGATTCTGAATATGCCCGAGGAACGAATTCCCGGAGAATTTAATTTTCTCGAGTCTAAAACTCTCCTTTTTTAAATTTATTTAAGCCTCCGGATAGAATTCAAAAAAATTGGAAAAGTGGGCGTGGCTAAGGGGCGGTTTTCATAAAGAAATTCAAAAAAAGTCGGTATATGGGGCCCCTAATGGCCTTAAAAACCTCTTGAATATTCTTTCTTAAGGGTCCTATTTTTTGGACGCGGTTCAAAAATTATTAAAACATGTGCGTATGTGTCGGGTATTTTATTGTCAGGCTCGACTGACTATAGCACCCTTACTTGTTTTAATAATAAATTAAATTATTAACCCACACGCACACAACTGGTTTTTTGTTATGATTACTATACACATTTTTTCCCAGGATGTACTTAAAGAAAATGGAAAAAATTAACCATTTTCCTGTAAACGCCACTCGTATTTAACTGGTGCAAATTTACCCAATTGTGTGCAAAAATGCTAGAACAATTCTGGTGCATTCTTCACTAGTGCTCTTTGCTTAATCTAAAGACGTTATACTGGTGGCCTTTGCACTAGTAATATACAAGTACAGCACTAGTTGAAAATTCTGCAGGGAATTATTAGAGCGCGCACACAAAGGAATAGAGGTACATACATATGTGAGTTTCGGTCAACATGCCGTATGCTTTATGCCTTTTGTACTATTTTCCGCGCAATTGTACTTGATGCTTGCTTTTTTTCTAGATATCTCAAAGGGCATTTCAATTTGTTTTCAACTTAAAATTATTTAATAACTACTATTGAACGGAGGATTGTATTTTCTTTAAAAACTATAATAATAATATAATTAAATAATTTTTTCAAAATTACCTTGAACACGGAGCGACGAATTTTCCCTTGAGTTCTATCATAATAATGGATTTTTGAATTTGCATTGAGTTCACTCCGGAAAAAATTGAACAAACAACATGCACCAATCATTTCGATCGGTATGACATGAGTGGCCATAATCATTATCCTACTGATGTGTTGATTTTCCTGGTTCTAGCTATGCATATGCTCAAAATTGTCGCGATCCCCAATTGACTATCATCACTATTTAAATCATAATGATTCCTTTTGGTTCGATGGTGAATATGAGATGGGGAAAAGGGGATATTGGGATGTGGTCAGAACTTTAAATTCGGTATCGGAGAGTATTCCTGAAACAAATAAACAAAAGACTTATAGTTTTCTTTTTGCTTTTCACGAACCAATGAAAGTTTAATTCCAAGCTGCTATAAAAATATTTTGAAACCAAAAATTTGGTCTTATTGTTAAATCATCTTTTTATTTTTGATATACAAATAAAAAGAAATGCAAACAGCAAGAATTTCGAGGTGACTTTCGACGGGAAAATTTGACCTTAAGCAAAAAATTGCAGCCGTGAATAAAAAAATCATATAAATAAATGAAAGAAGAACGCAAACCGAAAATGAATGAAAAGTATCTCTCTCGATATAAAGAGAGTTTCTCACAGAATATGATTGAATATATACAAAAAAAAAGTTACATAATTGCACGATTTAGTTATAAAAATTTCGCTTACACAACAAATTTTCAAGAAGACGCAACTCAACACGTTAAAATAGTTAACTTTATTACTATTGCTATATATATATGTATATAGGCATGACATGTATGTACGTGTATGGATTTGGATATGTACATATATGTATATATGTAAATCATTTATAAAATTACTTTAATGGAAAAAATTTTTGTAAATATCATCTTAATTGTATTTTAAGCGCAATTTATGTTGCAAATTTTTATGGCTAAACTGTACAATGATTCTTAACCAGGTACAATGAGTAAAACATGGCAGGCCTCTCTTCATATATATGTATGTTAATTTTCAATATAAGCTATGATAGCACTAAAGACGAGTCTGATGGACAAATTTTCGAACAGGTGCTTTTGGTGGTGCCTCGTAATAGTTGACGGGTCGCGACAACAGCTTCTTTGGAACTTCTCTTTTCAATAGCATCTGACGTTCGAACATTAGGGATTTCTCTTTAACATTCGAAACGATCGGACCACTGATATCGGCGTCATCGAGAAAGCCGAATATATCATCGACCATTTGATTGGACAATTCAAAATCGTAAATATTCGTCTTCAATTCCTCCTCATCAATTGTACGTAGTCCACCATTCCTTTTCGATACATCGAGAATATTTCCACCATTCGGTGTTCTCACACAATTCTGATAGTTGGCCGCTTCTTCGGTATTCTGTCGCAGTCGATGATTGGAGTTCGCCTTCTCCACGCTGCGCAAAGCTCGTAATTCGCGTAGATTTTGCAAACGTGCACCGTGCTTCGCCTGAAAGGAGCGTCGTGCCAGAAAACCTCGACAACGTGCCTGAAATTTGGTCATACGAATTTTGAGTAAACTGAAATGGAGTGTCAAACGCTGCGAAGAAATACAAGCGGCCAAACGACGGAAACCCTGTTGCATTAGCTGGAAGTCCCTTCGTTTGCTATATCCGCGCCATGTTCTTTGTATGACTATTGCGGCATTTCGATATTTCTGCAGACGACGACGGAAGAGTACCCAACGGAAACGTCGTTGTATGGTCAATATGGCTTTCAGTATGATACGAGATCGCTCCGATTCTAAACGAACGTCGTCAACATCTTTGAGAAAGATTTTCGTTCGTCCACATTGAAAGTCGGCTTGTGGCGGCAGGACTCTCCGGCATATTTCTTGACATAAACGCTTATAATTCGGATACGACGGCGCCGTCATATGGGGCAAAAAGATTCTATAACGTATCACAAACTCTCTAAATAGATGCCTTATTTGATAGCCATTTCGTCGTATGCGCGCCGTCTCCATCATTCCAGAGTAACGAAGTTGACGGACACACAGCTCCTTATTGAATAGCTGTGTTGTCAAGTTATTAGGTAAATCGAAATTATACTGAATAGACTAAGATAAAAATCTAAAGATAAAAATCCGAAGATCTACTTACATTGGGCTTCTTGAACTCATTGGGCGTAATACATCTGATAAAAAATGGATGAGCTGCCGATAGCGTACGCATCAGAAGATCCAATGAATTTCGAAATTTAACCGATAATGTGAATTGTTTCTTGATACTATCGTATGGTAATTCCGTTGGAAATATATCGATAAGATAGCGATTTTTCGATTTCGCTATCATATCACGCAAATCAATACTAAATGAGTCGCGATTCTTTTCAAGAAATCCATTCGGATTATACATTACGGCGCCAGCGTAGTGGCGAATACCGAAGAGTGCTTTTTGACCCGACTTGGGCTTTATGTACATCGAACGGTTGCCATGCTGGGCATGAAGCTTTTCGAGTAGTGTGTAATCAGTTCCTGAAAAAAAAACCGTCAAAAATTCATCCACAAATATAGTAATATTTATGTGTATTTGAGTATTTCGTACCCCTCGGAAATTTCGACTCCTCATCGATCAATGACATAATGTTCACTGGCTTCATGCCAATAAGATCCAATATTTCTTGATTATCACGGAATGTTATATGCTCCCATTTGATATCCTCCATATGGTATTCAGCTTGCTCCATCTAAAATGTATTAAAAAAGATTAGCTGATGAGAAAATCCATTTGAGGGGAAATTTTGAAAAGCCCACCTTGAAAATGTGCTTCACGAAAAATTGCTGAAGATTCTCATTCGCATAGTTAATGCAAAGCTGCTCAAAGCTATTGTCCTCGAAATTTTCGAAACCGAAAATATCCAAAACTCCAATCGTATTCAAGTCCTTTTTCGGGCTCTGATTAATCGTTCCATTTATTCGATCGATGATTCTCTCAAACAACGCTCCGTACAGTGCTTTCGCGAACGCATCACGTCCCTCGACTGCGGCTTCTTTACTCAAGCCAATGACCACGTGTTCACCATGAACTAGAATCGTTTTCTGCGACAATGCCATTTTAAGGGCCTCTCTACTGACACCAAGAAGCTTAGTAATTTTCGCTACATTTTGATTATCGTCAACCTCAGCGGCGTCCATATTTTGTATGATTGTTGCCTTCAGCTTTAAATTTCCCAAATGCAGTACGGCTGCCAATAAAATGAAGATATTCCAAATTTCCTCAGACCTGAAGGATAGCACATGCATTGCAGAGCGTACGTTTATAAACGCCTTTGCTTCATTTTTCCCGGGAATGGTAACACAACCGCCGTGCGATAGATAATTATAGCTCATCGGATCATAATTCGAAAGTTCCAATCTTTGCAGTTCATCCTTCTGTAGGCCATTTAGCAGATAGTAGAATATATGATAGTTACGTTCCTCCTTGCTCTGGGCAACGATGCGGGACTTCTCGAGCAAATACTGTTCGATTCTCGCACCCTGTATATTGCCCGCCAGCGTGAAACGTATATCGATGTATTTGCCGAAACGCGACGAATTATCATTGCGGATTGTCTTTGCATTACCAAATGCCTCCATAATCGGATTTGCGTCAATTAATTGCTGCTCAATCCAAGAGTGCTTGCCACTTATGGCTGCCAAATATTGAAGTATTTGCTTTGTGCTCTCCGTCTTGCCGGCACCGGACTCACCGCTAATCACTATGCACTGATTCCGTTTATCGCGCTGTAATTTCTGGAACGCATTATCACTGATGGCGAAAATGTGCGGTGGCAACTCATTGATGCTGCGATTGCGATAGAGCGCGATTTCACGATTCGTATAGATTGGAAGATTTTGATACGGATTTATGGCGATTAGCATTGAACCAGTATAGGTCTGAGAAAAAAAAAAATAGGGGGAGGGCGAAATTAATCCAATGAAGAGTCCTGCCAACGATTAATTCTTACATAAATGATTTTCCTTTTGTAGCGCATTTCCAAATTACGCAGGATCGCATACTCTTGTAGATCACCCAAAGTGATCATGTCATCGACACCAGTCTTCGAACTTATATGCATCGGCTTGATGATGTGTTTCGATTGGACCCAGTACTGTTGACCGGCATCGTTGCAAATTAGCGTTTTATCCTTATCCGTGCGTATGAGACGTGCACCAAATGGTACGGCAAACTCGCACGGTGGACCCTGCGGTTGTACCCAGACATATTCACCCTTTAAGTAAAGATAGAAATACATAAAATTTTGTTGGAAAATTTATAGGAAACTAATAAAAACGGAACAAAGTTGTTTTTGCTTTTTTGACACATTTCCAGATGCAAAAGAATTTCGGTTCCAAGTTTTGACAGAACTTGACTTTTTTTCCCCCAATAGCTTTCACGATGACTTTCAATAAATTTATTAGCCCTCAAACAATTTTTGACAGTCAAAGTTGAGTAATCAAAAAGGGATTCCTGATATGTGTTCAATAGAGAAATAAAATAATCTAGACATGAAATATCTTTAATGACTAATAAAAAGTTACTCCCTGTCCGAAAGAAACAAATACATTTACTGTTTAATAGAGGTTTTCGTCAGGTGGTATATAACTCATATGATTATTGCTATCTGTTTCGCGATAGGAGGTTTCAAATGTCAAGGAGACAAAGTGGCTTTTTTGTTATTATTTTGAGATCTTTTCAATGATTGCAATAAAAAGCCAAAAAAGCGTGAAATCTTAATTAGAAATAATTGACTAAAGAACGAGTTTTTTTCGGGTAACCTATTATACTATTGTATTGAGTTGTCGGTATATGCCGGTGGTACAGGTAAGAAGTCATCGTCTAATAATTTCTAAAGCGAGCATCGACATTATCATGATTGTTTAGCAGCCCTTGCCAGAAGCAAATTCTTATGTCATTTTCGTCGAAGCTCAATGATCGATATTGGAAAATGATTTTTTCAAAGGCTAATCAAAAAGTGATGATTTCTGAATGAAAAATTAAATGTTATCAAAATATCATCCTAGAATTTAGAAACTGAAAAGATTTTATTGCATAATGCCTGGTTACCAACACAGCAGGAATTCCTGCAAATGTTCAACATATGCGAACATATGGAGCTAGTTTAAATCAACTGTGCTTTTAGGCTCATAGTCTTCAAACTAGTTTAAACTTTTTGAAGGTCTTAACTTTCAAATGATAGTCTTCAGTAGAGCTTACACCAGGTTTATGAATTTTATATGAACATTTTTGAAAAATTCAAATGTAGTAAAGGGAATTGAATGAGAAAAACTGTCATGAAGAAATTCAAACTTTCGAAGTTCTTCAACCGAGTTCATGACTAAGACCCTGAAATGTATTTTACGCTTTTTCAAATAAGATCAGCTGTTAGCATTTTCGAAAATTAAAACTTTCGAAGTTCTTAAACGGAGTTGAAGACTACGATCCTTAATATTATATGTTTTTAGGTGGAGAATATTTGTGGGAATTTTTGCACTATTGGAAACAAGGAGAAACGGAGGATTTTTTTTTTTTTTTTTTGTAAATTATAAACATGCCAATAGAGTCCGATGTGTCCATCCACCATCTTTCAGAAAGTAGCCGAAAAAATAGATATTTTAAGAAGCAAGCATTTATGGCAAACTTTCAACGTTCTCATTTAACCCATGCAAAAGTAATCAAAGACCAAAAAGATCAAAATATATAGAATCTATGGAATGAAAATACCTTTTGTGTTTGGCAATCAAGAAACATGTCTCTGCGATAGCAGAGAAAAGACGCAAATATTTTCTTTAACTTTGCTCAAACACTAAAATGATATCATTTGAATAATCTTTTTGGAATTTTTTCTACATATACTAATTGAACTGAACTCATTATTATCTTTTATTTTCGATTTCTTGAACGTCGTTACGTTGCGAAATTGCACATGAACGTTGACAGATTGTATTGAACAAGCAATGATTTTCACTACGTTGCACGTTACGTTCTACTTAAGGGTGCTTAGAGAAGTTTGAAATAAAATTAGGGGCCTCATTTGCTAGCTGTTGTTTAATTAGTTTATAAAAACCGCCCGTTCGCCACGCTCGAATTTCGAACTTCATTGAATAATCTTGAAAAGTTCTGACCCTAGTACTTGAGGTACTCCCAAATATAGTCCGATGTGGTCTACCAACTTGGTTTTCCTCATGCCTGAGTCAATAGGTATATCAAATAAAGCCCAACTCAAGCAGACGGACATGGCTAAATCAAATCCCTTGGTGGCTCTGAACATTTCTATATTCATTTTGTATGCTCTATTTCGAATGATTCTGGGTGTTACACAGAGTGTCTCGAGTACATATATATATAAAAGAAAAGTAAAAAGCACAAAAGGCTAAATTTATCAATTCTCAAAGAAAAGAAGAGGACAAAGCGAACATTTGTGCAAATAAAAAAAAAATATTAAATACTCGAATACGTCATTGCGATCTGGCAAAGTTTATCCACTTAAGCCTTATTTACTTTAATGCTCAAAGGTATTTAACGAAAAATATCTAGGTAGATATCAACGATAAAAATTCGGAAAAAATTCAAAACACTTGTCAGTCCAATTTTTGATAACGAAATAAGTTTGCGGTAACTCTTTGAAAACGAAGAAAAAAAAAAAAAAACGGAAAATTTTCTAAATGCTGATAAAAATCATAAAGGGCAGCTTATTTTTCGATTGAAAATATTTCATCGGTTTAAAAGAACTTAATTATCTTTTATGAGCTTGTATTTCAGGTAGATAGATCGACGGATACAACTGTAATTGGTCATTGAATGTGAAGTTTTTATGGCAAGGCTACTCTAAGCATAGTTGGTGGTCATGTGGTGGTCTTTTATCCGATAGCAACCAGTATTCGCAGTTGTAGGGGTGATAATTTCTTGAAAATTCTGACTGCTTCCAAGCCCTTAAATAGAAGAAATCGTTAGCAGTCTCGAGACATACATACACTCCCGCTCATTTGAATAGGTTTGAAATATTTTTCATGTATAAGCATATCTCGTTCAGGATGTGTTTCAATTATATGGTCTTTCTGTATGTGTATTGAGAGGTCAATCATTTACCAACAACTGTGGAAAAAATCATAACATAATGACCACCCGTTTAGATGATATGGTTACTTTTGTAAAAAAATACAAAAAAATCGTTCAATTTTTCGGCTCATTTGAATAGGTTCATAGCGTTATTTTTAATTTAGTGTGAGGGGCGCTTAAAGACCGTTAACATATATCAAAATTTCGTTACAACACTTTGAAAATTTATGAAAAAAACAAAAATGGGATGCGGAAAAGTCTTGACTGAAGCAGAAAAAGGCAAAATCCAAGCTTATAAGGAAAGTGGTTTAATTCACGCAAATATTGCCGCAATAATTGGACGAAGCCAAAATGTAGTAAGCAGGA
This sequence comes from Chlorops oryzae, assembly GCA_020466095.1. NCBI lineage: Eukaryota > Metazoa > Arthropoda > Insecta > Diptera > Chloropidae > Chlorops > Chlorops oryzae. The sequence goes on from CM035807.1 coordinate 100,220,383, forward strand.
TTTTAAGGAATGAGTCTAATTATGGAAAAAACATGAAAGGAAGAACTCATAAAGCTACAACTGCCGCAGAAAGAAGACTTATCCAAAGGAAGGCGTCGAATTCTCATCACAGTGCTGCAAAAATTAAAGAAATTACGCGTGTTAAAGCTAGCTTAGCAACCGTTAAACGCGTCATACAGGCTGCTAAACATTTAAAGAGGCTCAAACTTAAAAAAAAACACCACTTAACGTAGCTCGTAAGGAAGCACGGATGCATTTTTATCGACAACACATGTCTTGGGATAACCAATGGAAAAACGTTGTATTTTCCGACGAAAAAAAGTTCAATCTGGAAGGACCAGATGGGCATAACTATTACTTCCATAACTTGCGTAAGGAAGAGCAGTACCTGAGTCGCAGTGTAATGGTGTGGGGTGCCATTTCCTATTATAGAACTATCGAACTACATTTCTAGAACGGAATTAGCTATAAAAATGTGATTCAGAATGCTTTTCTTAACATTTCTGAAATTTTTGGACCATTGTCTTGGAGATTCCAGCATGATAATGCACCCATTCATACTGCTAAAGTTGTCAAGGAGTGGATTAAGAGCCAAGGTATCCAGTTAATAAACTGGCCTCCATAGTCTCCAGACCTCAACATCATAGAAAACGTTTGGGGCTTACTTGCACGAAAAGTTTATGACTCGGGAAAGCAATATGAAACCACGGAGCTCCTCAAAGAAGGTATTCAAAAAGCTTGGGCAGAAATTTCACTTAACTTTCTGCAAAAGTTATACGAATCTATTCCACAGCGAGTATTTGAAACAATTTCAAAACATGGAGGATCCACGCACTAGTAGTGCTTTAAAATATGTTCAATTAACAATATTAAAATAAAAAATCATAAAAAAATTTGATATTTAAATATTTATTTTATTTTTATTTCTGATGAACCTATTCAAATGAGCCGAAAAATTGAAAGATTTTTTTGTAATTTTTTACAAAAGTAACCATATCATCTAAACGGGTGGTCATTATGTTATGATTTTTTCCACAGTTGTTGGTAAATGATTGACCTCTCAATAAACATACAGAAAGACCATATAATTGAAACACAGCCTGAACGAAACATGCTTATACATGAAAAATATTTCAAACCTATTCAAATGAGCGGGAGTGTAAATGACATTATTTATGTTTATGGATTTCGCCACCTGCCGCAATTGAGGCACTGCGACCATAATTGATCTATTCTACCATTCGGTTACTTTGTTCTAGTATTCCCTGGAACTTCATTATGAAGGAGACGACATTTAAATAGTTCTCCATGAACAGCTCGTCGTTGCTTAAGAAGGGCTTATTGAAGACTCTGAGTCTCAGCCTCCATAGGGCAAAACATATTCACCGATTATATGGATTGCGGTCTCTTCGTCTTCCGGACAAAGTCTGCCTTCAGACTTATATTGGGCGACTGAATATTCGATACTTAGTAATGACATAATGGGCCTACTAGTTTCATATCCGAATAGGCTGAATACCAAATAGTGGCCGAATATTCGTGGATATACTATGTATTTATTACTATACCAAAGGGTCCGTTTTAGGGTAGTAGATTTTGGGTTGTCAGGCCTCCGAGTAGGTTTTTAAAAAAAGCAACGACCAATGTGAAAACGAGAAGCAATAGGTTCGTGCTAAGAAGACACACTTTTTTTAAATTCTGCAACACGTAAAGGGAAATTCCACTTTACTTTCTCACTTAAAATACTTTCGCTTTATAAAACTAATCAATTATTGCTCCAATATACTTTTTTTTGGGGGTATATTTGAGCGTGTATTGGTTATCGTGTCTAGTTGGTTAACCATTCACAATCTCTGTAGAGTCTTACAGCCATTTTCTAAGTGAATATTCCCCGGGAATTTCTTCCCTAGAAATTTTTCTCTCCAGAAAAATAAAGTATTTCATAGGCTTCAATTGAGAAAAGAAAGTGATGACCTTTGATTAAAAGTCTTCGAAATTATGCTTCACTTTATATCCCCTTCCAAGGGTGCTTAGAATGGGAAGTCTTTTTCCAAATTCGCAGGGAAAAATTCCCCGGGATTATTTAGAATCGGGCTGTCAATGTTTGCAACAAAAATAGGAGCCTTTGTCAACTGTTTAGGAGCAACGAACTATCAAGCTATCGCGGATGATAGGGAAATTCGCCTTTCACACGTATTCATTAGAATTGTAGATGAATTTCTTATGGCAAGCATATTTGAGAGAAAAAAAGGAAAAAAAACAACATTTTTTCACACAATTTGAAGCCTTGAATGTCTTGAATGCAACAATATGTAGCAAGAGCCGCGATTAAGCCGCGATTAAAATGTATTGATATTAATATTTTCGTGATTTATTGCACACACAGCAAAGTGGGTCTCATATTTTTTGTTGCCTCTTTTCAGTCCCGATTCCACGGATTTAGTATTTTATTATATTAATATTAAGACCACTCAATAAAACAAATTTTAAATGGGGTTCACAGAAAAGCATTAGCCGATTTAACATATGAAAGGGTGAATTTATTTCGTTAACAAAGCCATTTGGACTTTCCAAACGCAATCCACCCAGCAACAGACAACAGTCAATATGATCCGGAAATTTTAAATAAAATAAAAAAAAAAACACAACGCATTTAAACATTTGATTTGTTCAAACGGACTCTTTTTGTAGTATCTTTCAAAATAAATATGCGGACGGAACGGATTTCAAAAAAATTGAAGTAATAAACATTTTTCGAATGAATTTTTTCCATCAAACTTACTTGCACTCGATCTATAGGAGACATTTTAGAGTCCTTTAGTTCGGTCTTTCGCACTTTCATAAAATTTTTGTTTCTTGAAGGAACTTTTAAATCAAAGTAAAAGTTCGTTCATTCGGCCCGCACTCCAACACTCCACTAATCAAAATTCCATTAGGAATAAAAATTGAATGATTTTTTTTTGAATATTTGCCAATCTTTCGAATGATGAATTTTTCAATTTCGTAATTTTGAAATTTTATGCAGATTTTCTTTCGAATTTTTTCATATGACTATTGACACTCTTTTGCACAATAACTTGTTTTCTAGCACGCTCAGAATTTATTCACTAATAATCTTATTTCAATAATTCGTAATTTGTTTTCGGCCACGAATGCGCGCGCTTTCATTAGCTCATCACATCGGCAACTTCGTTTGCTCGCGTCTCGTTTACTTTTGATTCATGCCGTTCAAAATATTCTTCGACAAACCGCCGTCGCGCCATGCCCAATGCTCACCTATGCCGTCCGTATCTTACCTTGCCTTACGCTACCTTACGTTGCGTTACGTTACGCTGCCTTACCCACCACTCAAACATGTTTACACATTCTGAGTGTGCGGTTTGACAAAAGCTCTTTTGTCAATAAACAAATTATTCGATTTCTTTAGATACGAAACTTAGCATAAAATTAGTCAACATTTGGTTTGGCTTTCCGCGTTGGCATTTCTCTCTTATCTGTGCGACGACGAATTTTCCCTCTGATATTGATATTGAAATTTTATCTTCATCTTAACAATGCCTTATTATTGAAACAAAAACAAAAACCGAAACAAAACCAGAAACAACTACAAATAAAATTACTACAGCAAAAGTAGAAAATATATGAATGCACGTATTATTTTGTCAGTTTTGGGTTCGGAGGCATTCTCCGTAGGCGACTATCTACCGTTTGCGCTTATCTCTCTCGACAGCCGAACAATGAAATATGGGAAATATAATTTCTTTATCTCTTTCGAAATTATTTAAACTATACAGAAGACGAATATTGCTAAGGGGGGTTTTACAAATAAAAAAAAGCGGGGAAAATATTCAATGGAAAATTAAAATAAATAAAAAATATATATAAAAAAAAAAAAAAAAAAAATAATAAAAAAATGTATAAAAAAAAATGTATAAAAAAAATAACAAAAACTACTTTAACCCTTTTGTGAGTGACTGGGTGTATTTTCCGTTTTCAAATATTTTTTTTTTTGTATTAGAAAGGGGTTTATAACACTAAAAGTCTGGGATAATGTCCCAGCAGCCGAAATACTGCTTATAGAAGCGATGAACCGCAACACATTTCGTAGGCCGTAGGCGGTAATGCATACGACTTCATATACCATCCTAGTATACTTTTGCTCGAGCGTGGCCGTTTTGTAGAGCGAACGCCTACCACCACCCCATAAAGTAAGCAATTGGTAGGCAGGTCGCCTACATTCTCATATACTTTGTGATCTGTTGGTAAGCGGTAAGCCTACAATCTCGTATACTTTGTAAGGTATTGGTGGGCAGTTTGCCTACAATCTCGTATACTTTGTAGCTATTAATAGGCAGGTCGCTTACAGTCTAGTATACTTTGTATGCGGTAGGCACTCTAGGCCGCTGGGATATTGTGTTATATTTTCTACATATTAATCAAAAGTTCTCATTTAGTTTATTTAACGCACTCCGGAGTAGGTTAGGTTAGTGTGGCTGCCACCATTTAAAGTGACATACTTGGGCCTCACATGGGCCCGTTGTGATACAACGAATAATGAGAAAACAAAGATGCAAGGAGCAGAAAGAGAAAAAACGACACAAATATTCACCACCTCAGCTGGGAATTGAACCCAAGGCTCCCGCTTCGTAAGTTGGCATCTCAACCAACGACGGCACAGAGGACCTCGAGGTACTCGTAAGCACTCTTAGCACTCTATTTAAGGTGTTTTATTGTCACTCACAGAAGGATTAAGGACCATGAAAAAAATTCCGTTAAAAATATAAATATTTTCAAAAAGTTTTAAGCATAAATTAAAGACCTTAAGGACATTTTTCAAAGGAATGAACTTGGATACATATACCGGATTTTAACTGTCATTTTTTTTGGCCTTAGTGAGCCTTAGTATCTAGAAATTTGTAAGAAAAATGAATTTTTTATTTTCAAGAGGCCCCCTAAATACCCTCTGCCAGTGCGCCTGAAACTATACACCCACAATCGAAATTTCAGCATACGGAGCAGTAAACAACAACAAAAACAAAACATATTTTCTGCTATCACAAACTCATTCACCTCGTAAATCGATAAAAAAAGGCCTATAAATATGAAATTGGTATTTCAATAGAGACTGAAAATTTCTCAGCTGCAAATTAGTTTTATGCTTTTCAAAGTTTGATAGACTGATGAAAATCGATAAGATATAGAACTGCTAATCACTGCCACCGAAAGCGAAAATTTTTTCTTCCTCTTCTTTTATTTCAGCTAGGCTGAATGGTATGGATGATTCGCGACATGTGAAGAAAAAATCCAATAATTCATCGACCTCGAATGACGATTTTTGTTTGTTTGCTATTCATAAAAAGCGAATTAACTTTAACAAAAATCAACAAAAAAAAAAACGAATCACAGAATTAGAAAATTTAGTGGTTTAATTTGAAAGATCACATACATCAGTGATAGTTTTTTATTTATTTATTTTTTTTTTATAGCAATATTTCGAGACTTTTCAAACAAATAACGGTTTTGTGCGAAACAAAAGAGATATTCATATTTTGTAGGAAAATAAATAAAACTAAATCAACATAATTTCGGATTTTCCATTCCTTTCAATTGTAAATACACTCATAAAACAAATAAGGGTGTTATAGTTAGGAGAGCCTGACAATAAAATACCCGACACGGACACATATGTTCAAAGAATTTTTAATATCAAGAATATACCGACTTTTGTTAAATTTCTTTATGAAAACTGCCCCTTTGCCACGCCCACTTTTCCAATTTTTTTGAATTCTAATCGGAGGCTTAGATATACGCTCTAATCCTAAGTTTTATTGAAATATTTCGAAAAAATCCGATTTTGGGGCACTTTTGAGATTTTTGTGACAGACCCTAGTACTGGAGCTACCCTTAATAATGGACCGATCAAGAACATTTTTGGGGAGGATGTTTGTGGCTACAAACGAGGCATAAGTGCCAACTTTCGTACAAGTCCCATTTGCATTTCGGGTGTAGGAGAGAATTTTCGAAAAACGCCTTTCTGCCACGCCCACTTTTCCAATTTTTTGAATTCATATTAATTGCCTTTAAACATGTTCAAATACCAAATTTCATCAAAATATCTTGAAAAACTTCGATTTTAGAGCAGTTTTTGTTGTTTTCGTAACAGACCCTAGTACTGGAGGTACCCCTAAAAATGGTCCGATCGGGTCCATTCTTGTCTTGGAACTTGTCCTTACTCATGTCCCCGTTAGCACGCATACCAAATTTCTTCAAGATAGCTCAACTCCTTCGATAAGATAACTGTATACAAACAGACAGACAGACAGACGGACATGTCTAAATCGAATCTCCTGGTGACGCTGATCATTTCTATATACATTTTGTATGCTCTATCTCGACTGGTTCTGGGTGTTACACACAACCCAACAAACGCAATATACCCTCGACACAGAGTGTGTCGGGTATAAATATATGGTCTAATGCAGTGGAGCCGAAACTTTTGTGGCCCATCGCCCCCTGTTGGAGGAAGCAAATACTTATACCAAAGTTTGGAATGTGTTTTGGCAAAGGCATGAGTAAGAAAGAGCTTGAGACTAGTCCATTCTCGGACTATTTTTCTCTCTAGCACTAGCAAAAGGATCTTTTACAAGAATCGCTAACTCAATCGATCTTAATCAAGATCCACGCAGACACGCATACCAAATTTCGTCAAGATAGCTCAACTCGTTCGATAAGAAAACTGTATAGGGGCAGGCAGGCAGATGGCCCAACGGACATGGGTTAATCGGAACCATTTCATATGTGGTCTATCTCAAATGGCTCTGGATATTACACACGTACACACAAACGCATTATACACGAAGTGTGTTGGGAAAAAAAGAGTTTAACAAAATTTGAGAGCTTAAACAATTTGGTCATTCAATTTATGGTACAAAAAAAAAAACACGTTTCATTCGCTTTTCGGTCGAATTTTCCCCTTTTAAGCACGAATCTGCGAACGATGCGTGAAAGAAAATTTAAAAAAATATGCAAATCTGTTTTCTGAGATTAAAGCTTACACTTATTCTTTTATTCTTATTAAAACAAAACATTTTCTTATTTCCTTCTTCTAAGAATTTTGTCCCTTTTAAAATCCTTTAAATCGGATATAAGTTCCTCAATCTTTCAATAAGAAAATTCAATATCCTCTGCGGACATGGTTTAAGTGCGTGCTCAAAGTCTTTGCTTTTTTTCTAAGTATTACAACGTGAATAGTCTCACACCAACAGCGCTATTATCCTGAAAACGAATTCATTTCCAAGTATTCGATGACATAGAATGTCGTAGGAAAAAAAAAATGGAGAAAAGTGAAGTCAAGCAACTGAGCTAAGTGCACAGCGCTATTGGGATGCACTTTTTCTTGTTTTTTTCTTTCCTTCGCCCTAATCCAATAAAAATTTAATACAATCAAGAAAAAAAAAGGACGAATGGAAAATGTAACTGGAGAAATTGATGCTTTTGTCGGTGAACCACTTGATGAGCCTGGCCTCTTCAAGAAAAAATAAAATTTGTTTCCCTCTTGAAAAGGATGTTGAGCGAGCAAGTCAAGAACGCCATTCGGTTATGTGAACTTAAAATAGTTTACACAATGCATTAAACAATAAACACCAGAGAAAGTTGAGAAAAGTGAATTTTCACACACAGAGTGTGCCAGAGTGCAATAATGTCAGCGGAGCCAACGGCGCTGGGTTGCCAGCTTGCTTGTTGCGCATCGCATCGCATCTCTTCATTATTTTCAGCAAACTGCAGCGCTGTTGATGTTTGCTTTCGTCGTGTTTGTCGTTTTGTTTTCCCTTCTTCCTTGCGGTACGGATATTTCATCCAATCAACATGAGATTTCTTGCTCCTTTTTATGGTCCTCGCTGAGAGCCATAGAGCCATGGAGCCCAACCGGGGGGAAATACGATTCTGTGTGTGCCATTGTGTGCAATGTAAGAAAATATGTTATACAAGAATTTACAACGAATACTTTTTGCTGCTTTCAATTAAGTTTCTTTGTTTGAATTAATTGAACTCTTCACAGGACCAAAGCGAAGAGCTTCGTTCAGCATTCTTTTGAAATTTAATTAAAAAAAAAAAAAAAAAATAGAGAAGAAAATATAGGACCATACAAGCACACATCTCAAATTAATTGTTGAGAAGGTTAAGAGAAACTCTGAACTTCGTTTGTTCTTATAAGATTTACTTTCTTTTTGTTGATTCAATCTGCAACAGTCGACGAAGGATATTGCATTCGCAAATGCATGTCATTTTTTGGAAACGTTGTTGCTATTATTTTGTTCGACCTTTGATATATATTTGGGAAATCCACAAAGTTTTCTAGATCCCTTTTAAATTTATCTTCTGCTAAAATAAGTATTTTTAGCTCTACTTTACTCTATTCGAAGAAAATCTTTCTTTTGATTGCCGAAAGTGGATGGCAAATCTGATCGATTTCGAACCCGGATATGAGTTCATTATGACTCATTTAGATAAGGGCAAGAGCCGTTCGATAATTCATTTTTCGATTATCAAAATTATCGATTTTTAAATTATCGATAATCTAAAATATCGATTCTAGAAACTATTAGAAAATTTTTTTTCTATTGCCGAAAGTACGATTGATCGATTTCGATTGATTATTTATCGAAAATATCGATTCTTGAAAATATCTATAATTGAAACTATCGATAACATCGACTATCGAACCTACCGATTATTGAAAAATATCGATTATTAGGCCGATCGATTATTTAAAAAATCGATTACTGAACCTATTGATTATGTAAACGATCGATTATCAAACTATCTATAGCTACCCAGCTCTATCGAGCCAATATACTTTTAAGACAAACTTATACACGTTCTTGCTTCATCACGTCGTGAAAAATCTTCAGAAATTTTGCCATTCTCCCATTTTAGAAACCAAATGAGAATTATAGGCGTCATGCAAAAATTTTATTCTACGCACTAATGCCAGGACGAGGTGTTTTTTTCCCTTTGTGAGGAAATTTTTTCGATTTTACCTTTAACCAAAAATCACTTCAAATGTTTAAAAGGAATTTTACTGCGCACTTTCCTAAAGAAAACAGAAATAAAGGGATTTGTTTTTCAATATCCAAGGGAAAAGCGTCATCAAAATACTGCCTAGCAACAGTGCTGGTTACAAAGTATGGAGAATTGAGTAAAATAAAGTTTTTAAAATTCGGGTTCTTTGTATTAACCACGTGATATTAATTAAGGAAGGATACTTTTGCTCAATATTTTATTGAATTTGAAGTTTTTATTATAGGAACACCATAAATTTTTAAAATTTAAAACTTTCTAATGGTTGATATATAAATGTTTGATATGCTGCAGTAAACGTGCGTATGCGCTGCAAATCATAGAAAAGGCATCACTCATACGGCATGTAGGACGAGCGCGCGCATTAACGAATATGTAAATAACGTCCTACATGTCGTATGAGTGGTGGCTTTTCTATGATATTTCGGACATTTGCACAGCACCGATTTGAATATTTTTTTTTATTAAAGTAAATACTAGGTGGTATATTTAAAAACAAATTATAGAGCGGCGCGAAACTGGGAGTACACTGAAAAAAATAATTAAACTTTACGCTTTTTAGTTTTGTGAAAAAAATGTTCTGTGTACAAATAAAAATTTTTTTTTGGTTTCCTTGTTTTATTATCTAACAGAATCTTTTAAGATCATTTTTGTGTCTCAATTGGGTCTGGAGATATTCAAGTTTAAAAAAAGGTTTACCAAAAAAGGATTTTCTAGGATATTTCAAGGACTATTCAAAACAACAAAAATCTAATAAGTGGTCTGAACCGTGTTTTTAGATGGCATCTTTCGAAAAATCAACAAAATTTAAAAATTCCTTTCATGATGCCACAGTCCGCCAGAACTTTTCCTTTAATAAAAAATTTTCTTTTTTCTCAATTCAGTCGGATTAACTCGATGTCAAAATCATTAAGGCATAAACTCTTTTCACTCAAACAAAATGAAAACAAAAAGAATAGAAAACAAAGCCATCATTACACGCAAGCATCCAAAGCATCTCGGTTCCAGCCCATATTTCTAAATATAATTTTCCACACAAACACCTTCGAAGCGTAAAGCAGAACTATTCAATATGTTAACCCGGCGGTGCTACCACAAGCGTTCATTTCATTTCGAGTTTATAATTTTAATCAGCAATGTGTCAATGTCGCCTTTGCTCTGATGATTCTCCCCAAGCCACTTGTCGGCTCTGCCGTTTTTAATACAAAAAGTCGGTCTAAATCAGCGGTCGGGTCAGATCGGGTCGCACCGTGCAGCAGCATGCATGCATGCTTGCTGCTCAAAGGTTTTTATGTGGTACATTCAAGCTTTTACTTATATATGTACAATCTAAAAGTTGCCTATTTGTGTGACTATGTGTGTGTGCAGCATATGCCCATTGGATTTGTGTATATGCCGCGGTTGCAATGCATATTGTATATGCCGCTTTGACACTAATAAAAACTTTCCGGAGCACGTTGTTGACCTATATTTCGCCATCAATGAAACTTTTACTGTGAGAAGCGAATATTCTCACAAATATTACGTTGCTATACTGGAAACAATTCGCTCTTAACCAAAGAGAAAATAAGAAGAGCTGCTCTCTTCACTTCACATTGAAAGAGATCGCTACAGGGTTAATTATGTCTTAAGCAAGTGAAACGAAAGCGGTCATTTAGGCGCTTTTTTCGCTGATGTCTTCTGCTTTTCAGGTGTTCAAGGGGTTGTGCTTTATTAGTTACCTATGTACCTGCTTTGTTTACCATAGAGACGCGCTATTTTGGTTCTACAATTTATGCTTTTTCTTTTTAGAAACCAAGTCGAACACAAGCCCATAAGCTTCTTAGAGTAAGGAGATTTATTTGAAAATCTTTTGAACATCAAATTGAAAGTTTAAATATTCAAGAATGGCTGTTGAAGTTATTGATGGCTCAGTTTGGAAATAATAAAAATTATTAAAATGTAATGAAATGTGAAAAATAAAAAACCGGATGAGTGATGTATTTCTACCATATTCGCATATGGGTCATTCTTTTACAAATCGTACGGATTTGACGGATAAAAAGACGAGGGTACTTGAAATTTCTCGAAACTTTTTTTGTGTATTATATATGTAAAATAAGTCGACATGTATGTAATTTTTTTTTGTTTTTGTTTTTTTTAAAGAAATTATCTTTTATGAATAACGGCGCCACTTTTTTGAAACATGACTTTGATAGAGAATTGAACAAGGAATCCGATGACGTATGTTTCAATTTTCTATCGTCTGGGCTAGTGTAGAAAAATCGACTTTAAACATTTAAATTGTCGAAATTTCTTACTATTTAACGGTATAAAATTTTTTTGAAAATTTTCCTAAAAAGTGGACTCAATTTCATGCAGGATAAAAATAGATTTTTGGATTTTTGACAAACTGAAGTGAAGATATCAGCCTCCAAAGACAAGCAAAATCGCTAACTATGTGATTATTAATTCAACGATAATTTCTTTAAAAAAAAACAAAAACAAAAAAAAATTACATACATGTCGACTTGTTTTACATATATAATACACAAAAAAAGTTTCGAGAAATTTCAAGTACCCTCGTCTTTTTAGGTGTACGATTTGTAAAAGAATGACCCATATTAGTATGTTTTAAGAGCACCTTTTTATACCCAGCGTAAGCGGGGTATATTAGTTTTGTGCAAATCTTGTAACAGGGAGAATTAAGCTCCGGAGCTATAGAAAAATATATATAGAAATGATCAGGATCAAAAACTGAATCGATTTAGACATGTCCGTCTGTCCGTCTGTCCGTCTGTCCGTCCGTCCGTCCGTCCGTCCGTCCGTCTGTCCGTCTGTCCGTCTGTCCGTCCGTCCGTGGTCGGATCTCCTCCGAAACGGCTGGACCAATCAAGTCGAAATTTGACACACAGGTATATCGGGATCCGAGTATGATCCTAAGTAAAAATGGGAGACATCCGCCCACTGTCACGCCCACAAATGAATATAATGTGTTTTCAGTAAAATGCTTGTAACTTGCGAACCAGTCAACACATTCCATTGATATTTGGTGTACTGGTAAACTACGAAAAGAGACATATCCTGGCAAAAAATGGACGCCGCCCTCCTCGAGCCACGCCCACAAATAAGCCCAAAAATAAGGGCTTATCGTAACTTGTGAAGTAAAAGGCGTAGAAGCTTCAAATTCGCAGCATAGGTTGCCTAAGGCAAATGAAAAGTGTAGGAACAAAAATTTATGTAGCCCGCCCACTGCCACGCCCACAAATAGAGAACTTTCATAACTTCCGAAGTAAAAGGCGTAGAAGCTTCAAATTCGCAACATAGGTTCACCAAGGCAAATGAAAGGTGTAGGAAAATTTTTTTTATGGCCCGCCCACTGCCACGCCCACAAATGAAGTTTTTTCGTAACTTCCGAAGTAAAAGGCGTAGAAGCTTCGAATTCGCAACATAGGTTCACCAAGGCGAATGAAAGGTGCAGGAAAAATTTTTTGTGGCCCGCCCACTGCCACGCCCACAAATAAAGATTTTTCGTAACTTCCGAAGTAAAAGGCGTAGAAGCTTCAAATTCGCAACATAGGTTCACCAAGGCGAACGAAAGGTGTAGGAAAAAATTTTATGCGGCCCGCCCACTGCCACGCCCACAAATGAAGATTTTTCGTAACTTCCGAAGTAAAAGAAGTAGAAGCTTCAAACTCGCAACATAGGTTCACCATGGCGAATGAAAGGTGTAGGGAAATAATTTATGTTGCCCTCCCACTGCCACGCCCACAAATAGAGAAGCAAAACATAGTGCGCTCGTAATGTCGGGACGCTGGGTATTTCAAAGTCGGGCTTGACCGACTTTAGCTTTCTTACTTGTTGCATTTGCATTTGTCTCAAAAATATCTTTTGATATTAAGGAATCTTGTTTTCTATGGAAGGCAATACTCAGAGGTATTTTTGAGAGATAAGTTTAATTTAAAAAAATTTCTTATTTCACTGTTTTATTGGCTATTATTTGCCATTTGTTTTATTACTCTCGGGAGTTTCGCATAATCCGATAGCTGTCGGAATCGGAAATAAAACCGATCAAAATATATGAAAATTTAGTCGACTAAAATTCCAATTTCGACAGCTATAAGATTCTGTGACACCCTTGTCTATCTTCATAAGATTTTTAAGATAACTTCGCCAACCACAAAGATACATTTTTCAAGGACACTTTGGGATAGGAACCTTAAATGTGATAGTGGTTTAAGGCAATACATATTGAAAAATTAATTAAAATTCAAAGCTCTTTTCGCATTTCGGCAGGCCCCGATTTAGGGCACGGCAAGCCGGGCAAACGCCCAGGGCAGCACTGTGAGGGTGGGTGTTTCATGGGGGCGGTATATATTGTTTTTGTCCAAGAGTTCCGAAAAGGCTGGATCGGTACCTGCATTTGGGTATACTGCTCCCAGATTTAAATGGGATATCCAACTCTGAATGTCTCAAGGTAAGATAAGGTAAGGTTAGTGTGACTGCCACCTTAAGCGGGCGACACACTTAGGCCTCACATAGGTCCGTTGTGATACCACGAAAAATGGGGAAACAAAGAAGAACAGCAACAGAAGAAACGACACAAGCATCCACTACCTCAGCTAAGAATTGAACCTAGAGCACCTCGCATCGTAGGTTGGCATCTACGCCACGGACCACAGTTTTAACAAGGGGAAAAAACGAACTTTTATCAAAATCGTCCACGCGCACCAAAAACTCTCCATTTTTGTCCGCTGCCGCGACATTGTGCCAAGGCAGTCCTGAATGTCTCAAAAAAAGGTCAAAATTTCTATAAATTTGATTTTGCATGCTTCTAAAAACCAAAATTCGGTCCCATAAAAACATCAACACAGACGTTTCTTCTCTTTGTCTCAGCTGCAGACTGAAGATTATCCTCAATTAAGCCGAAATTCCCCTAAACTGCTAACAATGTTGGGCTATACCAACCACTTTGCTTTTTCCAATTCGGTACTGAGTTGCAATGCATATAAAATTTATTGCCAATATAGAGTGTTTTTCATCAAACACTTTCATCAACGATCCCAATTATTATTATTGCTGTTATTATTGCCATAGCTACCTCAACATTTTTGCTCTCAGTAATAAAAACAAAAGCTTTCTTGTTTGGTCGCGCACATGTTGAAATTGTATGAACTCCATTCCGGACGCATATTTCTCTCAGATTTTGACAAAAGGCCATAAAGTAAACAACAGTCAGCTGTGAGGCACGTAAAAGCTCTCATCCGATATACATATACACATGCATACATATTTGTATGTAGGTTTGTTTATATGGAAATGCGAAAGCTTTTCGAGAGCAGCGAGAGTAGCATTTTCATTTTCTTTAACTGGAAGCTATACGCGTTTTTACTCTTTAGCTGGACAAATTCGATAGAAAGAGGACGAGAAAGGGAAAACTTTCAATGGAATATATTCGCTTCTATCAAACGTAACTGCATGTACACACGCATTCACATGCACCTATTTATATAGATATATATATATTTATCGGTATATATGTATATCTAGATATGTATAAGGTTCTATAATATTCTGTTGGATACACTCTCATCAGTAACAGAAAATGTGTTCTCGATTTCATTCAAGTTGAAAGCAAGCAAGGACGTGGACGTCACTATCGGTGGAAGAGAATTGAGCCCGTATTGAAGGGTTCACTATTTTGGTGTATGTTAAAAATATATTTTCAAATATTCTTGAGTGAAAAATTCCAATTAACTAAAGAATTTTGATGCCAGCGAACTAAAAATGAATTTATTGAGCTAATCCAAATTGAAATCGCAATCGATTAAAGACGAAGAGGAGTGTGCTTTTGTTTTGAAGTAAAAACAAAAAAAAAAAAAAAAAAAACAAAAAATTCTTAAAGTTTTTCTGTCCGTTCACAATAATGAATTTATTTTTTGTTTGATTGTTTTTATTATAAATTTTTTTCTTTTCTATTTCTTGTTATACATTCATTCATTCTTCTTGAAAACTCCATCCTAATCCAAAGGATAAATTATTCATTTCATGCATATCCCTTAAGTCAGGCGAACGTGAAGGCAAAGCCACTTTTGGACGAATTACAAAAAAAAAAAGAAAGAAAATAGTGAAATGTGCTCACCGCAATTTGGATTGAAGAGAGTCTTTCCATTATACGCACGTACTTTGGACATTACCGAATTACCACATCACTTTAATATTTCCATACGAAAAGTGGTATTTTGTTTTGATGTTGTAGCGGACAACTGGTGTTTGAATTTTAATTGAAAAAAAAGGAAAAAAAATCTTAATTTCTTTACTTATTAATTCCATTGAATTTAAATAATTTTTCCTTATTTTTGAATTTTTTTTTTTTACAGATTTTCTCGCAATTTCTGATCACAAAAAACAAAAACAATCGAAAAAAAATTTAATTACAAAACCATGAAACAGAATTTTGAAAACAGAACTTTAAGTAAACAAAAGAAAATTCGCATTTAAATTCATGCCTCATTGACTGGCGTCGACTGTTAGAAATAAAATCGAAAAAAAATCAACGCAAAAAAAAACGAGTACGCTTGAGTGAACTCTCGCAGGAGCAGCCACAAATGCGCCGAAATAAATCGTTGCAGGTAATTTAAAAGATTTTGTTTTTTCATGAAACGTTCCTAAGAAAATATCCATTAAGCACTTAAGATTATTGCAGGCCTCAATTGCCAAAGGTTCAAATATTATATACATTCATAGGTACCTATAATTTTAGAGATTGAAGTCTTATGTGACTTATTTTTTTACGCTTCAATACCTCTCAATTACTTGTTGTGGCATTTTTACTTAACTCCCCCAGCTCCCCCCAATTGACAGCGGCTTCAGTCATCGAAAACGTGTGGGTTATAAATATTTTGTGGAATATTTTATTGAAACAATTCGCAATCTGTTGTAAGTCAGAAGAGGATATGTGAGGGATCTTATGAGATGAAGGTTCTGGGTAAATTATCGTGCTCAGAAAAAAAAAAAAAAAAAAACACTACCCATCGGCCAAAATGCTGCTTATAGAAGCGATGAGCCGTAACACATTTCGTAGGCCGTAGGTGGTAATGCATACGACCTCATATACCATCCTAGTATACTTTTGCTCGAGCGTGGCCATTTTGTAGAGTGAATGCCTACCACCATTACATAAAGTTAGCTTTTATTAGGCAGGTCGCCTACAATCTCGTATACCTTGTAAGCTTTTGTTAGGCAATTCACCCACAATCTTCTATAGTTCGTACCTGTTATTAATAGGCAGGCTGCTCACAGTCTTGTATACTTTGTAGGCGCTAGGCACTGTTGGCCGCTGGGTAAAGGGGCACTCTGATTAGAAATCGTGTTCTTTTACCTTGCCTTGGTGTTATTCACCCTACCGTTAGGTAAGAAAAAACTTACAAATCTTAAGCTAACGGACCAATTGGTCCATGGTGTATTTTTCATAGAAAATCGCAGCTCCATAATTCAAATCTTTCATATCTAATTTGGCTCAATACTGAAATATTAACCATTTGAATTTTCACACACATTTACCTAGTGTATACGACAAACTTGTGTTCCGTTAGCACACTTTCAATGCAAGCGTTTATAGCGACCATAAGAAACACTTTAAAAGCGTGTTAGATATCAATCAGCTGTTTCATAATTGTTTTCAAAAATGTAGTTTTAAAAATTGATATTTCCCGGGAAAATTTCCACCATCTTGCAGCACTTAATGTGTTGTGATTCAAAATTTTTAAAAACTTCCACCCCGTTCTGGTAGTGGTCTAAAAGGGGTTAATCACTGTAGCACAGGACACTTTTTTCCACTATGATATATTTTCTGTTTTTTCGAAATTATTAGTGAAGAAAATTACCTACTTTAAATGATTTGAAGTCAACAAAAGTGTTCAATACATTTAGTTTCACATCTTTGGCAATATGGAAGAAAAGCTTAAGTCGAAAATTCTTGTTTTGAGACATTCGAATTTTTCTACCTAAGCCAGCTTTATCGGTATTTACTCACACTTAAAATAAAAATTCGGAATTTCCCAGCAAACATTCTGAGTCCAATACAAGTCATATATGACTCCCACTTTGGAGTCAGAGCACTCATAACGAACCCTTTAGAGCCTTTAGGAGCGTGTTTCTGTGTTTATGTGATCAAAATAAAGGGGACATGAGATGTGACCAAAGCAAAAGCCTTTCAAAATACATACATACATATTAAGGTGGATCGTTTTGTACGACAAAAAAAAAAAACAATAAAAATTGCCCTAGTGAATATAAGATTCTACAATTTTTTTTCAGAAAAAATGCCCAGGGAACCATAGGTCAAAGCCGAATTTTTTTCTTCCGCTTTTCAAAACGAAGGCCCATCTTAAATATGCCTAAAAGCATGCTACAAATTATTGAAATTTCTACCTAATCAAAAAAGTTTTTAAATTGATTTTTTCTTATTTTGATTCTTAGCATAATTTTAGGCATGAGCTATAATAAAACTTTGCTTGAAAAAATCATCATATATTGGCCATTTTAAGATAGTTATTAAAGAAAATATAAAATTTTTTCAATAGCTTGAGTTTTGAGGGACGTTGAAGTGATGTTTCTCTGCTTTTTGAGATGTTTTCACCAACAATGATGACCAAAATAAGTCGAATATGGCATGAAAAACCTTTATTTGCAAAAGCGGAAGGGTAAAATTCACATTTGACCAATAGTTTCTTCGGCATAATCATTAAGTATGGGCAACAGAATAATATTCTGCCAGGGCAATTGAAGGTTAAAAAATCGATATACCTTAATACATATACTAAAAAGTAAATGCAAATATCTTCGAGCAAGATCATGATTTATGAAAACGGATTGAGCACATATCAGCGTCCTCACATTCTTTATGGCTCCTCCTAAGCCTCGCTTATGTTGACTTAAGCTGCTCTTCCATATTGCCACAGGCAAAATAACAAAAAATCAAAATAATTTTCGAAAAGTATCATCTAGATTTAAATTATTTAAAATGATGTGTTTATATAAATATATAAATAAGTTATTTAATTGAAACTTTTTTATATTTATAACACACTTGTGACGGACAAATACGTACACGGGTCGCACTTTATACAGGGTGTTCCATACTCAATAGATAAAAAAAAAGGAGGTGATAGGGGGGACGGACCAAAAATCGTATGGCAGTGGGGGTCGCAAATGCACCCCTGAGGAGTTACATGCAAAAAAAAATATTTTGGTTTTTCATTGGTGCTCCTCACTTACTGGCCGTAAATACAAAATCACATATGATATGAAAAGCTTGACGGTTTTCCGTTAACACTGCATACTACGAATTTAAATAATTCAACTCCGTTTTCTCTGGTACTACCATCTAAGCCTAAAATAGTGTAATTTTGGCTTTTAAAGTGATTTAATTCAAAATAAATACGATCGAGCCTCTTTTTTTTACTCTTTTCGAAAACTTTGAGTTTTTCTCTTCAATTTGATACCATGGTTGCAAAAAAAAAGTTTCACAATCAATGCAAGACTAAGGTTTGAAAATAATTATTTTTTGTATTTTTGACTCTCAGAAAAGTTATTTTAATCAAATTTATTGAGCACACTTTTAGGCAGTGTGAGAAAAAGAAAAATCGAAGAAATTTAAAAATTTCTGAATAGTGTTTTAGTTTTACATATCCGCCTAAAAGTATGCTCACCAATTTAGTCGAATTCTTTCCGCGCCTCTAGCTCCTTACGAGTGCCAGATGAACCCCCCTTTCCATACAATTTTTTGCTTGCATGGGTTCCCCCTATCACCTCCTTTTTGTTGATCCATTGAGTATGGAACACCCTGTATAAGCACCAAGATCACTTATCCTTATTAAAAAAAATTTTTCGTTTGGTGTTGGAATTCTCTATTTGAACTCCATTTTAATTACGAAGTTTCGACGCAATAGCATCTTATGTTGCCTTTAAATGTCGCACGGGACAGCGAACTGTATGATAAAGTGTCTCAAAAATGTAAGGTACAGCTATTTGCAATCGCTCTTTGTATCCTCAGAGAGATTTAAGATAGCAAAGGACAATGAATACTGTCTTTATTTAAGGACTTGAATCAAGAAAAACTGTCCACCAGAAATATTAAAATGAAGAAAAATTCTTTCGAGCGACTTTGCATTGGAATTTCTCAAATTTTTTTGATTGTTAAATTTGGTTGCTTCCCTCTTGAAATGTGGCAACAAAAAATGTTTCCAAGAAACTTTAATTTTTTTCTTCCGTGGATCTTTCGGTGAAAAGCCCACACTTATTTAAAAAAATTGTCATATTGAAAATGAGATTTTAATTTTAAAATGTTTTTAAAATGCACTCAGAATTTTTGGAGCTGTCAAAATGTCTGAAGCATATTTGGGCGTAGATAGTCCCTCAGGAGGTTATTGATGTTAAAACAAAACGCATTATTTGATATGCTTTCTATGAAATTACATATCAAATAGAGACAGTAACAATTCTGGGTCATAAATGACAGTCTTTTGTTTTTTTTTTTGTGATATAGCCAACGAACTGTTTTTATTTGAGTGAAATAAATTGAAAGGCCCTTAGGAGTTCGTTGACGAAAATTGACCATGTTTCTGTAATATCAATCAAGTTAAATTTTTTTTTCTCTTCTTATTAATGAACGAGCTGGAATTCTTGCTCTGATTGCATTCACAGTTTTCATTTTCATTTTCGTCTTTCTACTTTTATTGTCTTCTTTTCATTATGTTTTCCATCAAACCGATCCGAGATTTAAGGACAATGTGATGCCATCGCTGGCGTTGAGTATAAATTTTTTTTTTCTCATTTTTTTCTCTTGCTTTTTATGTATGGCGATGTGACCAGAATTCAGAAGAGGAAGGTTGAAGATGTGAAGCTTTATCAAATTATCACATCCACATTTAAATCTGATTGAAGAGGTTTCAATGAGAATTATAGGAAGTGACCTAAATAGGTTAAAATCTGGTCTTAGGACATTCTAGGGTGTCGATTGTAATGATGAAAACAATAAATGATGTCCTTTGGGATTTTAACCATTCATTTAAACCATTTTGTTTAGCATGCTGGGTAAAATTATGGTCAACATTTTTCCTTCCACTTAAAAAAACAAATTAAAAAACACAAGCTTTTGTTTTGAGCTCAACTATGACTCGGTCGCATCTAAAGTCCACGTCCTTTTCGAATCATTCGCTTTCATCAACGCGTATTTAATTCCCTTTCCTTCTCTGAAAATTCTTCGTTCGTTTCATTTCCCGTTGAATGGGATGCTGCGGTGCTCGTTCTATTCTATTTTGAAAATTGCATTCAATTGTTCCACTTGGAATTCGTTGTGTTGAACAATGAAGGGCAAAAGAGTGTCAATGGGTTATGGAAATGAAAAAGTCCTTTTGAAATAGCTTTGAATAATATTTATTATCAGAAAGTGTTAATGACAATTTTCTGAGAGTTTAAGTCATCAACCTTTTCTATTGTAGCACACTACTTTTGTTTCAGCTGGATATGCTTTTTCCAAGAAAAAAAAAAAAACAATATTTACAGAAATTCGCATAAATTTATGTTATTTTATTAGCTTTTCACTTGAGAAATGGAAAAGTTAAAGATTCTTCTGTGAAAAGCACAATGAGATGCTTTGAAAATGTAATCCTCTCAATAATGAGTGGCCTTTAAGGACCCTTACTTAAAGTAAAGCTCATTCTTGTTTTCCTTAAATTTGAGAATTTCTTCATCGAACGTGTAGACTCAGCTTTTATAAATTGAATAAATTGATTTCTTGCTCAGAAGTTCTTAGGGCTCATTGTCAGTTGGTCCTTCAATTTAAGGCAACATAAATTAACTAAATGTATTTACTCTGTCCAAATTGTATGGAAGAAGTGATTAAACTTTTAACTTGACTTAGAAATCAATAAACCAAATCTGTCAATAAAGTTAAAACTCTTCAACTCTTAAGTCAAGTAATTCACCTTAAAATGACAGTATTAATACATTAAGTTCAGCTAAGTTAGGTTTAATAATATTCAATTGGGTCAGTAAACATCTTGAATGATTTCGATTTCGAATTATTTTACGCTTGAATCAACAATTTTGAGGTCATTTCGGCGCAGTGCTTGTGTAACGACCACTTAATCTTGAAATGACTTACGTAATTTCAGGACTTCGGTTAGCTCTTACAACTCAATGAAAGTTATTTTA
The DNA here is from genome assembly GCA_020466095.1 of Chlorops oryzae. Lineage (NCBI taxonomy): Eukaryota > Metazoa > Arthropoda > Insecta > Diptera > Chloropidae > Chlorops > Chlorops oryzae. The sequence goes on from CM035807.1 coordinate 100,241,662, forward strand.
AAATTAAAATTCACATTAAAACATGCAGATTAAAAGCTTCGACTTATCGCCTTAGGAATTTAAGAAAGCATTTTGGGAGGAAACCATCGACTTTATTTCGATTCAGAATCGTTTGTGAAAGCTTTGCCACCTCAAATCGGTTCAACGATGTTGAAATAATATTTGTAAAAGAAACTTATTCTGGTTCTTTTTTTCCTTTTTAGCATCTTGAGTACGAATTTTCCGATTGCATTATAAAGAATAAAAAAAAACTTTTCATATATTAGGGCCTCTCTCCAGCTCTGTCAGAAATGAAAAACTTCATATTAAAAACGCTTCAGAAGTGAATCAGAGATTTCCGGAAGCGTTTTTTTATATGAAGTTTTTCATTTCTGTTCCATTTCTGACAGCACTCGAGAGAGAGCCCACAAGGGTATATAAGCTATTCATTAATTTTACTTAGCATGTCTTTAGCCATTTGACGCTAAATGGGACAAATTCTCCTTCACATATTTTTAACGAAAGCTACCATTTATTACTTACATTGGACAAATTTGTTCTTAGATATGCGTTAATGGGTTAAGAGGTAAAATAACACTTTGAATTACAAAAGAAGCAAACATTTTGAGTCCTTAGAGAATTATAAATTTCTCTTAACCCTCTAACACCAAATGTTTTTTTTTTAAATCATATAGGACTAATTTCGGGTAGAGAAAAATAAATCTGAAATTATTATTATTATTTTTTTTCTAATTTGTTGTCTAGAAATTTAGCTTGGAATAAGAGGGCCAATGTGAATGAATTTTGTTTTTAATTCGGACTCATTTCGGAGTCATACTTATTTCGAAATGTATTTCGTAAAAAATTTGAACTCAATTCGGAGTGAGGTTTCTGAGCCTCATAATTCTCATTTTTCGGACTAATTTCGGAGTGATACTTCTAGATCAATTTTTTTAAATGTCGGACTAATTTCGGAGTCATATTTCTAATATTTACAATTTGAAAAAATAATATTTGCAAAGAATTTCGGACTCATCAATACGTTTAATCATAAAATGTGTTGTGGTATAATTTCAGTACTGAGTCAGGAGTCTGAGCCTCATATTTCACATTTTTTTGGACTCATTTCGGAGTCATATTTCTAAATCTATTTCGTAAAAAATTCAGACTCAATTCGGAGTGAGGTTTCTTAGGCCCGATAATACAGTGCATACTTAAAAGAAAAGGATTTTAACAGTACCAATTTTTAATTGCTCCTTAAATAAGTTTTCAAATTAATTTAATGAGAGAATTTAAAAATTTTACGAATTTGAAAAAATATTGGCAAAAATTATATGTTTTCAAAATGTTGCCTACCGAAAACAATTTTCGTTAGTTCTGGATAAAAATTGACAGTTAAAACATTTGACACTTAAGGTGTTCTTAAGATTTCAAGCTTCCTTAATTTAAGTGAGCCTTAAGTATTCACTGTAATATAGGGCCTAAGCCTCATATTTCTTATTTCTTTCGGACTAATTTCGGAGTGATACTTCTATATCAATTTTTTTTTTCAATTTCGGACTAATTTCGGAGTCATATTTCTAAGCTTTAAAATTTGAAAAAATAATATTTTCAAAGAATTTCGGACTCATCAATACGTTTAATCATAAAATGTGTTCTGGTATAATTTCAGTACTGAGTCAGGAGTCTGAGCCTCATATTTCTCATTTTTTCGGACTAATTTCGGAGTGATACTTCTAGATTAATTTTTTTTAAATTTCGGACTAATTTCGGAGTCATATTTCTAAGATTTACAATTTAAAAAAATAATATTTTCAAAGAATTTCGGACTCATCAATACGTTTAGTCATAAAATGTGTTGTGGTATAATTTCGGTACTGAGTCAGGAGTCTGAGCCTCATATTTCTCATTTTTTTCGGACTAATTTCGGAGTGATACTTCTAGATCAATTTTTTTTTAATTTCGGACTAATTTTGGAGTAATATTTCTAAATCTATGTATTTTGTAAACATTTCGGACTTATTTCGGACACATCAATGCGTTACATCCTAAACTTTTCGCTGAGATAATTTCAGTATGAGTGACATACTTCTTAAACAATTTTTAGTTTATTATTTTGAATTTATGGAAAATAACCAGACTCTCTTTTTCCTCACTTTTCAGTTTTCCTTTCCCCCAGAATGTCATAATAGGATATAGGATATATCCATTTTCCTTTTCAAATACTTACTTCCGTTGACAATTGAGAACAAACATTACATTACTGAGATGATATCCTTTCAGTTAATGTCGATTCGAACGAAGTGGTCTAAGCCGATTGAAGTCGGAGCCAATCACGTCAACTTTCCTACAAATCAAAATGCCATGAAAGGGAAATTCATACAAATTACTTGATTTCTAGAAAGCGAAAGCGAAATCGAAAGCACAACGAAAGAAATCAATGAAAACGTTAAAAGGAGAAGACACAAAACAAATATTTGCTCGCTTCAGTCATTTATTTCATTTTATTTCATTTCATTTTTCTTTTCCTTTCTTGCTTTCTTTCCTTTTCCAAACCTTCTCCATGTCGATTTAATGTTTCTATAGTATTTTGTGTGTTCATTTCGAAAAGTCAGAATGAATGTGTAAGAGTTGATTTGATTTCCTTGTTAATGTCTACTCAACATTTACTATATTGCTATGACTGGCAGACGAGTCGAACCGTCTGTTCGACCAAAAACGGAAAACAAAAACAAACACAAAATAAAAGTAAAAGTAAATAAAACGCATATAAAATAGTTACGATAGGCGACGATTCGCGGTACTTTGGGGACCTATCATTCGGTCTAAGCGAGACGCAATACTCCAGCGGTGGCGCATGGCAACCGGAAGTAGTGAAACGACAAGAATGACAAAGCCTGTGTTTGGCACTCTATTTATTAAATTAGCACACGAATGAGTGGTGCCGCGCTTTCATAGTCTCTGCAATGATTTTGCGCTGAGCAGATTCCCTACCATTATTGTTGAGAAGTCCTCCCAATTTGTCATTTGAATGTCATGCGTTTAGTTTTGCGTTGACATTTTGCTTGGCTCGGAAAATATTTTTGCGCTGTCGGCGACATGTGTTCCGTCAACTAAACTGACAGCATGACGAACGTTATTCAGAGCCATGTAATTACTGTAGCTACATCCATATATACAAACATATGTATGAAGTATAAGTCTACTTATACAGAAGTACGTCAATGTGCTTAAATCTCATACAGATCTCTCAAGGGCTTAATTTTAGTTGAAATTTTATTAAACTCTTGACTTGATGCAACAACATTAACAAAGCGGGAAAATCGATAAATTTGAGAAATTCATTTTCAGCAAATTTATTCGGCAACGCAGAAAGTGAACAAGTTAAGTTTGTCCAATAATTAAAGCCTTATATGTACATATGTATGTGTTCCATTTAATGTATGCAAGAGAAAGCCATTTCCGGCTTTGAGCTCACTGAAATCCCCATTAGATTTGAAACGTGTGTCGAAAATTCGAACAAACTTAAAATGAGTGACGCCAAACGAGCAACAACACACTTTAAATGCCAATATTCATGTGGAATTTTTCATTCAATAATTTACCAATTTTCCGATGAACTCATTCAAAGGAAGCAGGCAGAACCACAAAAAATCATGCAAATATTAAAATTTATTAGCCAAATTGATGTACTGCGACATCAGAGACTTCATTGATACTTGATATTTTTATTATTTTTGGGTTTGCTAGATTGGCTGGCTACAGGTCAATTTTAAATCAATCTCGAAAAGTATTGGCTTTTACTTATGGCTATATATCGTCTGCGACAAAATTTAAGGCTTACAGATGGGGAAATAATTCACTCAGCAGTGAATAGAATTCATTAAGTATGGAGGCTGCATCCATATCATTGTAATGACCATTGAATCCACTCTGTTCCTCATTGTGTAAGACCTGCAGTAAATTTAACATTAAGTGACATTGGCGGTAAGCGATTGTGGCTTCCATCCGCATTACATTCCATCAACGCACCAATCAATGTTAAATTATCTTTAGTATAAATTGATTACGTTAGGGAGCATTTCACCCAAATTGTAATCAAATTGCATTGCCTTGTAGACGATTCAGGAGTCGATGTCGTTGGCATGCAATGACCATTTCTCTGCTGGGAAGTTATAACTGGTCACGAAAAACTCGATTTTGCAGATAGGTACAAATAGAAAAAGTCTCAATGTAATAACTATTTCACGTTTTTTTAAAAACCATTTGCTTGCTTCTAGCACCCAAGTCGTCAAGAATATTACGAAATTTTTTTATTAAAGTGAAGGAAAACAACTCCTTGCGGGACATTCACTCCATTCGAGTACTCTTTGATACCATTCCACCACTGCAAAGTTGAATATTTTTACCCGAAATCAGAAGCAAAAACTAAAAAAACTAAAAATTAATCCCTTGAATAAGAATGCTCTTAATTTTCCATTTACTATTGACGGTTCCAGATGAATAAAACTGATTATTTGAATTGCTCAAACCGCTAAAGGGTGTCGTTATGACATCTCCTTCGAAGGACTTTGTTTTAAATTAAAATTTGAAAAAAAATTTGTTAAAAATTTATATTTTTAAATAAGAAATTTCTTTTATCTTAAGGGCTTAAGGTCGGTAACCTTAAGCTCCAAGGAGTTTTTTTATTTTAAACTATTAATTTCAAAGGTCAAATAACACAAAAAAACAAAAAAAACTGTTTGGTCGAAAATGGGTTAATGACAAAACGATGTCGAAATCAATTGAGCGGAGTTACGATTTAAAATGCTTTAAGTCGTAAGACGGAAGATTTTGAAAGAAAATATCAAGGCCAAATTTTCGCTTAATCTTAATTGTTTCTCCTGCAGCATTTTGAGGACGACATCAGAAAGGAAATTAAAAGTTTTTGGTGGCTAATAGGGGTATTCACAAAGGCGTCGGTAAATAGGAAATTCGGAAAATCGCAAAATGTTAACTGCTTCAAAAGTTGTGCAAGATACAAAAAAACTTAAAATTGTTTTTAAGAAGTCGAATATTTACGATTTTCCGACTTTCCAACGTTTTTAACACGCCTTTGTGAATACCCCTAATGACTCTGATTGAGTAACATCTTTACTTGACTAAAGTCTCGTTCAGTTTTCAGTGTCCAGTGTTCTGTGTTATTTGTATGGAAAAACTGATTGTCTCTTTGGCTGGATTAACGTATCTAGTGAATAAACTCTTAAGGTCAGTTAAAACAAAAAATAATCTTTAAACTCATTAAGTTAAGTCAATCGTCTTAATTAAAAAGACAGATTACAGCATTACTTTATATATAAAGTCAATAAATGTTTTAAATGAGTTAAGTTAAGTTACGTTCACTTAACGCCAACTGAGTATGTATGTAGTCGCTTTTATTGTTATTTATTCTCGAACCTATTTAAGCCATGGAGATCAGAGCCCCTTTCAATATTATCTTCGCGTTGCAATTTTAAAAAGGAAGTAATTTTCCTTCAATGGAAATTCCAAATGCAATTTTCGTATCCTCATTTTCATTGGCCCATAAAAGCCGCTACGATGTTACAATAATAAACTATAAATTTTTATGACTTCCATATTGAAACTAAGTAACGATAATTTTGCAATTTGAAAATGAGTGAAATTGCTCTAGCATAGAGAGCTTTATGCTGTCCTTTAATAGGGTGAAAATATCAAAGCATTTGTGGGATATTCTACTCGTTCTATTGGGGCCAATGGAACACAAAAAGTGCAGAATAGGATAGTTCCATTGTTTGGCTTTGAATGCAATTATGGTTACTAGAAATTTAATTAAAACGGTTTTAATTAAAATTTTGTCATATTAAACAAGGAGTAATGGAAACTGTTATTACACTGAAACACAATTGTAGAATTGAGTGTAAGGGGATGGTATAGGTTTAAAGCCGGAAAAAATTCACGTTTTCATGATTTTTTTGTGGAGACATGAATAATGTTGGTGTATTTATTTCATACAGATCTTTGAAAAAAAAAAAAAAAAAATCGAAATGATTGATAAATATATCGGTGGCAGCGCTTCTCCGGAGGAACCTCGAAAACAAATTGGGTTACGGGGAACACGATACAGGGTTAACGGATCATCTGAGAAAAAAAAAATGTTTTGGAAATCAAATTGATGTCCTGAGGTAACATCGTGGCCCTTTAAAAAAAATTTTTTTTTGGTACTGATTTCAAGTTTATTCTTTAAAAATATGGGAGAAAGGGCCATGATGTTACCTGCATATTTATGAGTAGAAAAATTTTAAAAAAATTTGAAATCGATCGGTCAATTAGATTTTGCAGCATTAATGCAATTGTGTTCACCGACTTCAAAAAAAGTCGTTTTCCACAAAACCGATTTAAAGTTTTTTTTTCCCCCGAACAAATGCAGGTGGTCCAATCGCTTTGAAACGCTGTATTTTCGTAACCGCTAGCACGATTTCCTTGATATTTTCACACAATAGATACTCTTCAAATATTGTAAATTCAGAAAAAAAAATAATAGAAAATCTACCCAAAAATTTTTTATAGCCATACCATCCCCATAAAGGAGAGAATTTAACTAAAAATTTTTGAAAATTAATTCTTTTTTTAATAGCAAAACCCCTCTTTCTTTAAGTGCTTTTCTGTTCTTTCTTCCAATTTGAGAAGATTAGTCAGTTTTGATGAAAAACCATCCGCAAAACAGAAATACATTCATAATATTAGTACGAATGTTGCAAAACCAAAAAAATTCTATAGCATTTTTACAACTTTTTACAGTGGCTTACCCAGGGTCTTTTGATATAAGATTTTTTGATGCCTTGAGACTCTCCCAAAACAACATTTTCTACCTACGCGCCTGACCTTTGTTACAAAAATATTTCACTGGAATTTTGCCAAGCCGCAATTTTGGGGAAAAAAAATTTCAGTTTTTCCAGCTCCAAAAAATCCCACAAAGCTTTGCTTTAGAAGCTTAAATGTGTTCGAAAATAGACGAAACAACAAATCGAGGCTCTCAATACCCACAGTGAAGGACGAATTAAGTCCGCATGAAAATAAAACCGCACAACAAGCCTGTAAACAAAAAAAAAAAAAAATGTTGTACGAAGTCAAGTCGACCAAAGGATTTGTCGGACATGAAGGCGCATCACCCAACGGGATGTTAGAAAATAGAATCATTCTGAGATTTATATCGACAGGCAACTGAATGTATTTGAGTTGTGTGTGTGTGGTAGAGAGAGAGAGAGAGAGAGAGAGAGAGAGAGAGAGAGAGAGAGGGAGAGACAGAAAGACAGAGTTGTGTGAGGCTGTAACAAAGTGTTAATGACTGCTTTACAGGTGAAATGCACAACAACAACGACGACAACAAAAACAACCAACATTAGATGGATGATGGCACACAATGTCGAACGCCCAGACAATAGAAAATATCGTTTAAAAAACGAATCTCGCAAAACACTTTCCTGTGCCACACATGAGCACATGAATAAAGATAGATTTCTAGTATGCCAATGTGACCGGAAAATGAAAATGGAAAGTAAAAAAGAGAAAAGGAAAAACCCCCATTTAAAGGCGAAGTAGAGGAAGGCTTAGTTGCTTAATTGCTCGCGTAGGGCCATCCATAGAGACCTGGGTATGCATTTGAGCGGCCTTTATTTGAAATTGCATTGCTTATGAATTCCGGTGGGTCGCTGCCTCTCTCTCTCTCTGTCTCAATTTCTTCGTATGTAGGACGTGTGTGGATTTCGGTCAGGTAAATATGCGATCTAGTGTATGTGTATTTCGGCACGCTTTGAATCTCATACTGGCCCAGATACACACACATGCATAAATCTTCTTTATTAACGAGTCTCTGTGAACGAACATTTATTCAAACGCTTCTCTGCGTTCATCCTTTGCATATATCTTCCGAACAGAAGTCTCTCTTGTGGTTAAATTATGCTTGCGGGTCTCGTTATATAACCATTAAGTAATCATTCTTATTGTTGTTGGCCTATTTAAGAAACCGACCCCCCAAAAGATTTTTCGGATCGTTATCCTTTGCGATTCATTCGTTTCAAGCTGCAATAAAAACCTTCCAATTATTCACAGCTGGCATTTCCTCTTCTTCTGTCTGCCCAAAAAATGATTTTATTGCATCGTCACGACACAGTCAGTCTTTATGGGTCGGCCATTGTGTGCGACTGTTACGTTGCAGGGCTCCATTGTTAAAATTTTCATTTGAATGCTGATGGAGATTGGACTTCTTAAGGGTTATCAAAGTAAGTAAAAAAAAAAGGGACAACGGATTTATGTTAACTGGACATTATTATTTTGTAATTATGTACTATGATTTCTAAAGCGGCCTTATATCCTTGTATGTGACATCATGTTGGAATAGGATTGCTGCGGATAGGCAGGCATTTTTTTCAAAGAGAAAAAAATTACAATAATTTATCCTTATCATTGCGTAATTTATTCTCAATAAAGAATGGAGGTAATTAATGATTTGTTGGTGAATTTTTTGGTAGTCTCTATAGCCACAAAAGAATTGAATTCAGCTTCAAATTATACGCCAAAAGTCTCTTTCAGTGAATGTAGACTGATGTCAGAATCTCATCGTTAAGCTTTATAACTTTTCTCAGCCCAAAATGAGAGAGATATTCCATTGAAATGCTTAAATTTTAATGAAAAAGGCTGACCACAATAAATCTTTGCCTGCAGAGAATGAGAATCAGTTTTTTTTTGTCTTTGTTTCTTTTAAAAGCTTTTCTGACGCCAATGATTATTTCGTTCGAAAAATGATTTTGTTAAACCCTGATGAATTTTTCATATTTTCCATTCATACCTAAAAGCTTCCGGCATAATTTTTGTTTGTTTGTTTGCTGATATTTAAAATAAAATTGATTCAATTTTCTTGATTAAATTTTCAATTGAATTCCGACGAAGTAAGCGACTCTCTAGTGTACCTACATAAACCACATCTAATTATTAAATTTCCATTCCATCGTTTTGAGTTTCAAGCATGAATATGAATAGAAAAACTTCACTCTTCTTTGGATTGCATCCAAATAAACTTAGCACTTGAAGTCAGACAGCAAACAAAAATGGCTATTAAGCAATCAACAGTTACGGTCGGTATTCAAATGATTATAGTTATCCTTGGGTGAGAAAGAAAAAGCGAAGAGATTTCCTTGCCAAAAATGATAGATATTGCTTAGAACCGTTACCTGAAATCTAGTCGCTTTATGCTCTTCCATCTTGTTAACCCTTTCACTAACAAATTATTGTCAGATGGTCGCAAAAATTTAAATTGCGTTTGTAAATAATTTTGGGTAGAGAAATTTTAAGTACTTTGAATGTGGTTTAACCCATTAAATACCAAAATAACCTTAGACGTTTATGAAAATTTCATTTTTTTCTAAAAATTCGATGAGTCCCAATGATATTGAAAGTGTTAAATAGCAAAAGTTGATGCAATTTAACCCTTTCGCCGCCAAACTAAGCTCAAAAGTGCTCGCAAACATAAAAATTGCTATCGAAAATGTTCTATCCCAATTGCAGTGAATGGGTTAAATAGAAAAATTTGAAGCAATTTAACCCATTCATTACCAAACTAACCTCAGACGTACACGAAAATTTCAATTCTATGGTAAAAATATATTAGAATGAATTGTCCCAATGGTAATGAAAAGGTTAACTAGCAATATTCGTAGTAATTTAACCCGTTCACTACAATACTAACCGCAGATGTATGCGCAAAGATCAAAATTCCATTGATATGTTTTATCCCAACGGTGGTGAAAGGGTTAAATAGGAAGAGCCAAAGCCGTGTAATTACAAAATGAGGCTGTTCTTCTGAGAAGCTTACATTTCCATTGCATATTTATCCTTATACTTGTATGTTAAATAATTCAGTGTGCTTAGAAAGTGCAAAATTTTTCACTTTTCCATTTTCTATTTCATATCACGAATGGTGAATTTGTGCTTTCTATTATGTGCATTATGACTCAAGGGGCCTCGTCATTTCCGTTAAGGCGGCTCTAACCCAAAATTACTTCTAATTGGTTGCTGGCAGTAAAAAGTTGCTTAGCCTCCCAAAGGCTTCGTCCCGTTTGTCATCCTTTTTTTTTTTTTTTTTCTAGTCTTGGGACTAAAATATTCCTCATTTGTCGTTAATTTATGAAATTCAACTTTCCAATTAGAGCTCATTGCGCGATATACATAATGGCCATTAAGATTTATTTCAAAGTCAAAGCCCCCAACGGGAAAATTCATTCAATTAGTCAATCACTTCATTGCACGGAAAAAAGACGTTTAGACGTTTGAAGTGTTTTGAAATGTTTTGGCACGAAATGTCAAAAAGTCAAAGGAGCTACGCTTTTCACTTTGAGTTGGGAGCGGAAGGACGATTTTTTTTTGTTGACCTCATAGCTTTACGACTAAATTATATAAATGCCAAAGTTATTAGTTCTTCGTTAGGAGGAATTTTCCGTTTTATGGCTTTTTTGATTTATGAGTGTTGTGGGCGAAAAGTATTGTAAAAATTTTCTACAACATAGAAACCATTGGAGAGTAGAAAAAAAAACCTATGTGGTAATGTCCTTAATTGACCTACGAACTGTAAGCAGTGCGCACAGTTAAGCGTTATCAATGATTTTATCGAGCGTTTTTGTTTTCGTTCTTTAAACAAATGTTTAGTTTCCCAAAGGGAACTGATTAAGTTCAGTTTTATTGTGCCTTTTTTAGATGGTGCAAATTAATAAGAATTATTGTTAATTGATTAAGCCATCAGGTATGGTTAATCACCATCAGTGATTTTTAGAAATTCTGAACTTCCTTTAAAACGATGAAAATCAAATTATAGAGCGAAAAGGAAAAGCCCTTTGATGATATTTAATAGAGGTTCTGCATTATAAAAATCGTAAGGAATCAAATTCATTAGTCACATAAATGAAAGCACAAATGGGTTAATTGTTGTCGAATACTTGAGCCCACACATTTACTCGTCCTAGTTATGTCTCATTTTGGACTTCTGAAGAAGAAGTTTCTAGTCACAAAAAAGATATACATACTGCACTATATTTTGCTTATGCAAAGCTTATATTAAAGATCTACCACTGCTGCTGACTACGGTGGATAGAAAGTTGGATACAAAATTTAATTATGCGCACAATTGAACACAATCCAGGCTCATCTTATTATCTCAATTAGAATCTCACTTACTTAAGACCGCAAGCAAATTAAGATATGTGCTTGTCATATCCCAGTCATTTACTCAAGTACTCCTTCTTTCGGCAAGTATCTCAGGTGGAAAATAACATTTTCTTAACACTTAGGCCCGTTCGCTACTGTTCCCGTTAAAGGTTTTCGTCACAATATCCTCCCAACATGTCAAAATTTTCATACAAAATTTACTGTTTTTCGAAACAAAAAATTTAATTGGAACAGTAGCAAACAGACCTAAGAAATCTTTTTTTTTATAGAAAACCCCAACATTGAAATAAAATATTATCTTTTTTTACCATCTTTAAAGTTTTCGTTAGAAAAAAAAAAAATTCATAAAAATTTTATAAATTCAGTGAAAATAAAGATTTATAAAAATGTAGAATACAAAAAAGCCACTCCCAAAGTTCAAAAGAATATTCCGAAACACTTCAGATAAGGTCAAATGTAAATTGAAATCACAAAAAGTGCTACTTGAGCTGTCAAAAACGTGTATGATCCAAATGCTTCACACGCTGAATACAACATAAATTTATTTTTGCACATCAATTTTCCAACGAAACGGCGGAAAACAAAAACAAAAAAACTCAATATTTAATATACAAACATATATAGATTTTATAAAAATATCAAGTGATACATGGTACGAATCCCTTCGTTAAAACGTTCGTTCTCTCAGGCACATACCATTTTCTTTTACATCGGCGGAATATTGGCCGTATGATGTATGCTTCACAAAAAATACAAAAAACAAGTATACGACGTGCTGGTCAACAATGAAATATCGCCTTTGGCTTTTGTGTTTGAGATTGCGCTTGACACTTGATTGAATATATCCTTTTTGTGATTTTATTTTCATTTTTAAAATCTTTTTGGTTCAGTTTTAACAATTGTGGTCCATTCTTTATACCCTTTTTTATGCACTTGTACCTTCCGAAGTTGTACAAACAAGAAAATAAACAATGATTTCTTGTCACACAAAAGAAAGTCAATATTGATTTTGTCCAAAGTTTTTTTTCTATTTTTATTATACCCAGCGTAATTTTTTTTATTATTAATTTTAATTTTTTTTAAAGCATGCTTTCAAGCCCCCTACTTTAAGATTTCCTTTTTTATACCATTTTTGTCATTTTTATACCCAGCGTAAGGTATATGTATGAGTTTTGTGCGGATCTCGTAACAGCTAGAACTAAGATCCGTACACCGAGAGAAATAAGAACTGTTAAATCAACCACTTAGAACAGTTAAAGTAAGAGTGGTCAAATTAACTGTATTCCCCGTTAAATGCACTGGAAAAGGAAGTCAAATCAACAGTTGAAAAATAGTCACTTTTTATGTTCAAATTCGCTTTCGTTCACTTAGACGTATAAGTTCGCATTCTGATCAACCGTCTCCGGAGTTTTCAATAGCTCAGTTGTTTAAGCTGTGAGTTGACCGTCGTGAGATTCGGGGTTCTATCCCTGCTGGCGGCGAGAATTTTTCTGGATTTTTTTTTTTTAATTACAGTTTTTTTTTTGTTCAGAGTGTAGTTGTTTTTTAAGGCAAAAATTTTCTCCTAAATTTTTAAGATTTTAATTTATTTAATTTTTTTTAATGGTTCATTTTCAAGCAAAAAATTTTGCAACCATAAGCTCATGTGAGCGTTTTGACCAACAAATTAAATTCGTTCGTTTAGCGTAATGGTTAAGACGTTCGCCCAGCGAAGTGGTGGTCTGCGGTTCAAGGCTCGGCCGAGGCGAGAAAATTTAAAGAGATGAAAGAGAAAAAGATTTAAAAAGAAACAAATAAATAAAGAAAAAATATAATAATTTAATAAAAATAAAAAAATATTAATAAAAGAAGGTAAAAAAAAGTCAAAGCAAAAAATAAATTTTTTTTCCCCAGTCGCTGGTGACAGTTGATTTAACCGCGAGACAGTTATATCAACCATCAGGTAGTTATATCCCTATTGACTGTGTTTGTACTGTTGAATCGACCGCTACTACACATAAGCTAAGAATTAACGGTGAACTCGGTTATTTTAACCTGCTTTTTCAGTTAATATAACTACCTTTTTCTCTCGGTGTAGATATAGAAAAATATTTATATTCTTGATGAGGATCGGAAACTGAGTCGATTTAGATATGTATGTCTGTCTGTGGTCCGAATCCTTCCAAATAGCTCCCAAATATGGGAGAAAAGATTTTTTTCAATTGGCAAAAAAAAAAATTCACATTTCATAACAGAAATGTTTGGACCCTAAGCCCGAAGAATTCAAACCAAATTAAAATGAATTATTTCAAGGGTCGAATAAGAAGTATGAACAATAAATCCTAATTATTTTCCCGATATTGGAAATTTCCTTTTAGATTTTGAAATGGCCATAAGTCAATATTAATAAATCTTCATGTGAGGTTCATTTAAGAAATCGTTTTTTGACTCCACACAAATCATAATAATTACGATTGACCTTAAAGCTTTCAAGCAAAGCTCTTTGAAATATGTATGACTAAACCGCAATATTATTACAAAGAAAATACAAATAAAAACATAAATTATATGACCTTTGACCTAAAGGGCATTGCTTGTTGACAGAATTATTGACTGCGCCATGCCCAATTGAAAGCGACAAATAAAACGTGCTGCACATTTCACGCATAATGAAATCTGGAAAAAGAACCATTCCGAACCGAACTCATCGTGGCAATATTGCACAACTCACTTCTTCTTCGATGTGCGATAAGTGGTACTACGTACATACATACATACATATGTGTATACCTTTATATAAGGTCTTTTATTGCTATTTTCTGCACCATTGCGCCATATGTGCACACGTACCTACGAGAATGTTTCATTCGCTCATCTGCTGCTTGTGACGTTTCACGTATAAACGCGTTCTTCAAAAGCATATCAAACATGAAAGCCAAACCACTTGTGCTACTATGATACACCCATTTATATATACGTCTTCATAAACATTTTACCCTAAAGTTCCAAAGTCTTAACTGTAGTAATAAACACAAACAAACTGATGGAGAGCTTCGAGGGCGACAGTGTGACATTTTTTCTTTGTCATAGAAGGGGAACAAATTTTTTTTGAGAGCCAACAAAATTTTTTTATATTTAATGGATTGATGAGACTTGTGTGATAAAATTTGGCTTTATTAAAAAATTCTTTTTTGTTTATGAACTACAGTCGAAACTCCCTATAATGAACTCCAAGGGACCAGAAGAAAAAAATTTGTCACAGAGAGAGAGAGAGAGAGAGAGAGTTCGTTATAAGGAGAAAAAATTGCACTAAGAATGTTTCAAAAAATCCTTGAGAAGATTCGCTATAGAAAGAAATTGGCTATAGGGGAGTTCGTTGTAGAGAGTTTCGACTGTATTAATTGCTATAGGCCATTCGTTTGCTTAAAACGGTTACAGCATAACAATAAGTCTAAAGTCCCTTAAGCTAAGAAGCTATAAAAAATTTTTTTTTTCACATGTAGGAAACTCTTGCAACCCCTAGAAATGTAATCATTTCCCTATTTGTTGTCCGTTTGCTGTCGGTTCAATTCCACTAAGAACGTTGGGTTATCGTACGAATTTCATTGCTTCAGACAATAAAGCCATTGAAGGTCACTCAACAGCTTTTGTAATGGGATTAAGAAAGCTTTTCGCAAATAGCTCATACACTGCACAAAGAGATATACACACGAAATATAAGAAGAAAAAAATAGAAATATAAAACAAATAAAAAAGAAAAGGAAAGTGAAATAAAGACTCGATTTGTCTGCATGCGGAATTGGAAATGTGTGAGAACAAGAATTTCTTCTTAAAATATAAGCTTCGAATTCAGATGATGGATTTTGTTGTCCACTATAATCTTTTAATTTTCTATTTTTTTTTTATTTTAATTTTTACCATGAGGAACAGCAAGGATATTTCCATTTACGATTGAAGTGGTATTTAAGATTCACGATTAACTTTTCCAAGAATTATTTTATTTTATTTGAATTGAACTTTCAGAAATAAAGCCAAGCGTCATAGAATTTTCATCAACATAAAATCTCATTGAATGATTGACAATATGTTTCATTGAATGTTTTGTTGATTTTCTATGAGGTCATGAAAGAGCACAAATAAATTTCCATGAAAAGCTTCTTTGAAAGCAATATCCGAGCAAAATCAGTGTTAGACATTGCACCACTGACTTGAATATAACTACCACTTAAATGAAAATATAGTTTCTATGGCATTTCCTAGAAACTTTTAATAGGTACTTAAATATATTTGCAAGTTTCTTTGATACGTAAAAATCAACATTTCAATACTTTTTCTGAGAAATATTTGCAATATTTTGAAAATTATTCAAGGAGTTTTTCTCGGATGTAAACTAAGGTCAACTGAAGCAGTAAATTTTTGTTTGAATTTATGACTTAAATGGCTTTTACAAAAGTTTTATGAGCATATTTTTTTTTATTTAACCGTTTAAGGGCTCAACGCTGTTAAAGTAAATTGGAAGGAAGTAACGAGCTCATTTTTTTGAAGAAAGGAAATCACAGTTGAAATTTCGATGACAGGTCGACAGAAATATAGAAAATGTATGACTTAAATGCAGCCCTGTTTGTCCGATTACTTGTAATTCGCGTATGCGTTCAAGTAGCGTATGTAAGCCGAAGTACTTCTTTGTTTTTTCTACATGTGTTTGGTATAGGAAATTTACTTGCTGCTTTAGAGCGTAGAGCCCTTTAGAATGAACTTCCCAAGGATTCTTATTAGTTTAAAACATTAGTGGGATTCAAGCAGGTGTGCAATTTTTACACTCTCACAAATTTTGCGTTTGTGCAAATTTGTTTGTATTGAAAAAAAATTTCGCGGCCGGGCAAATATTGCACATCGATTTTGATGAGCAAAATTTGCGCCATGTTATCGCACAAGTTTTGCACTCGTTCTTCGCAGAGTCGTTTATACAAAAGGGCAAAATTTTGTGGTGCGAAATTTGCACACTTCAATTTCCACAGCTTGCTTGAATACCACTATTACTTTCGAGCTCTACTTTTTGGAAATCAAATTGTTTAAATTTTTACTGCGAGATTAAAAAGAATATTCTGCTTCTTTATTTCATTTTATTTTATTTTATTTTAAGCTATAATTTCAAACGAGCACGTCATTCATTAGCATTACCCTCTCGTTCACAATAATGTGAAGCTACTGATGATGTCATTTTTACGATGGCCAGATTACGTGGCTGCAGAAAACGTTCAAAGCCATCCGCGTGCAATTAATGTATATATATTTAACTCCTTGCATATGTTCTTATGTATGTATGTTTGTACGCAGGCATGGTATGAAGAGTTTTATGAGCGAAGATCCCCTGCTTATTTTCTCATGACTGCACACTTACTTAAGGTGCTTTAAAAGTTTTAAACCTCGATAGGAGGTTCATTTCGCTTGCACCTTCAAATCATGGGCGCGTCAATTTCAGCCCCTTTAATGACCAATTTTATGTGCTGCA
This sequence comes from Chlorops oryzae, assembly GCA_020466095.1. NCBI lineage: Eukaryota > Metazoa > Arthropoda > Insecta > Diptera > Chloropidae > Chlorops > Chlorops oryzae. The sequence continues at coordinate 100,258,346 of CM035807.1, forward strand.
AATTTACTGCTCAAGCTAATGCGAAAATCCAAGGAAACCTCACAAAAAAAAAAAGGAATGTAAAATGAAAATACAAAATTAAGGTCATACGATAACTCCCCCATCCGCAGACTGGCTAAGAAAACATTTTGCATTGAGTTCGCTGCAAATTATTTCCACTAGAATTCAAGTGGAATTCAAGTTGCCGACATGTTAGAATTTACATTTAGATTAAGTAGCTGAAAGTGCTTCGCTTTATGCATTTTATGGGAAACATTTAAAAATTAAAAGCCCTCGCATTTTTTATGAGCTAAACGCACAGCCCCCGACCACCTCATGGGTACACGTGCCTGCCTACATATGCATATGTTCAATCGCCCATATGTCCATTTATGCATAAATTCACATGTGTTCATATGTATGTACAGTGTTCGGCTATCGCTCCAAATTGAGGGCGCATTTAATTCTAATTTTGTTGATTGAAAAGCGTGCATTTTTTTTTTTTTTTTTTTTTTTTGTGTACTTCAATCGAAATTCGTTCGAATTTGTTTTCCTAGAAATAGAATACACTTATAGACCTGAAAGCGTATACGAAACAAAATAGACAATGTGAAGGGAAGGAAGAGATGAACAAGAATGCACGCGCCGGTGCCAAATGGAATCAACAATATTCCAATGTAAGTCGCTTCAACGATATTCTAAGACGAAATACCACCACATGCACAACACGACAAAGCAAAGCTGCTAAATCGGATGCATTTCGCAGAAAAAGAAAATAAAAAGGAATTGTTTCAAGCTTAAAATGAAACCACAACACAAGGCTTCAATGTTTTTAGAAAAATTAAAACAAGACAAAAAATAAACAATTGCAAATAATTTTTCACCGAAAAGAATGACACATTTACACTATTCCGATTCGTCGAAAACACACGTCTCAGCAGAATCACAGAGACTTAGTTCTTCTTTAGACCTTAAATATGAATTTCTCCTCTTAAGTGCAGAAGGGATTATCGCACAGGGTTTTATACCAGAAAACATTTGGGGTCCTAAAGGAATTATATTAGGTGTAGTAAAAAGAAATCCATTATTTTTGCATTAAATTGAGGGCTTTATTTAAGATAGTTAGAATGACCCGATTTAGGTCAAATATGCGCCGTTTTGTTCGATAACTTGTTGCCATTTTAAAGGTAATTTCATTATGCCTCTCTCATAGAAGCCCTCGTTCCTATTAGCAAAAAATTGAGACAGTCGAATTTCAGAAGCCTCTCTTGAAGCGAATGTTTCACCAGCAAAATTGTTCGCCATGGACAGGAACAGATGGTAATCACTTGGTGCTAGGTCCGGACTATAAGGTGGATGCAGAAGAACCTCCCAACCAAACTCCGGAGCTTCTGGCGAGTCACTATCGATGTGTGTGGCCTGGCGCTGTCCTGATGGAACACAATTCCTCTCCTATTGGCCAAAGCTGGCCGCTTATGGGCGATTGCTTCCTTCAGACGGTCCAATTGTTGACAGTAGAGTTCCGAGTTAAGAGTTTTGCCGTATGGGAGCAGCTCATAGTAGATAATTCCCTGCCAATCCCACCAAACACACAGCAAAACCTTCCTGGCCGTCAATCCTGGCTTGGCCACCGTTTCCGCCGGTTCACCGTGTTTCGACCACGACCGTTTTCGCTTGACGTTGTCGTAAGTGACCCACTTTTCATCACCAGTCACCAACCGCTTCAGAAATGGGTCGATTTTGTTGCGGTTCAGCAGCGATTCGCAGATGGAAATTCGGTCTATGAGGTTTTTTTGCGTTAACTCGTGTGCCACCCATACATCGAGCTTCTTTGTGTATCCAGCCTTATTCAAATGGTTCCAAACGGTTTTTTGTGCAATCTTTAGCTCTTTTGCAATCGAAACAGTGCTAACATGACGGTCGGACTCGATAAGTTCCATGATTTTATCGACATTTTCGACAATTGGCCTTCCAGTGCGTGGTGCATCCTTGACATCGAAGTTACCGGAACGGAATCGACGAAACCAAAATTGCGCATGATTGGCTGTTACAGTATCAGGTCCATAAACGCTATTCACATTTTCAGCCGCCTGGCTTGCGTTTTCTCCCTTATCGAAGAAAAACTGTAAAATGTAGCGAATTTTCTCTTTGCTGATGTCCATCTTTGACAAGCTCTCAAACAAAACTGAATCAATCAATCAAAAAAGTGTCAAAAAGTAGGTAGGAACTGTCATCTTTCTAATGCCCCCTAGCGGAACACGATCGGACTTATACAACGCGAGATGCAGATAAATAACGCCATCTATTGGAAAAATAATGGATTTCTTTTTACTACACCTAATATATGATCCCCAGATCGGAGTTAGATTCTTCATAATGAACTCTTGTAAAAGCTTTAAATGAAAGGGTTTCCCTTATTTCGCACTCATATGTTACTCTTAATTCTTTTTAAGAGTCTTGTATGAGTCATTGTGCACTCAATGAGTCCCACTAATTGATATATATTAGTTGTGTTTGTTCGAAAAATCGTACAGACGGGCCAACATGGGATATACAGTCGACTCTCGTTAATTCAAATCTGCGATAATTCGTAATATTTTAAGTGTCCCTCGAGCTTCGAATTAACGAGAGTCGACTTTACATGTATGTATATTCCTGAACCTAATACTTTGCAGGCGCGGATCCACGGGGGGGGGGGAAAAAGGGGAAATTTCCCCCCCCAAAGGAAAACGAATTCGAAAATTTGTTTATACAAATATAAGAAAGATATGAATTTTTTGTTGAATTTGAATTTGTTTCTATGAAAAATAAACTGTCTAAAATTGCTATATTAAATATACGTAACAAAATGTTTGTTTTTTCTTTTTAAATAAAAAATTATTTAAAAAATTTTTTTTATTAAATAAGTTTTTTTTATTTGTAGATTTTTGTCGTTTTTATTTTCTCAAAATCAATTGCTTATCTTATAATAAAATATATGTATAGTGCATCCTTTCTAAAATACGGATTGAACATTTTAATTAGAAAAAAAAAATTTTTTTTTTCCCCCCCCAACGGATGGCTCTGGATCCGCCCCTGTACTTTGCAAACATTTCTCACTTAGTTCGGAGTCATGTTTCTGAGCTACATATTTTTGAAAAATTTCATATTCATTTCGGATTCATATATACAGTATGATCACTTCAAAAATCTTTGCTGCGAAGGCACGCAGACATGTGGCACGATTCTAATGAATTCTTTGCTTTTCGTTTCCTTCAAGCGTAATAAAATTTACATCACTTAAGCCTTATGATGCTCAGCTGTCACAGAACTTGTTATGAATTTAATTTTCCGTGACAAGTGTAACTTAAAATCATAATTGACGCTTCAGGAATGTGTGTTCGTGTGTATGGGTGGGCGCCACAGTTTGAGGATTTCAAAGCGTGTGTAACTTTTGAGTTTATTCGGAGCTAGTTAGACATTATTTGTGATGAGTTAGCTGGTTTCTGGAAAGTCAACTGATTGATTTGAAATTAGTTCATCGGAAGCAGTTCCCGTTGGGAGTCGGCGTCGAACAGCAGGATTCATCGTTCCCATTCAAAACCAGTGAGAACACGCAATGAGAACGGTGCAGCATCAGTACCAATATCATTATCATAATTCATTCAGAAAACCTGCAAGTTTGACTTCTGCCAATCCCCTCAGCTTTTCGAAATTTCTCCAATCAACTGAATCCGAAACTATATACGCCACAAGCTTCGAAGAAAAAGAAAAGTTGCTTAAGGACTTTTAGTGTACAAGAACAAAAGAAATTAATCAAAATGATTTTCTATAAATAATCAATTTTCGTAAGCGAAGCATGCCCACATGGAAGGTACTGTTTGGGGTTCAAATCCTCTATGAAATGCGAGAAAGTTCAAAGGTACACACGGGAAATGAATACGTGGCCATGGAAACCATTCAATTTTCCAAGAAAAATATTTGCACCCCAAATAAAATCTACTGCGATAGATTGTTTCCCAAGTCAACAGTTTTTTTCGTCTTCCTAGGCATCCACAAAAATTCCAATTAAATAAATTTTCATTGCTCTTGATAAGTTATTCGCAGCCGCAATTTTTCGTTTCATCTAATAAATCTTATCTTCGAAAACCCTTTCGTGTGATTGTTGGCGGCATAAAAACCGAAAAGAATTAAAAACCCGGCTTCCCTCCAACAATAGTCAACACAATTCGACACCTTATCACAACGAAATAATGATAATTCTTCGAAATTTATCCCAGTATATATTTACTTCATATGCGAATACTCAGGCATTGCTCAGGTATATAAGATAGGATATCTCAGACCTGATTTCACTATGACATCAGGGAACAAAAGGAAAACAAGAGGTATTGCTGGATATCATGCATTAGCATTACCATTCAGGCCAGAAATATTGGGATACCTCAGGGCTGAACTCACCCATTTGGAAGATTCTTTCAAACATCCTACGGCATTTAACAGATGGCCTTTAACAGGTTGGCTGATAAGACCCCGGTCTAACAAAGAAAAAACAAATTTTTTTTGTCAAAATTCATTTTTATTATTCAACATAGTTCCCTTCAAGAGCGATACAACGATTATAACGACCTTCCAATTTTTTGATACCATTTTGGTAGTACTCCTTCGTTTTGCCTCAAAATAGGCCTCAGTTTCGGCGATCACCTCTTCATTGCAGCCAAAATTTTTTCCCTGCGAGCATCCTTTTGAGGTCTGAGAACAAGAAAAAGTCGCTGGGGGCCAGATCTGGAGAATACGGTGGGTGGGGAAGCAATTCGAAGCCTAATTCATGAATTTTTGCCATCGTTCTCAATGACTTGTGGCACGGTGCGTTGTCTTGGTGGAACAACACTTTTTTTCTTCTTCTTATTCCATGCCCATCCCAAAAAACAGAGGCCATTACTTTGCCAGCGGACTTTTGAGTCTTTCCACGCTTCGGAGACGGTTTCACCGATCGCTGTCCACTCAGCCGACTGTCGATTGGACTCAGGAGTGTAGTGATAGAGCCATGTTTCATACATTGTCACATATCGACGCAAAAACTCGGGTGTATTGCGAGTTAACAGCTGCAAACACCGCTCAGAATCATCAACACGTTGTTGTTTTTGGTCAAATGTGAGCTTGCGCGGCACCCATTTTGCACAGAGCTTTTTCATATCCAAACATTGATGAATGATATGACCAACACGTTCCTTTGATATCTTTAAGGCCTCTGCTATCTCGATCAACTTCATTTTACGGTCACTCAAAATCATTTTGTGAATTTTTTTGATGTTTTCGTCGGTAAACCACCTCTTTCGGGCGTCCACTGCGTTCACCGTCCTCCGTGCTCATTTCACCACGCTTGAATTTTGCATACCAATCAATTATTGTTGATTTTCCTGGGGCAGAGTCCGGAAACTCATTATCAAGCCAAGGTTTTGCTTCCACTGTATTTTTTCCCTTCAGAAAACAGTATTTTATCAAAACACGAAATTCCTTTTTTTTTCTTTTTTTCAAAATAACAAAAGTTGCTTCACAAAAGACGCTCTATCTCACAAACTAATTGACTTACAGACGTCAAATTTTGACACGAATCATTTGAAGGTTGCCACTATATAAAAATAATATGCATTTAATACTAGCGACGCCATCTATGTGTCAGACCGGGGACTTATCAGCCAACCTGTTAAATACCAGGTTTGAGAAGTCCTTAAAGCTCTCTTTGACATTTCAAAAACGTTTACTTCAAAACAATTTTTCATCCTTCTCATTGCTAATTAAGTTTCAAAAAATAAACATCAAATCTTAAATATCCAGAGAGCAATCAAATTTCAAAAGTCTTTCATGTAGAAACCGTTTTAAAGTTCAAATTGTGCCTGAGGAGACACACTTCAATGCACACCAGTCAGCCAACACATTTTGTAAAACAATCAAAAGGAAGCGTAGCATATGGCAAATGGTATGAAATATTGCTGACTTTTGAACATAGTATCACACAATGAAAAGAGATACCCTGGCTTCTTTTCAAAAAGATAAGATAGATTAAAAGTTTTACCTTCGGAAAGAGTTCTTCAGAAAGTTCAGTTAATCTTTAAAAGAGCATTAAGGATTCGAACGTTTCACATAAAGGATTGTGTAGGTAGGTACCACCAGAGAATTTTATAAAGAAGTTATTTCCTTTGACTTAACGGTGACTTGACCTCTTTAGTTTAGTTTTATATATTTCATCAAATATTTTTCAGTTGAGTTGTTCTTTTCAGTCAAAGTTTGCCTGAATTTTGATTTATTGAAAGGACCACAGAGAAAAGTTGTACTGCCCAAAGATGCTGTAATTTGAAGCAAATACCAATCGAAGTCCCTGCAGGTAGCGTGAGTAGTTTTAAAGAAGTTTTCATGTCAAAAGAACTAGTCACATTCTATCCACGCTGCAAAGCTTTCGCCTATTGACAAATGTCGTTATATTGTCCTACGAAGAATACTTGTGACGTAATGTGACTATTCCCTGCAGTAATGAGCCGGTCAATTTCCTAAGAAGGACTGGCCTTTGACCGGTCCAAATCCTACCGGTTCTATTATGGCAGTTAGCTCCATCGAATTCGGCTAGCCGGCGGTCGGTAATAAACGGGTGTTCTGTAAATGACACTTTCATCAACTTGGAATGTCTATGAGAAATTTGGTTTTTATTTTCCTTATTTGACTATCCTAAAACCACACAAAATTACGACAATTGACCCAAAAACACGTATTGCGGACTAGTCCGACTCCAATGACAGGCCTATGTTAAAAGGGGCAGTTGAATGCATTGGAAGTGGAATTATGAGGGGACTAGTGCTGGTAACATGAAGGACTGACCGAAGGCTACACTTGGGTCAGTCCATATTACTGCAGGGTTGATATATTATAGAAACTGTAAGTCCAATGTGATACATTTGAAACAGTGTATGGTAGTTCTGGATGAAGTGTTTGGTAGCCGCCCTTCTAAATCTCTTTATGTTCTACTTCTATTTCCGAAAAATGTTTTCTTTAAGCAAATTATCTTTAAAGTTACTGCAGGGATCTAAAAAATTTGGCCTTCGTGTTTACTTCCACAGTGTCGAAATAGTTCTTTTAGGGCTCTGCGAAACTCTGTGAAGCCACTGAAAAGTACTTCCATATAAGGAGCATAAAATGTTTGAGTTGAAGAGTTCTTCTTCTAACCCAAATGCGTCATATCCATTCAGTCGAAATTGATTTATAATTTGTATTTTTCTCCATTTTATTTCAGTACAATCCTGTGACTTATCATCAATACATGCAATGAAAGTGGATCTGAGCCAACATAATTCGGAGACACACTACTGGCTGGTAAGTGACCTCAAACGAGCTTCAATGGCTTCCTAATAGTCTGCTTTTGTGGTAAGCATACAAGCTACGAAGAACATAAATATTTTCTCAAGGCTCCTGACTTAAGAAGTCCTCGTTGCAATTATCTTCGAAAGTCCTTCGACGACAGCAAGAAAAGCATTTAATGTCAAATTTGATTAAGTTCTTTCGAAGCCGAAAAATGAAGGCGTTGCTGCTATGCATTCTCTTCTTTTTTTGTTCATCTGTTTCAAATGTTCGACTCTGCTTTGGCGAAGTGATTTTTTGTTTGTTCTTGGCACGGCCCCAAATATGGAAAACAATACAACACACACACACACACACATATCCTATCTCACACATACACACATAGACACCTCCTTAAAATTCGCCTCAATCTCAATGACTAAATGAACGAATGAATAAATGCGCCGGCCAAGAGCGTCATTCGCAAATGTGCAATTCGGAATGACAATAGAAAATTTTATTGTTTTACAATTGTTTGCAATTTTACAAAATTACGACATTTTTTGGTTTGTTTTTCTTTTTTTTTAATTTTTTATCTATGTTCATTGTGTGCAGCTGATGCTTCTGCTTCGGCTGCTCGTCTCCTTACAAACTGTTGAACAGCTTTTTGCGGTCAATTTGCATGTGTTGTGCCAGAAGCTTGTGGCATATATTGCATATTTATTTTATATTTTTCAACCGTGGATTGGATAAATTTATGGGAAATTATTATCGAGACGATATGGAAAATAAATTTATTTAGAAAATCAAATAATTTACCATTTCCAGATGCAAATGTGTGCATGCATGAGATGATGCATAAAATTGATAAATTCTAAATGACAATCACAAATCAATGCATAAATCAGGAGGAAAATTTGAATAGTTTTTGCCATCCGACATTCGGTAATATTTTTATTAAAATAAATTGCCATATTTTTTTTTTTTTTGTGCTAAAGTGGAATTGAATTGTCCTTTTTGGCCATGATGAATGTGAGGGAAAGCTTGAGTTCTTCTAAAAGTTTTAAATTCATAACCTTTTTATTAAATATCACTGGGGGACGTTTTTTTTTTTTCGGTGATCGTGTGGGGGTGGCAAATGATACTAAGCAGCAGATGAGGTTTTCAGAATTTCCCAAGTCAAGCATCCGTCGTCTTTTCAACTTTGTTTCATATTCACCTTAAAGCTGTCACAACTTTTTGGAACGAATATTGTTTTCCAAACAAGGAGTCTCTCGTTTGAGGAAAGGAAAATTTCTGGTTATTTTTTATTTGCCTTTTTTTTTCTTGGAATAAAAATCAAATCGAGGGAAAACAGCTGCGTTGAGAATGCAATAAAATAAAGCTTAAAACTTAGAAGGATAAAATGATTGACATTTTTGAACCATCGCTTATTTCTTTCCCCTATCATTTTGATGTCAACACTGGCAACTTTTATTTGAAATCAATTCTTTTCATTTGAAACTTTCAGAACATATTTTGGTGTGGCTTGGGTGCTATTATCCTGACGGGGATTGCAGTCATATCGTATTGGATCCGACGATGCAGGTATGCTATTTTATTTTAATTGCGTATTTTTTCCACTGCTTTAAATATACAGGCTGTTCCGTTTGTGATGGTCAACTGGTCGGGAGTTGATAGAGGGGGTCTGAACTAACAAAAAATCGTAAGGCAGGGGGGGGGGGGTCCAAAATGCACCCCTGAGGAGTTATAAGGGAAAGAAAGAAATTTGCAGTTGTTTCAGAAAAAAAAATGTTCACGCCTCAACGTTTGAATCCAAGATACAAATTTTAATGCAGTTCGACAGAGAATTGTCAGACCTTTCTAGACGTATAAAATAGTCTTATACTTTATTGCAGCTTCAAGGGTATTTGAGCCTTCAAAGTCAAAATTTTAAAATTTTTAAAACATTTTTTGACTTTGAGAGCCATTTTTGTATGAAAAAGGTCCTATTAACACCAAAATTTTGTATTTTATTCAAAATGCTGGATCAATTTCCTTTAATTTGGTACCCGATATAACTAATAAATTTTTTGAAAATAATATGAGAAAATTAAATATCTAAATGAACATCTATCCGTTTGCTATCAATGAAGTCGAACTTATTAGATTTGATACAGCAAAACCATACGATTGCTTGTTAGTTCTGACCCCCTCTATCAACTCCCGACCGGTTGACCATCACAAACGGAACACCCTGTTTAATATATTATCTAATTAAATTGAAAAGAAAAAGGAAAATAACAAGAATATTCTTTATTTAATCCATAAAATATAAGATGAATGTCCACTATGAAAAAATTGTGTCCTTGGAAGGGGCGACAATTAAGCGTATTGACATTAAGGTGTTCCGATATGGCTGAAGTAATGAGATATTCTATTAATTATTGTATGGATAGTGACAGGCTCATATGGGTTGTGGCATTAATTAAACACAATATTCCGCAATATACAATTATATACGTATTTTGAATGGTGGACATACCTAGAAATAATATACGTTGTAGGCACTACCGACATACCAATATTTGTATACATACACACACACACACACACACACACACAAACGAATAGAGGCAAAATAAATCAAAGGTCATGTGCGAAAATCTGGCATAAAAAGCGCAAAAAAAAATAAGCCACGCAATCACCGAAATTCCAAAAAGGACCATCCTTTCATTGAGAGCTCGACTATAAACATACACGACCCTCCCGAACGTTGGAAACAAAATTAATGACCGAAGCAGAAACTTCCACGAACGATACTTAATTTATACATCCATCGCAAGTTAGTGTGCTCGTAGGCGGGCCCAGGGCAGAGGGCGCACGAGGGTGGGCGCAACAGTAATTACCTGTACGGTGACTCGTTAACAAATGTCACCTTCGAAATGCACGTGACCATGCTAGAAGGTGCATGTATTCAGGCCACTTTCTACATGCATGACATTCAATGTTGTCTTTTCTTTCTTTTTTGTTTTTGTTTTTATTTTTATTTATTTTATTTTTTTGTTACGTCGCTTTTATTTTTGTTGCTTCCAAAATGTGCAACTCAGTGACCGGAAAATGTGTCGAAAGCCAACGTGTCTTGCAAGTTGTCTCGGAATATGTAAATGATAGAATGAAATACTCGGATGAGAGGCGCCGCCCACTCGATGACAAAAATAATACCGAGCCAAATGCGGCCAAATGTGAATTGTTTGAATTGACAATTGTCGGACTTGAGTCATTCGGTTAATCACGGAAGGACATCTTCGTTTGTTCAATTCGTTTTGCTTTTCGTTCGTTCGTTCGTTCGTTCGTTCGGTTCGAAACATGCATTCACATTGAATGCGAAAAGTAAACAACGCATATGTATAGTATGTCAAGTGACACATTTAGAGGAAATGGCTCATAAATTAATGGACTAAACAAATACGAAAGTAAGACAATAGAAACCCTATTGTTTGCCTTGGGCGGCACACATGAACGTTTCGGGTCCTTGCATAAATCGTACGATGAATTAATTTAAATAGCTTTTGTACTTAAATAGCCTGAAATATTTTTACTCCGTAAAGTTCATACGCAAGCGCTACACCGCATAATACCCAGACGACCAAAATATTGAAGAATGTTTCTTAAGAAAAATGGGTCTGTTGAGTTTTGAGCGAAATATTGTCGATCGTTTAAATTGTTCAGATAATCCAGGTGCGTGCAGGAAGGGCCACTGAAAACCAGTTTGTTTTTTTTGAGCTTCAAGAGATTGGCTGAGTTAATATTCAATATTTAAAAAAAAAAATTTATTTTTGTCCAAATATGGATTAAAATAATGTAAGAACAATTTTCAAAAAATAAATACACACGGCTTAAAAAAAAAAAAAATCCCAAAAACACTATTTTTGCACCACTCAAAGGTTGGATGTCCCCTTAAAACCCTTAAGGATATTGTGAAGAAAAAGATACAAAATGTGTAGTAACCAAATGTGCCTCTCACTAAAAAATCATTCATTCATTCATTCATTTTTGATGTAGTCGAAACTCTCTATAGCGAATCTTCTGAAGGCCTTTCCGCTACAATTTTAGTGTCTTTTTTTTTTACTTATAACGAATTCTCTCTGCAGCGGATTTTTTTCCCGTTCCTTGGACTTCGTTATAGAGAGTTTTCATTGTAATTTCAATCTTGTTCAAAAATATCATTGATGATTTTTTAATTCTGAGATGGCTTTTGAGAAAATAGAAAGTAGAACAAATCTGAGAAGAAACCTTTCAAAGAAGATAAAACCAATGAGAATTTCATGGTAAAGTCAATTTTTTGGCTTTATATACGAGACTAATGGGTTAGTGGGAGGTGAATGGGTTAAAGTTAGATTTTTGTTTTCTTTGTGTCCATTTTGCTCGAGCAAAATTAAGAATAGCGAAAATTGAATATAAGATTGTGCTTCTGAGAACAAAGAGAATGGGAGAAATTTTTTAAAAAAACGTTCGAAAGTAAAAAATAACCGCCAAAAGTAACTCAAGGAAGCTATTAGTTGATATAACATAGCTGGAATTTTATCTAGATAAGTTCCATTGTCAATGTCTCAGCAAATACCGATGTCAGAAAGCTAGAAAAACTCGCAAAGAGAAACAACGCTGGAGGTTTAGCTATCACTTTCTTGTCCTATGATCAACTTTAAAATCTGCGATCTCACATTGCCTACGATCGATTCTATATTGAACACTAACCACATTTAATTCTAACTCCTCGGAGTCAGTGGCAACTGGGTTAAGTCGTTAGCAGGCGAAAAATGCTTTTTCGCCATGAGGGACATTTAAGAAGATAATTGGTTGTATGGCCTTAACTTTTTTTCATTCTTCAGCGTAATTTCCGATATTTGGACATGGCAAAGTGGGAGTTTCCATTAGGAAATCGAACGAAAGTCGGCATATGCGTTCCCCTATGGTCTTTAAAGTCTCTAAAATACTTTATCTTAATATTATTATTTTTATTCAGGTTATAAGACCCCCATGGTCATTTCTGCAGCCCATGTTCCCTTAGATTAGGATGAGACTTCTTCTACAAAAATGCCCATTTATTTCCTCCATCTTCTTCAGGTGATAATTAAGGCTATTATGCCTGTTTAAGAACCCATTGTAGATTTAAATATTGTTAAAATAACATTAACCTCTCCCATACAAATCAAACTGATGATTGATTAAGTTCACTTCAGTTTGACGTAAGACCGAAAATAGCGAAGTCGAATCCCATTTTAGAAATTTAAGCTTTATTTTCGATTGAAATATTCTCAATCCTTAAAATACCATCGTAGCCAGACGAACATATGTCGTGCAATAAAAACTTGTAGCTATATATGTATGAGGATAGAATAAGGAACTTCTTACGTCTTAAATGAGTTCATGCGAACCGAAATACTGCTATAAATTGTACATATATAAATATCGAAGACCGATTTTCCACGGTCTTGTGATAATGTGTCTTGAATGAATTTGCGTGACGTATGCGAAAATCAAAAGTCATTTTTAACTAATCACCTATCGTTTATTGCTTGCCGTCTGTAATGTCTTCCGACGCAAACGTCTTTCTTAGCGCGTGCCTTTGACATTGAATGTGAATGGTGAACTCTCACCATCAGCGTAAAGCGATGAACAATCAAATTCGCAAAGGGCCTATTTAAAAAGTAATGCGGCCAACGCTTTGAGCGTCCTTATGTTATTTGTCTAACATTCGTCTATATTATTTGTTTATTTTCTGTTCTATTTTTTTCCTTTTCGTTCTACGTCTAAACGGAACAGAATGAACGTGAACGACGATTAATATTCGCAGCGGCCATGACCAACGAACGATGAACGGCAACGAACGAACAACCGCAAAAAGAAATATTCGCTCGCCATAATTTTTTTTTATTTCGATTTCTTTCGTTCTGTTGAGCTTGTCATTTAAATTAAAAAATCAATAATTATAATCCAGTTAGGTCTACGACGCCGTGTCATACAGGTTTATACTTACGCTCCTTGTACGACCAGCAAAACCAACAATCACATACAGGCGCCGCACACATTGACACACGTGTCCGCAAACACGACACTCGAACCTCTCACAAATACAACAAAATGTTTTCAGGCATTAAAAGAAACGTAAAGAAATTCGATATTTTCCACTTAACCAACACAATTTTTGAAGTTCGCCTTCATTGTTGGTCGGAACAACGAAGCGACGCGTTGCGTTCTTACAAAAATTATTGCTAAAAAAATAAATATATTTTTATATGAAATTTTGACACGAAATAAATAAATACCAATGAAAGAGAAGTGCGCAAATTATTTAAGAAAAAATTAAGTAAATATAAGTTTTCAATTAAAAGTTCAATTATGAATGTGCATATTTGTAAAACATAGAAATTAAAAAAAAAAAAAAAAATTAAGAATTCAAAAATGTAATTTATATTCAGTGAGAACAAGGAGCACTGTTCATGAAGCCCCAGACGAGTATGAAATAAAAAGGTTAAACAAAAAGAATTTGCATTTAAAAAAAAATATTATTTGTTGCATATAAAATTTTATTTTTACTTCACTTTGTTCTTTACTAATTTGGCGGAATAGAAAATTTGAAAATTTAGCACCTAAATGTATGCATGTAAAAATGGAAAATATTAGATTGGATTGAAGAGATTTTTTTGCTAAACTTGGCGCCTCAACCAATTTCGATTGATAAGGGATTTTAAATATATTATTTATTCCTTTTCAGTACTCCAATGCATACTTTAAGGCGCTTTATTTTTAAGTTTTCTGTTGCACTGATCTTGATTATTATTTTTAATACTCAGTATTTTAATTTTTAATTATATTAACAGGGCTCGGATTTTGTTGACTTTTATAAATTTAAAGCATACTTTATGGGGCAAAAAATTTTCTTATTATCATTTTTCGAAAAAGTTAAGCGAAGTTGCAGTTGAAACCGCTTTTCTAACTTCGAAAAATTAATTTCGAAGCTAAAAATCGATTTGAACCTTAACTTTATGTGATTTGAACAAATTTTTTACTCCATAAAGTATGCTTTTAATTTATAAAAGTCAACAAAATCCAAACCCTGTATATAATAATTTTTTAGTTTTTGATTATTGACATTGAATAGAGTTTATTTCATCAAGGAAATGCGTAAAATAAAAATAAAACAGCAAAAAAAAATTTTTTTTTTAAATTTGAGAAAAGCAGCCAAAGCCTTAGACACCGCTTAGCTTAAATAAAAACTCAGTCTAATGCTTTCAATTTTTACAATTTTCGTTTTTGATTCAAATTTATTTTGCCAAATTTATGCAGCTCGCTAAGAAAGTAAAGATTTAGAATTCTCTGAGTGACTTGGAAAATTTGTTTGCTCAAAGGCAAGAACTTTAACTGTTTATATATGGCTACAAAATAAGTACGTTTACTGGGATATTTAAAACGTATTTTAAATTTTTTCCCATAAAAATTCATTCATAATTTGAGCAATCAAAGACAATCAAGGGCCCTCAAAGAAAATAGTAATTTTCTACCTCAAAAACTGTTCATTAATTTCCTCTGCTTCAATTAGTTTTATTTTGAAGTGTTTTATTTTTTTCGTGTATATTACTTCAGTTCAATTAAAAAAACAAAAGAGTCCTTCACACCAAAGCCAACTGCAAACCATATTAATTTCGATGTCAAATAAAGTATTGATTAATTAAAACCACTCGACAATGACAATAAACAATAAAGGAAAAAGCAGAAGAATGATTCGGGGAGTAAAGAAAACAATAAAGAAAGCTATAGTCCGCACACAACGACTTGTTAGTCCGAAAAGTCAAGTTTCAAAGCCTCTTTCAGGGAACTTCTCTAAGTTATCAATAAGTCTGTAGAAATGCCTTGGATACCTCACCGAATGTTGACTCGATTAGTATGTCATTATCAGGGCTCGGATTTTGTTGACTTTTATAAATTTAAAGCATACTTTATGGAGTAAAAATTTTGTTCAACTCTCATAAAGTTAAGGTTCAAATCGAATTTTTTGAGCTAAGAACAATTTTTTGCCCCATTAAGCATGCTTTAAATTTATAAAAGTCAACAAAATCCGAGCCCTGGTCAGAATCGTGTCGGTTTTGATTTATGTACTTACTACCAAATCAAGAACAGCTTAGTACTAACAGTTCCAAGATCCTGATAAAACGAATATACCCGGCTAAATCTCGGTACAGAAAGGCGCTAACATATTGCCTCCTTAACACTCGCACGTCAACTTTTAATCAAGTCCTTCTTAAGGTGACCGCCTGTCGCGAACTGAGTTGCTTATTACAGCAAAAAAGAGTCATATTTGTCTATAATTCTCTTTCCTTTTATTTAAAATACTACACCTTTTTCAGTTTGATTTTAGAAAATGTAACAATGATTTCCGAAAGCGTAAATTTTGAAATTAGAATTATAAAACTGAATTCAGAATCGTAAAATTAGTCCGAATGTGTAATTTTGAATTCAGAAACAGAACATTGTTTATGATTAATTTATTTTGCCAAATTTAGTTGAAGTCGTAAGAAATAAATTTTAGAATTTGAGCTTGGAAAATTTGTTTGCTCAAAGGCAAGAACTTTAACTGTTTATATATGGCTACAAAATAAGTACGTTTACTGGGATATTTAAAACGTATTTTAAATTTTTTCCCATAAAAATTCATTCATAATTTGAGCAATCAAAGACAATCAAGGGCCCTCAAAGAAAATAGTAATTTTCTACCTCAAAAACATGTTCATTAATTTCCTCTGCTTCAATTAGTTTTATTTTGAAGTGTTTTATTTTTTTCGTGTATATTACTTCGGTTCAATTAAAAAAAACAAAAGAGTCCTTCACACCAAAGCCAACTGCAAACCATATTAATTTCGATGTCAAATAAAGTATTGAATAACTAAAACCACTCGACAATGACAATAAACAATTAAAGGAAAAAGCAGAAGAATGATTCGGGGAGTAAAGAAAACAATAAAGAAAGCTATAGTCCGCACACAACGACTTGTTAGTCCGAAAAGTCAAGTTTCAAAGCCTCTTTCAGGGAACTTCTCTAAGTTATCAATAAGTCTGTAGAAATGCCTTGGATACCTCACCGAATGTTGACTCGATTAGTATGTCATTATCAGGGCTCGGATTTTGTTGACTTTTATAAATTTAAAGCATACTTTATGGAGTAAAAATTTTGTTCAACTCACATAAAGTTAAGGTTCAAATCGATTTTTAGCTTCGAAATGAATTTTTTCGAAGTTAGAAAAGCGGTTTCAACTACAACTTCGAAAAATGTTAATAAGAACAATTTTTTGCCCCAATTAAGCATGCTTTAAATTTATAAAAGTCAACAAAATCCGAGCCCTGGTCATAATCGTGTCGGTTTTGATTTATGTACTTACTACCAAATCAAGAACAGCTTAGTACTAACAGTTCCAAGATCCTGATAAAACGAATATACCCGGCTAAATCTCGGTACAGAAAGGCGCTAACATATTGCCTCCTTAACACTCGCACGTCAACTTTTAATCAAGTCCTTCTTAAGGTGACCGCCTGTCGCGAACTGAGTTGCTTATTACAGCAAAAAAGAGTCATATTTGTCTATAATTCTCTTTCCTTTTATTTAAAATACTAGAAGGACGGAAGAGGAAGAAACAAACCCATAAAAGTTTTCAATTTCCATTTTTTTTTGCAATCTGGCCACTCTACTCTACAACTTTGACTGCTTCAGTAGTCAATGTCGAAATCAATAAACTTTACAAATACACGCAAGCACAGCTCCACCTAAACTGACTACATCGACTGACTACCGCCAGACAGGATAATGCAACAAAAACACGATACACCAACGCACCAACGCAACAACAACAACAACAAAGTCACTCTAAATTACTCAAAGAAAAGTGGGATAGTTTTCTCTTATTAACATTCCTTTTAACGGTAGCTTGACAGTTAATTTGAAAAATTGATGTGGGCAGGGACAAGCACAAAGGTGACATCCAACGGCAAATGCACAAACCCCAAGGATACTTTATAACAAAATTAATGGCGATTTTTATTCAATTTTTCATAATTGCATTTTCTAATGGAACGAATTAGTCTCTTAGTTACCTGGGTTGCTTTTGTTCTACGCCTTGGATGTTTTAATATGCGTGCCAGACTTTTTTGAAGCGACATAATATTGCGAATTAATTGAATTTTCAAAGTCCTTAGAACTTTAATGTGCCACCTTCAGTCGTAGTAGAAAAAATTAATTTCATGACGAGATAAATAAATTATGAAGAGAATTGTTATTCTATACAATAAAAAAAATTTATGGCCCGTTCACTTCAAAGTGTTACTTCAGTCATTATTACAAGAATAATTTATTTTAAATTGGAATTTCACTTAAAAGGATCAACAAATAATTTCGCGCACGCAAGCCATGAAAGCAACAATAAGGTGGTGGAATATCGGTTGCATTCGACAAATTGCGTTTCATTGAGATTTGTAATTTCCTATGAAAACTAATTTTAAGGACATTTTTTGTAGTATTTGAGGACAATTTATTGCATCGTGATCGGTGTGACCAGGGGAAAATATTGGCTGCGGCTAAAACCACAAAAAAATAGGCTAAAAAAGGCTAAATACATAATTTTTTCGGCAAAAAAAAGGCCGAATATATTTTCCAAGTGGCAGTTTCATTTTTAAAAAACTAAATCAAACTTTATAAAAAAAATCACATATCCTTTGTGCTTACTTAACTATATACATAACTAGGGCTCGGATTTTGTTGACTTTTATAATTTTAAAGCATACTTTATGGAGCACAAATTTCTTTCAACTCACATAAAGTTAGGATTCAAATCGATTTTTAACTTCAATATGAATTTTTTTGAAGTTAGAAAAGCGGTTTGAAGTTCAACTTCGTTAAACTAGTTCGCAAAATGGTGGTACGAAATTTATTTTTGCCGCATAAAGTATGTTTTAAATTGTTAAAAGTCAATAAAATCCGAGCCCTGTACATAACTTTATACAAAAAAATACTTATTCTAGTTTTTTGGTTTGATTAAATGTACTAGAAATCGACTAGAATGTCGTCCTCTGACTCAGATTCATTTTCTGAGCTATCAGAATAATTGTTTGTTTTAAGATAAAGTTTTAATAAATCGTATGTTATTTCATAGCTTTCAAAGCATTTATTAAGCCTTTTCAGTCCAAAACGTATAGTTAAATGTACTAGAAATGCTAGATGTGTCCTCTGATCAGATTTTTATGAAGTATCAGATAATTGTTTGTTTTCACAATATCAGTTGTTAAAAACTATGTTTTCATAGCTTTCAATAGCATTAAGCTCAGGTAAAAGTTAGTTAAAATGAAAAGTGTCTATTTATGACATTTTTGCTGTGAAATGATGTTTTACTCAACTGCGTTAATTGAATACTAATTAACGCCGTGTTACAATGCTTTAATTCCATCCAAAAATCTACAAATCTAAATTGTTATGAAAAAGGCTAAAAAAAAGGCCAAGGCTAAAAAGTATTTTTTAAGGCCAAATCCGAAAGAAAAAGGCTCGTTTTAGCCCTAAAAAGGCTAAAATGGTCACACTGATCATGACGGCTTTTTAATATAGTAACGAGAAATAAATTTTCTTAATGGACACAATTCCATCAAATTGATTATAAACAACAAATATTTTTGTGATAGCGTTTAATATACATATATCGCATTGCTACTAAATCGGCACAATTTAAAACTTCGCATTTCTCGAAAATCATCAAATCTCTTAAAACTGAGAAAATATAATATTTTTCTAAACTTATATTAATCTCAATTGATGCTTCATCAGTCAATAAAGCGTTAATTTCTAGGTATGGATTTATTACGAAATGAAATCGAACATAAAAAAATTGATTACAAAAATTTTGAATTGTGCCGATTTATTAGCATATATATGTATGCGTTATGATTGAGTGCTGATAACGACACAATTGTCTGGTTGTTGAACATTTTCGTGAGCTGTGAATATAATCAGAATAATTACTCACACTAACCGTAAATTCGTCTCCGAATATACATATGTATGTAAGCGCCGTCTTACAAAATATAAGGCTCTTAAATGTGACTCCGAATATCTTAGGAAATATGAGTCTCAGAAACGTGACTCCGAAATAAGTGGAATATTTCTAACCGAAACATGACTCCGAAATATGTCCAAAACATATAGAATATGGTATAGAGACTAAGAAACATGACTCCGAAATAAGTCCGAAACGTGTAGAACATATCTTTACGCTCAGAAACATAACTCTGAAAAAAGTGATATATTTGTAAGATGATGACCAAAACATGACTCCGAAATATTTCCGAAACATGTAAAATATGGTACAGACACTAACAAACAAGACTCCGAAACAAGTCCGAAACGTATAGAATATTCCTTTGGGCTCAGAAATATGACTCCGAAATAAGTGGTATATTTATGTGATGAACCAAAACATGACTCCAAAACATTTAGAATGTATAGGCTCAAAAACATGAAACATGTAGAATATAGAGACTCGGAAACATGTCTCCGAAATATGCCCGTAAGATTTAGAATATGGTATATACGCTTTAAAACATGACTCCGAAATAAGTGCGAAACATGTAGAATATGATACACAGGATCAGAAACATGATTCCGAAATGAGTCCAAATGTGTAAAATATACCAGAAACATGACCCGAAAATGAGTAGAATATATGTGACATTATTCCGAAATAAATGGTTATTAGTGTGATGAACCACAAACAACATGATTCGGCAATGAGTCCGAAATATGAAGACTGTATAGGCTTAGAAACATGAGTCTGATATGCATGCGAAAATTCTGTAAGATATGAAGCTTTATATACTCGTATAAAGCAAAAGAAACGAGAAAATCGGTGTATCACCTAGTTTATAATTGACCTATTTTCTCTTTCTTGTATCACTTGGAAAGAAGTAAATCACTTTTCAGGTATTTTTGCAACGTCCCTTTTTGAATGTGTGTGGGAGTAAAAATGGTTAAATTTTTTATTTTCTTATTTGTGCAATTTATTGGACCAACCGCAAAAATCAACTCATCATAAAAATTAGTTTTCGTAAGCCATAATGTAACCACTAAAGATTTCAGTGCCCTTTAAATTTAGGTAATCTGCTACGGACTATTACAAATACTGTTTAATTATACGGTAGGTAAAAGAAAAGAAAATAAAAACAACCAAAGTCCTGCGAAAGCTTTAAACATTTTTCTATAAACAGCAAAGCAAAAGAAATCACCAAAGCAAACTCCTCATTGCCCTAAAAAAAGGCCTTTCAGTTATTTTTATTATTTCTCTTCGTTAATTTTCTTTTTTTTACGTTCCTCACACACCATTCGAATGTATTGGCTGCAATTAGAAATTCCGTTGAAAGCTCTCACAAAGCGCATGCAAAATTTCGAAAAAAAAATATTTTTTATTTTTGATTCATTTATTCCCGTTACCCTTTGCTTTTGTGATCGATCAAAATTTGCACATCATTTTTTATTTGAACAATTTTTCGCAAGCTGCAAAAACCAAAAACAACAAACTAAGAAATATCAATAAATATTTTATATTATTTTTAACGTGTCCGTAGTTGCATCTCAGAGTTTTGCGTCGAGCATTTGTTCTTTTGGCTTGGTTGAAAGTATTGAAATTGTAATGCAACATTGTTGACAAGCTCACAATTTGGAAATTAGAAAAACAGCAACAAGAACAACAAAAGCAACACCAGTTAAATGCAATGAATCCAACCAAATATTCACCGAAAAAACGTACTGCACAGAATCCTGCCCCTTTACAGCAGATCGATTGGCTTCACCAATTCCATTCATTGTTGACATCAAACGAAAAAAAAAAAAAGCAAAACAAACTGAAAACTGTATCCTCACTCGCCTCACAGCCTCGTTAAATGCTGCACCCCCAAGAAAATCTTTGAAAAAAGACATTAAACAAAAATGAAAGAAAAACAAATCAAAAGAAGAACATATCATCGCACGCAAAAATTGAAAAGGAAAAAAAAATTCCATTGAAAAATATTTGCAATTCTTTTTTAAGGGCAACGCTTCAATATTTGCAAATTCATCCACAACGCGCAAATGGGCAAAACGCATTTTATTTTATTTATTTAATGTTTTTTTTTTATCTCAAGCGAAGCAAATTAGTAAAAGCTTTTTATGTGAAAAACAAAAAAGGAAAGAGAATTTCGCAAACGGCAATATTTATACCTACATACATATATGTCGAATAAAGTATTGTGTTTTGGTTTTCGTTTTTTCTTCTCCTTTTTTTCTGTTCTCGTTGCGCAACACAATTCACAAACAATCAACTTAAAACACATCAACACATCAAATATTTCAGGACGTTCAAAGTGAAGTACCTGCCCGAGAGCAGAAGCTGCATTCCCAGCAGGTCCCAAACAAACAGCAGCAACAACAGCAGACGAAGACCGCCACAGAGATTATCATCAATTGTCGGCAGCAGCAATTGCAACAAATACAACAACAGCAACCGAAAGCACCATCGCCACCAATTGGAATTCCAGTTGCAATTCCAATTCCAAAACCGATACCCACATCAACATCAATACCTACACCAACACCAACATCAGTACCGACACCATCAACACCAATACAAACACCAATACCGGCGCAGCAGAATCAAAAGCTCATCGCACGATCTCAATCGACGAAGGTCATACAAGAGCTGCAGAATTCCCACCATCAGCAATTGCATCAAAAGGCCGGCGTTGGCGTTCATCAATTGAAGCAGCAGCAATCGTTGCCGCAACCCTTGCACGCGCCACAAGCGAACGGTGGCATCGGTAATGGGCAATTGCCGCACGCCTCGAAATCCGTCTCGATACTCGTCTATAAAACATTGAATACGGTCTTCAAGAGCAGTCGCAAGATCATTGTTCGCGTCTGCGAGGTCGCCAGCGCCAGAAAAACGTTCACCATGTTCAAATTTAATAAAGCGGCGCAACAAAATCGCGCCGAAAATCGCGCCAGCGCCTTTACGGGCCACGATCAGTTTGTACGTCCACCCGTTTCGGACAAGTGAGTTCCAAAAATTTTGAACCGAATTTTCCCATTTTCAATTTGAATAGAATTTTTTAGTGCTTAGTTAGATTAGTGACGTAGTGAAAGGGTTAAACCTTTAAACCATAGATGGGATAATAAATATTTACAAACGAAATTTTGAACAAAAATGTTTTTGATGTGGAAAAATCTGAAACTCGTTCGGCACTAAAAGGGTTAAGGGACAAATATAACATCACTATGGCAACCAAAAATAAGAAATTTTTAATTATTAATTAATTAAATTACATTTTTCACTATAAGCGAAAAATGAGAGACCAAAAAGCCCAAATAATAATTCAAAAATGAAAAATGGAGATGGTCAAAAATAAAAATTAACAATAAGGCGGGCACGCCAATGGTGTATAAATGTATGCACAATTTTGCCGACCTACCTCACATCGCTGAGGTGGTCAGAGTGACTAAGGTGTTGGTTAAAGATACCTGACGATGAACCTGTAAGCTAGGTTCGAAACCGGCACTTCTCGGCAATTTATGAAAAATAAATTTTTTCAATTGCCAAAAATTACATTTTTCACTATAAGCGAAATTTGAGAGACCAAAAAGCCCAAATAATAATTCAAAAATTAAAAATTAAATTAGGGCTCGGAATTTGTTGACTTTTATAAATTTAAAGCATACTTTATGGGGCCAAAAATATTTCTTATTAACATTTTTCCTTGAAACTTGAAACCGATTTTATAACGTCAAAAAAATTTATTTCGAAGCTAAAACTCGATTTGAACGTTAATTTTATGTGAGTTAAACAAAATTTTTACTCCATAAAGTATGCTTTAAATTTATAAAAGTCAACGAAATACGAGCCCCTGGTTATGTTTTTTTTTTTGAAATTCTAAAAAATTTCTTATTTTCGGTTGCCCTAATCCTCACTTAACTTGCACGATTTATATCATCTACTATTCACAACTTTGCATTAAACTCGACTGAGTACGAATCTGCCCCAAATGTGGTTAGGGCGACTTTCAACCGATTCTCTTTGGCCTTAATATTTAGCTCCATTAAAGTCCTTATGACCTTGTGAGGGCACGATTTCAATCGTCTTAAATAATAACACAGAAATCATTCCAAAGAGCCTCCATACGAAATTAATACCCTATAGAAATCCGAGCGAATATTCCCGTAATTCGGATTACGTAGATGATCAATCAGTCTGTGCAAATATTCGGCGAGGAAAATCGATTCGATTGAAAATTTTATTTTCTAACTCAATGACAAATTCGTTGACTTCCGCATCAATTTAGTCGCTTCAATTTCACAAATAAAAAACAAACAAAAAAATAGGGAGCATAGAGACGAGACCATGAACTTGAGCCGCTTATAATTATTTTTACAAAATTATTCTTCTATTGCCTGCAATTATTACACGAAACATCGAATTTGTGTTGTCGCTTTATCGTCGCTTGAACTTCATGACCGTAAAATTGAAATTTCTCGACAACAAAAGAAAAGCGAAGCACATCATGAAAAAGCTGCACAAGCAAAATGGATTAAAACGCTCCAATTCCGCCATCGAATTCGATGTATCCGCATTGACAGCAGCAAATCGGCGTCACATCTACAGTCGGTGAGTACGAAAGAGCAACAAAGTGAAAATAATAAAAAAAAAAATATATACCCAGGTATATACATACATATATATAAAAAAAAAAGAAAAAAATTTTCACCAAAATACTTTTTATATGAAACTTAATTTTTCATTTCGCAGTGCTTAAAATGCTTTAAAAGTTTTTAGTTTAATTAAACCTAATAACAAAAAAAAAAAAAAAGAATTAATAAAAAAAAAAAAATTAATTAAACATTCCAAAAATACGAATGTTTTTAAGTTCCTCTTTTTTCACAATTATTTACGCTGCTTTCTACTTTAGTTTTCTCGATTTTCTCTCTTTTTTCTCTCACTTATCCTCTTTTCCACAGCAATCGGTCAGCGAGCTCGGAACAAGATAATTCCGATATATCCGAGCATTCGGAGAAATCGCCGCTGGTTAGCGCGAGGTTAGACAATCTTGCTAGGCTATTTTTTAGCAAATCGATGCCAGCGGAAACCGGAAGTAGAGATACCATAGAATCTGTGCTTACAACAAGGTTTTCATGTTTAATATTTATATGTGTGTATATATTATTTGCTTGCGATTCTTGTACACAAAAAGTAGCTGCATAAATTTCAATTCATTGTGTAAATAACAAAAGAAAATATATTTTTAATTTTTAGTAAATGCCTGCTGCTTAAATGCATTAATTAATTTAGATATTTCCTCGCTATTGCATACCCACTTTGAGATATTCTTTAAGTCCCTTTAAGCCCTGCGTTTTTTTGGTCTATGCTAATGAATGAAAGTAGTTATGTATATGTTATGGTGCCAATCCTTAGTCACTTCTAATGATATAATTTTCTTTATTTTATTTTATTTTATTTTATTATTTTTATTATCAATTAATTTCGAAAGCCTGAAATCCACTATATAGTTTTTTATGTAGAGAAAATATTGTAGAGTGCAGGGAATCTACCTTTTTTTTTGCACGCTGAAGACCGTCTCTATCATTACTCAGCTCTACGTAGAGCTGTCGTCGACATATGTATTTAGAGTAGAGCTCTTCTATGCACTCCATGATTGTTTAGTTTGCAGAAGAATGTTTTATCTACGACTCTACAGCAGAGAAAAACAATTTTGCAGTGTATACAGTCGTGGGGAACATAGTAGAGCTGGACTCTAAATAAGTTGGCGGCACCTCTACGTCCATAGAGTTTTAGAATTGTAGAGACAGTCTTCAGCGTGAAAAACAGACGAAGATTCTCTGCACTCTACATTATTTTCTCTACGAAAAAGACTCTATAGTGGATTTCAGGCTTAAGAGAAAGCCTGAAAGCTTTACTTGGTGAGAAAAGCAACAAGTCATGTACAAAAAAAAAAAAAAATATCTTCTGTTGGTTTTGATGCACCAGTGATTCATAGATTTTGGTGCATTCAGCATTATCAACTGTTGCCACCAAAAATTGAATTTACTCAGTCAACATGTTGCGAACGCTCAGAACGTAGTTGAATCTGCTGAAGCCACGAATTATCAAATCCTTTTCAAAGAAATTTTGTATTTCCCCATTTTCGCACCAATGATCACAAAATCCACATCAAATACGCATGAAATATTATGCCTTTAAGTGTTTTGACGCCTTTTGTTTATAAAGAAATCAACGGCGTGAGAACTAAATTGACCAAATTATGGAAATATCGAACAGTTCACGGCTCATTGAATGTTTTCGTTGTGTTTCTATGAGATTATTTTGTTCGTTTAAATTAAAAAAATTTTAGAAAAAAAAATATTTGGACTTACTTATATTCAAGGCTCGGATTTTGTTGGCTTTTATAAACTTAAAGCATACTTTATGGAGTAAAAATTTTGTTCAACTCACATAAAGTTAAGGTTCAAATCGGTTTTTAGCATCGAAATTAATTTTTTCGAAGTTAGAAAAGCGGTTTCAACTGCAACTTCGCTTAACTTATTCGAAAAATGTTAATAAGAAAATTTTTTGCCCCATTAAGTATGCTTTAAATTTATAAAAGTCCACAAAATCTGAGCCTTGCTTATATTAAACCTCATCGATTTCACTGTTGGTGTTACATTAAGCTCACAAATCACATTTATGGTTAATTTATACCCAGAGTTTCTTTCAGAAGAATGGAATAAACAATTCGATATATCTATAGAACCGAACGGTCCCTTTTAAAGGGCTACCGGTCTTTTATTTTATAATTTTTTATTATTTTCCGTTTAAAAAAATTTCTCGAACTTTCCGTGGCTTAAGAATTTTCATAAAAAATTCGAGATAAAAATCATTTTCCGACAACATTGAACTTTCAATGTTCCGACATAGGATAGGATATAGCAATATAAATACCTAGTTTCATGAATAATTTTTCTCATACTTAGACAAGTTTTCCAACTGGGAAAATAAAATTCTTTTTATCGTTTTTTTTTTTTGTTACTGTAAAAAATATTAAATTATTTTTAAAAGAATTTTCCTACGGCGTTCAATCGTTTCGCTGCAAGCTCAAGTTTAACGAAAATTGTTCTTCTGTGGGTGTTATCACATTACTCAGTTCAGCGAATTTAAAGGGTTCAAAAATATCAGGTGGTCTTGTGCTTCCAACAAATTTTCGCAAAACTTTTTACCACTTTAATCAATTAAAAGTTATAAACTCATGAAATTATTTATTCACATTTTGCTATTTTTAAATCATATTTCTGAGATTCGAATGCAAGTTTGCTATAGTTTTATTTATTTTTTTTAAATATAGCAATTAAAGATAACAGCACACAAACCACAGCACGGGCACAATTGAAAATTTGTTGTTTCTCGAACAAATATCTGTTTCAAAGCTTTTGAAAAATACATGTTTTTTTTTTTTTTGTTACAAATAAGCATCATGCCTGGGGTCCAATTGAGTAGGAATGCCTCCGCACAAATTCAGTACAAATAAACATATGGACCCAACATCAATTCACTGCACATTCGATTGTGGAAAATTTTCCGGAACTCCTGCGCAATTGGAAACGAGGCATTATCCTTTATTGACTGCTGAATTTTAATTAAAATTTCCGAGGAATTGATTTCCCTGCAGTCAAATGCAGTCCAACATGAAAAAATTAATAAAAAAAATTTTTTTTTATTGTGCCGGTTTCGTGATACGTGTGCGATATATTGGATAATCGACCGTTATATTTGGTGTATTAAGATTATTTTCATCAATATGGTAGATAAATGGAAAATTGTTATTGAAAATAAGTATAGTTGGGCATTTCATTCAATCACGTTCGCAACTGTGAACACAAGAAGAGTAGAAAATCAATTTTAAATCTTCATTGAAAGTTTTGCGATCAACTTTTGTGGAATTGAAATCCACAAAATTATCAAGAAAAATCTCTTCTCATTCGGTCGAAGTTTCATTTGATGAAAGTTTCGCTGTATGAAATAACCCCTCGGGCAGGACACAGAGCTTCAACATTACAAGAACACACAAGAAAAAAACAACATTTATTGCTGAAAATCGTGTTGAAAATCTTTAATTAAAGGATACAAGCATTCAACGCGTTAATAATTTCACAAGGATATATGCTTACCAGTGTTCCATTTAAAATAAAAAAACGAGCACACGAAAAAGAGTTCAAGGACAAAATGTGAAGTCAAATGAAAATGGAGAAGGATTCTCTTAGCCGGATTATGGTATTTTAAAAGTTCTCGCACACACACACACACACTGACGCACATTACTGACAGAAAGTAATTCATAACTATTTCGTTGAAAGTGAAAATTCAGCAGCGAAAAGTGTAATGAAATAGAGCTAAAGTAACAAAAAAAAAAAAAAAAAAAACCGAAAGCCTCAAAGCATTTATTCAAGGCTGTGTTCATGCAAGTGCACTGCCAAAAATACTTTCCGGAGTCCATGAAATGAGCGTGATAAAACGGGTTGCCAACTTTCACAGTAAAAAAAAAATTTCAGCTTTTCAAAGAAAAATTTTAATTTAAATTGAAATCAGAATGCACTCAATCTCAATGGGAACTGAATGCATTAATAAATCATATCGCATTATTTGAAAAAAGGCTTTCGCAAGCATTTTTACATCAACAAAATGCGATCTCAAAACATCGCTGCGTATACGCAACGGAAAAAAGAAACAACATTACTCATACGTCGGTCGTACGAAGACAAACTTTCAAGCGCTTTTTCGCACATAACAAAGAGCAAGCAAAGACTTAAAATAAAATTTTCACACATTTGAATTTACTCTTCATCATGTCTTCATCCACTAAAGGCAAGGTCTATTGACCAACTTTCTGCACGTACATACATACATACACACTCACACTCATACAGAAGGAAAATGAAAAACAAATACCGAATATCACCAGCACAGGTGTTGGACTACACTATAGCACACGTGCTTAGATTTACTGCCACTCATTTAAGCCGTGTGTCTGTTTGTCTACGGCTTCAGCTCTACGAGCGAAACTTTAGCACAAGAAATTTTGAATTGCAATTCATAAAATACAATACGCGGCGTGAAGTGCATCCACTTTGTTCACCCTTAGATGTTCGTACATATATACAAAATACATATAAATTGATGTGTAGTATTCTATGTGTTCTTTTTTTTCTTTCTACGTCTTTTATTTAACCTTCAACTCTTACTCAAACAGAAAGTGCCCACTAAAGAGGCTTCTACTCACATATATATATATATTTATTTATATATATATTTATATATGTATATGTGTATATTTGTTGTTGTTTTGTTTAGAGCACTAAGTTTTCTTATTTACACTTTCTTCTATGCACAATCTTTTCTTTTTCTTCACTTCTTCACTTCCCTCCCCGATTTCATTTTACTATTCAAATGAAATTTTTTGCTGTTTTCATATGCTTTCCCAGAACACTTCTTCCCCAAAAAATGCAAATGGATTGAAGAGTTTTCTTCTTCCGATTCCGCTGTGCATTAAAGAGCCCTCGAGATCCGCAGTGTGGCTCCGAAAATTTGGGCATGAGATTGATATTGATAATGAAGATTATGAAAACTCCCTGTCGGATGATAATTAAAATTTTTGTTGATCTACAAAATGAACTCCAAAATAAATTTTGTATATTTAGCAATAAATATATGAGGTGTGAATTTAGAAATTGAAAGGGAAATGGGGGAAAAGAAAAAGGATTTCTATTATGTATCTTTTTAAGTAGCATTATATATGCATTTTGAAGGAGTTAAAACAAAGAAAATTGTTTTTCACCAATGAATTCCTCTCAAAAATATTTTTAAACCAATTTATGATAATAATTTAGTTCTTAAAAAAGCTGTGTACCTATGAACCTCTTACGATCTAAGAGATGACAAAAAAAAATTGAAAAAGATGGATTACCATACCAAGTGGTACAAAAAGTGCTGAAGTTTAAACTGAATTTTCACAAAAATTTTCCTCTTCGATTGCAACGATTGAGCTATGAATTTTCCGAACCGACGGCTATGGAATTTTGATAAACTGAGACCGAATTGCAAGGACATAGCGCAATTGTAAGAAATTTAATCACTAATTGCTCTTTATCTAATGTCGTTTGTGAATAATTGAAAGGCGTTTCGAAGCAATTATACCAGACAATAGAATATTTATGCGATAATGTGTGCGAAATGTGTCCTTTGTATCAGCTTGCATTGTGTAGAACAATTAGACAAAGTGGATGCACTTACGAGTTTTTCGTAAACGTTCGTGTCTCCCGTGTGAATTTAACCGTCTTAAGAACAAATGATTTATAGTCATCCTATATATATATATATCTATATATAAATATATATATATATATATATGTATAACTCAAAGTATTCGGTTGAAATAAGTGTAATTATCGGTATTTTTAAGTATAATACGTGGACATCAAGGAGTTGAAATATTTAAGAGTATTTTCAAAAATGCGGTAATAATATTTGTTTTTTTAAAATTTATAAATGTAAATATGTAGGTATTACATTATTCAATTTTCTTATGCATATCCTTGTATGCTTTTGTAAACATGAAAGACTCAATAAGAGGTTTCAATATTTCAAAGTCGATGTTCTTTTTTTTCCATTTCTTTCAAATCGTTTGCCAGGCCCAATGTAAAATATCAATATTCAGCCCTCGACAGCGGCAATGGCATCGTGGAGCGCAGTCCACGCGAACGGCAGCAACGTGAACGGGCGCTCAATGCAACGCAAGAATGGATCCAAACTACGAACGGTCGTTACGAGGTGATGGCACATTTAGATGAAATCGGTTCGAGGCATGCGAAAAATTGGTTCTTAGTCAATGACTCATCGGTAAGGATTTCGGAATCCCCAACTTAACTTTACTCCTCACGAATACTGAAATTTTGATCATTTTTTTTTTTTTTTTTTGTTGCAAAGGTACGCACGGATCGTTTACTGACGCTTTTACCGCTGCCGCCTGATTGTGTTGCCCTAGAAGATCTACCAGCAAACGAGACGCCAAAAAGTATTCTAATGGAACTGCTCGGTTCACTACACCATCCATACATATATCCAGTTTTGGATTTGGGTTTCCTGCGTACGGGCTCTACAAATTACGCATGCCTGGTTACTCCGTTTAATTCGCGTGGTAGCCTAAAGGATCTCATTTATAAGGTTCGTTCGTCAAGGAGATTTCTGATAACTATTCCGCAATCTCACACATCATTCATTTACACACGCACACTCACACGCACAGGCAAGAATAATGATTTACAAAAATTTTATTTTATTATTTTAACTGCGGCGTAGTCTCAATGGAATGAGCCCTGGGCACGCAAGTACACACGCAAGCCAAGTGGATTGCCAGTTACTCAAATACAACGTCTAGGACGCCAGATTTTGGAAGCCTTACTTTTTTTAAAGGAGCGCGGCTTCCCATTACATGGACATTTGCATAGCGGAAATGTTATTTTGCAAAATGGCGCCGCGAGGTAAGCTAAACAATAGCAATTGTAAGCCTTCGAGTTGAAATTTTATTTAATTAAAAGAGTTGCGACCACTGTTCAACGGTTTGTGCAAAGAAATCACTACCAAAATGAATAAAATTTAAAAAAATATCCCAACGTTCTTCTTAAATGTGGTTTCATATCACAAGGTCATTTGAGATATTTCAAGCACCACAAATCAATATGCAAAATTCAAAAGAATAAATGCAGAAAAAACATTCCCTAGCTCTAGCCGTAGTAAATTCTATTGAAAAAACTTGCACTTCATAAACTTTTGAAGCTTTCTTAAAAGCGAGAAAAAATTTTTATTGAAATGAAGGCACGAATCATTCATTGAAAAGCGTACAAAAGGATGTTTTCCTTGCAATAAAAAAATGCTTCGTAGATAAACTTTCAAACATATATGAAAGCGGATTAAATATCTTCGTTTATTCAGGCCGTTCTTTACTGATCGATAAGATTTAGCGCGCACAATAGTGCAATATAAAGCACCCACTCCTCAATTCGCTGTAAAATGAAGAAAATCCGAAGCATTGCACATTTCTGCACGATTTTTATGCCTCTGTGCGTGCGGTTTTTTTTCGCAAATCCTCGAATCGATTCAGTGTTTTAAGCCAATAAAAGCAGCATTCGTTAGAGAGTTCATTCAGCGCTGAACTTTAACAGCAGGCCCCGAATTTTTTCGTTTTTTTTTTTTCATAGGTACGCTCACTAAAAGCTTTGTAATTAAGTTTTCGGCTGACTTTAAATCCATTAAAACAAGCAAAAATTCTTTGGAAGGCTTTTTGCTATTTGATCCAATCACACATGGCCATGCGCTACGTATACGCAATGTGAAAAGGTCAAACCCAGTTGGAAAATTAAGCATGCATGCCCATAGTATTCATGATTCATGTGTTCCTTTGCTGCAAAAAAGCATGCATGCCCGTAGTATTCATGATTCATGTGTTCCTTTGCTGCAAAAAATCATGCATGCCCGTAGCATTCATGATTCATGCGTTGATAATCATGCATGATGCGTGGATTTCATGTTCACATTCTGATCGCCGCGCCGCCGAAGGGAAGCTGGCCTAGTGCTTAAATGCTAGGTCTTCCAGCCGACTGAGCCGGGTTCGAGCCCTGGCTCTGTTGAGAAAAAAAATTTTTTTTTTAATTATCTAATTTATTTTTTTTTTTTCATTTTAATTAATTTTTTTTAATAGAAAATCTTGCAACAAAATTTTTTATTTTTTTATTTTTCCCATATGAAAATGTTTTTTTAAATATTTGCTGAGAATAAATTTTTTTTCTTTGAAAATTCTATGCGCGCGTTTCAAAGCAAACTTGATCAACAAAAAACTGAAGTTAGCGTTTTGACAAGAAAATTCAATTTGCCTGTACAGTGTAATGGCAAAGACTCCGAATTACCAACCGAGCGGTCGGTTCGATTCTCGGACGAGACGAAAAAAATAAAAAAAGTTAGAAAAGTAAAAAGTTTATAAATAAAGAAAAAAAGCAAAATAAGAAGAAAAAAAAACAAAACATTAAAAATAAATTTTTTTTTATATTTCTATTTCATTTTTAAAAAACAAAATAACATTGTTGAACCATTCGTGGTAGGGAACACATATTTCATGGGTTCCCAAGCATTGATAAAACATTTTTCGTCTATGCATGATTTCTTATGACAAGCCTTAAGAAAAAGAAATGAATAGGCATGGAAGTTTGGCATGCATGCAAAGCACCCTTAAGAGGCATGATTCACGCATCTTTCATGAATATTTTTACAACTGGGAAGAAATTCAAAAGTTACGCATACGCGGCGTGGGCCGCATGCGTCAATGTGCAGTTCAATGCGTTTAGCATAGAAGAAATTTCATCAAAGATGGGAAATTTCATGAGTACGGTCCCACCCGCGACACTCATTGTTTATGTTTTAGCGCATAGTAATTATAAAATGGACTTGATTCTCGAGGCCCTAAAATTTGTAAAACGTTTAACAATCGTTTAGCACTGAAATTACACAATTCGCGTTCAGAATGGCTGTCACGGGTGCGACAGTTTCTCGTGGAATTTCCCAAATGTTTATTGTTAATTTCTATTTTTGGTTGTATATTCACGAAAAGTGCAAGTCACAATTGAAGCTTGTATTTTTTTTTTTTAACTCATTTTTATCGCATTTATCATTTTATTTCTTTCGATTTGACATGTGTTTGCCTTAGACTTTCCGGCCTTGAAAACGGATTGCTTGGCCTGAGTTCACGCGTCAATGCGGTAATGTGGTCTCGCTC
Organism: Chlorops oryzae; assembly: GCA_020466095.1. Classification (NCBI taxonomy): domain Eukaryota; kingdom Metazoa; phylum Arthropoda; class Insecta; order Diptera; family Chloropidae; genus Chlorops; species Chlorops oryzae. The sequence goes on from CM035807.1 coordinate 100,291,538, forward strand.
AACAACAGAACTCGAAAATGTCGATATTATTTGCTTTGGTCATTTATTGTTTGAAATGTGCACGGGACAAGAGATGACCACTCCCAAACCGTCCATGAGCGTGCTCGAGCTGGAGTTGGAACACTATCCTCAAGTAAACGAAAAGAACTTTGAAGTCATTAAGCAAAAGGACCGAAAAAAAAACTATTGAATACAATCCCCCTTATAGATACTCGATATTTTGGGACTCATCTTCGAACCGGCTAGTGGAATGTGCCCATCCGTTGAAGAACTTGTGCTCTGTGATCTCTTCAGAAGCATTGACCTACGTGAATTGCGTGGACCCTGCTTCAGTGTAAGTTTATCTTAAAGTTAATTCTTGAAAAAATAAAAAAATTAAAATTAATTTAATTTACATTAAAAAATTTTATTTCATTTTAATTGAAAAATGTCCAAATGAAGACAATCAAGCCAAGCCTTAGCAGATCAACTTTAAATTTATTGCAAGCGGTTAAAAAGCGTCAATGCGCATCGTTGGGCAATTCATTTAGCGAAACGAGCTCGCCGTGCACGCCGCCATCAACGCCACGCGACAGACGTTCTGGGTAAGTAAAATTTTTAAGCGAATTCCTATACGCGCTCATACTGCATAAGTATCCATTAACATGTGCGTGCGTGCGTGCGTGCCAATTTGCCAGTGTGCCGGTGTGCCTGCGTACGTGAGTGTGTGTAAAACGGTTGGATCGACTAAGTGCGGCTAAATAAGCTACACTCTTTTTGCCTATTTTTATTTTTATTAGTTTTCTTGTTTTCTATTTTCTACTCGTATTTCGTTTTTCTTTTATTTTGATTGTCGTGTTTTGATCTCAATTGTTTTTATTTTAGTGCGCCCCAAATGGGAGCCCTTAAAGTATAAGCCGAATCGAATGAACGCAGAAAGATATCTATTGAGGAAATTTCGCTTACAAAAATAATCCGTTTTCTCGGATGAACCTAGTTGGCGGTCTTCAATCTTGCTTCGATTCAACATTTTGACCCTTCCTCGTATGATGTATGAATGTATGTATGTATGTATGTATGTAGGTACATACAAATTCAAGCCACAATTATTGTATATGTAATGTGAATTTGTGGTTAATGAAAAGCACGCACAATTAACCCAGCAACACTGCTATCAACGAGGACAGTCAGCTCACATTAAAATTTGTTGTGCACCCACAAAGTCCTTTTTTCTGACCGAACATGATGGTAGCACACGAAAATTAAGTCGCCCAGCTCGATGGAAGATGATAGCTACATTTTGCAAGAATTTACTTGCAAATTTTCAGTTCTCATGTAATGTTTGTATTACACGCTCGAATTCATGTACGTTTTTCTTTTCGCTCATTCGGATGTGTACTCTGTTGAGATGCCTGTGTACTACCCACCCTTCTCCGAGACAGTACCAACAGTTGGTGTGATGTTTGACATTGTATGAGCTCGATCGAACATGTTAAACGCGTGTGTGTGTGTGTGTGTTGTGTGTGTGTTCATATTCACAGGTTTCAGTGGCATAAATTTTCATAATTTCAGATTTCTGGCTTTCAAAATATGTACATTTATTGTTTTTTTTAAATGTTATTTAATCATCTATGTATGTTAATTAGCCCCTGAGTGCATGATGTTTTTAAAATGTTTGTATTTTATATTTAATATTTCATTTTAACATGTCAGAAAAATATTACCATATGTATTCATGAAAAGTGGACTATTTTTTTAGTCGCTGCCTTAAGCTTTCAATTTTGAATAATTTTGCCAAAAAACATAGAAATTTCTATTTTAATTTACTATTTAAAATCTACACTTTTCGAGAAAAAATCGTCCATTTTCAAGCACACTAACACAAAGTATACATACATACATATATCTATTAATATATATGTATATACTTTTTTAACAAATTTATGCTTAAACTTGTGTTAAATATACATACCTATTTTAAGAATTTTTAAATAATTTTTTCAAATGTTTTTTACTAACTCCTACCCTCCCCGCATTTCTCTCCTATTCCCATAATACAAACGAAATACCTACAGTGTTCTACCTGCGCCCTATGAAGTGTTTCGATTGTACTAGATTTAAAAAAAAAAAAAAATCACCAAAAAATAACAACAACAAAAAAATCCTATCGAAAATCTAACCCAACTAACATCATCAACAACAACAACAACTACTCCTACTACAATAAACATCAACAGCAACAATATCAACAGAAGCAAAAAAAATTTCACTTAACTTCAAAAAAAAAAAAGAAAAAAAATTGAAAAATCCAAAAAAATTTTGATTTTGCGTGCGCATTTTCGAAAAATCTTTCTTTGATTCCGGAAAATCACAGATTTTATTATTAGCGCAAGTGGTAAGTGGCAATTTTCATTCGTTTTTCGTTTAGCTATTCTCAACAGATAAGAAAAAAACACACACACACACACACACATGGAAAAATTAAATAGCTAAACGAAGAGATATCTTCCACACCTTTCAACCAAAAATAAACGCTATCGACACGGCAAATTCATGCATCACCATCGGCAACTTTATGTCGCATATTTTCCTCCTTCGTTTAACAATAAAACAAGCGAGCCCAAAATACAACAAAACACCACAAAGCGCCAAAAATTATGCATCGATTTATGCATTTTATATAGAATTTCATAGCTAACGGAATATCTTTCGTTTAATTTTCATTAAAATTTCATGAATTTTTTTTTCTCTTATAAAGCCATATGTATGTACCTCCTATGCATGTGTTACTGTATTACATCGTAGCATACTAAACGGCTTTATGGCTTTTTATTATTTTGCTGAATTGATGAACAATTTTTTTTTATTGTATTTGCATGAACAATCGAAATATCAGCATGAATAGAAAGTGATTGTTTTTTTAAATTAGAAAACAGGCTATAAAAACTGCAGCAAGGATGACTTAAGAAAAATTCGAAGAGCAACCATTTGTCCTGATATTTTTGCGTTCAAATCGAAACAATTAAGCATTTTTCTTGATGGATAAATATGAACTTTTTCAAATCATAATCAGAAAAGGTGTCTTTTGATATTTGTCCACCCTTGACATACCATTGAGAAAAATAATGAAAATAATTACACCGGAAGTCATCGAAAATGGTTCAATATAAATAAATTATGTGTAAAATACAAAAGAATATAAAATAAAAATCCTCCGCTTCAATGTAACAAGGCATGTTTAAAATCTTTAAAGGTATATTTTCTAACCCTTGCTTTTGTTCTTCATTGTTGGCAATAAAATTTTCTATGCACTTTCTGGTCGATTGCATCTCAATATACATCCATCCATGTAATCAATGCTTCCCATTTTTCATTATTTCAACATTGTATGTGCACAACGACTACAGTTACAATATTGTCGAAAACAAAAACACGATATATATCATATATATATATATATATACTTATATATATAGGTATTATATATATATATATTCGGGCCACTCTTGAACTGAAGTACTCGAACATTGTATACATGGCAGCTTGACACAATGACCCACAACAACATCAGCAACAAAATAATATTTTCCTTTCCCATTTCCTTTCTCTCTTTTTCTCTTTCCCCTTCTCGCGCTATGGTCTCCGGCTTTCAATAGCTACTACAGCCGAACTATGGACTCGTTCGACATATTGAGTGACTCCGAAGAAGCACTTCTCGATGAGATTATTGTCAGGAATGGTGATGCCAGCAGCTGTGGCGGTGGCAGCCATCGACGCGCCAGCCATCGACACTTTCAACGTCTGAAACAAAGGCAGCGCTTGGAACAATACTCAAGTGATTTCTCGGCATCGACTTCGACTTCGATAGCGCCAACGTCTAGTCAACGTTTGGTGGCACAGCACTTTTACGATCCGACCACATCACCGATACACTATTGCGATAATGTGACTCATTGCTCGGAAGAAAACAGTTACATGTCGCAAGAGAGCTTTCAACAACCACGTGCAAACGTGCCGGAATGTCGCTTAATGCGTTCATCGGAAAGTAGCACAAGCATGGGCTCCACGACGGCGAATACAGTCATTTCGAATGACGACAACAGCGGCGATTGTTTAATACTGCCAATCAATGCGATGGGCCAATTAGAGTTCGATGGGCATAAAGTATACGAAAAGCCGGAAATAGTGCATAGCAGGGCCGTAGAAGGCACACAACAACTGCAACACATTAACGGGTCCTTGAATGTTGCCAGTGGCAGTGGCAGTGGCATTGGTGGTAGTAGTAGTGGCGCTTCTGCTGCTGCCAGTGGCAGTGGTTGCGTTAATTCGAACGGATGTGGTGGCTCACTGACAGTCTCGTCCAATCATCAATTGACCACGGACATGTGCAATCCGAAGAATTCGAAAAGCCGACGTTTGGAATACTCTCTCAAATGTTTGAAATATGGACGAAGCAATCCGTCACAGGATTCAGCCTTTGGCTCCCTAACCGATAATGATCTATCGACAGGCTCGTCCAGCTTTCGGCTTAGTAGCTTCCAATCGATCTCATCACCGATTGATGAGGGTGTCGAAGATGTTATTATAGCGACCACAACAGCTGGAAAAGAGACCTGCTTAGAACTGGCTACGATACCTCGTAATATGGTCTCGCAGGATTCAGCCATATCGTCACCATGCCGCGAGACATCACCAAATAATTTTCTCAATATTGAAGACGGACACTCGAGTACATGCTCGGCTAATTCGAGCACTTCCGGTTCAACCAGTAATGTTCGACCACAACAGTTTCCCGTCTCGTTATCGCCTAAAATTTTAGTGACTGCCACAACCAATTCCAGCAATTCATCGCTGGCTTCTTCGAGTATCGGACAATCATCATCGGGCCCAAGTACACAACAACAGCAACAGCAACAACAACAGCCACAGCAACAATTCGATCCACCGAAAATACTCGTCAATGATCAAAACTCAATATACACCACATCGCCATCGAAGCGCATCGGAAGTATCGAAGTATTTTCGCAGAAATACCGAGTCAGCTCATTCGAGGATATGTCGCCGAGCAAACGCATTGCCTTTGGCAGTGACAGGCACCTAAAGCACGCCAATCGTATGGCATTCCGTTCGCTCGAGGAAGAGCGACGCATTGACAGCGCCTTCATGCCGATGGCCGATCGAACGAACTCGGAAAATCGTGTCAATTTGCAAAGTGAAAAATACAAAAAACTCACGCACGCCTCATTCTGCATTAGTAAGACATCGAGCCAGGTTGCCGTCTATGACATCTCACCATGTCAACAGCAACAACAACTGGCGACACTGGGTGGCTCTTCATCGAACATTGTTGCCAATGCCGCTGCGGCCATTGAGCTTCAACGACCTGCCACCGCGACAGGATCGACCAGCAGCAATAGGCAAACTATGTGGCGTGATAGCAAATTCTATCGGAAGAATCGCATTGCCAAATCGAATGATTCCTTGTTGGAAATTTCACCGATTCATTCCGCTCGCCTCTCACCATCATCATTGCGTGACAATCATTACGAAAGTAGCTGTTGCTCCTCCCATGGCGGCAGCCGCAGTCAAAGTCGACAATCACTCAATCGTGGTTGCTCAATCAATGAGATCATCGTTGGCTCTACCAATACATTAGGTCTTGGCTTGAGCTTGATTACAACCAGCTTCGGCGGCAATCCCATCGCAAATGCTAACAACAATCGTCGGTATTGCAGTTCGAAGAGCGAAGATCTTGGTGAATCGAAAAACGATTATTTACGTGTAATGGACGCGCGTAAATCCTATTCGGAACGTCATTTGGTAACGCTCACCAAACTGAAACAGACGGCTATCACCAATAGCTCACCGGCGTGCAGCGATCAATGCTGCATGTCCGAGGATGAGATCAGTTTCAATGATGAAAACAATGCGAGTGCAGCGAGCGGTCTAAGTGCTGCCTCTAGCTCAGCCAGCTATCAGTATCAAAAGGAACTATCGCCACAGCATCAGTCGTCAGCATCAACATCGGCAATCAGCCTCTCTCAGCAAATCCATCAACGACAAAGACAGAAACATCATCATCAGCAATATTCAAAGAAATCGCAACAACATCAACAATGCAACTACATTGGCCAACGTTCCCAATCGAGCAATAATTCGAGCAATTATCTCAAAACGACCAATATCAAAACAACGTCCCTTGCTATGCTATCCACATCCTGCCAACAACAAAGCTTAAATCAACAGAATTTAAATAACTCTAGTTCATCGGCATCAACAACAACATCGGCGGCAAGCTCAATTATGGATCCACGTTCGCCCCAACGTCTCGCTCGCAGTCCGGTGTTTAGAGCCCTCAGAGATAGTAGCATTAATAATAGCAGTGGAAATTGCACCGGAGGAGATGAGAACAGCAGCTCAGCGGATGATTCACCTCACCATCATACGCTGAGTGCTGTTGAGCTTTTCAAGATTTTCACCATGGACGAAGGACAAAACAATGGCAGCTATGAGGAAAAGACACCACTACTCGATAGCCTCGAAATGTCACCAATGCTAAGTCCAACAGAATCGGAAAAAGGATGCAATGAGTAAGAAACAAAATTTGTGATATAAACGACGAAAGCAATGCGAATTGCATTTCAAAGGGCAAAAAAAAAGAGGCATAGCAGAATCGATAAACAAAAAAAGGATCGGTCAATGATAAGTCTGAAGATGATTTGAGGGATTTGAAAAAATACTAAAAAAATTAATAAATATATAAAGAAAAATAAAAAAAAAATAAAAAAATTAAAACTTAAATGAAAATTCGAAAATAAAAAACGTACGGCATTACAAAACGGCTTAGTTAAGAGAAGCCGATCTCGCGCTTCTCCATTTTAATAAAGAATTTTTAGCTTAATTAAAAATGATAACTTTTGGAAAATACTGTTGTGAAAATTTCCTTCATTTTTTCTTTCTTTTTTAAAGGCTATCGAATCTCTGGAAGTGCCTGAAATTTTTTTGTTTTCGCTGAACAGAATTTTCCAAAAACTATCCATTTCAAACTCGAAGACTTTGAATTCGGTATTCTACCAAAGCAGAAACAATAATTTCTCTATTAAAATCTATAGTAAAAAAATTTTTATGCTTACTCTCGTATTGTATTTTCGAAAGTTTACGATTATTTACGATGAAAGAAGTCCATTTTTAATCGCTTCTTTAGATTAAATACCTTAAAGAAAGAATATTAAAAAAATCGAAAAAGAAGAAAAGAAAACTTTTAAGCGCATTGAAACACACAGCTCCATCCTTATGATAATTTTAGGTCCCTTGAATTTAATTAAAATTTCAAAAGAATCATATTTCGAATTAAAAAAGAAAAAAGCGATTTTTTCGAAATGCGCGCCAAACAAATTATCTAAAGTTTTACTTGTAGCTTTCAAGTTTTTAAAACCGACATAACATTTCAAAAAATTCGAAAAAAAAAAAAAAAAAAAACACAGAAACATTCATAGTGAATACCAATTAAACGCTGCATCATTTAGGGAATATATAAAAAGGAGTTAAAAATTGAAAACAAACAAAAAATATTAATTCAAACGATTGACAATTGACGATCGACGTTGAAAGGTAGAAAGATTAGTCGGTAAGGATTTCGGGAAGAGGGAAATATATTTATGAAATATATTTGCCTCAATTATAAACACGAGCGCAGTCAGAGTTACCTACTATAGCGATCCCTACACATCATTAGAAATAAAAATAGCAAATGAGATTTCCGACATTTTAATAGGTATTAAATTAGAACGTAATAAATACTAAATAACTCAATAAATCGTTACACAAAAGCACGAAACAATCGCATTGAATTCTCGACGTTAACGTTGAACCAGAGAAAAAAGTTCGGTTAGCATCATTTCAATCGCACCCCAGTAAAATTATCGTATTTATAAGCAAGAAATATATATATATGAAAACCTCAATTAATGCGTGGTTTCCAATAACGCAGTAATTTCTGCATATCGGCATTTACGCTATCAGTATTTTATTCCTACGTAAGCGACTGCTGTTTTATCCTTATGAGAACTAAATCTCAAAGAAAACACATGTAAAACTACCAAAATACATACTATCAAATTAGAAAGAAACCTAGAAGGAAAATGTCGGAAAAGTTGGTCCCGAACGAATGGGGGAAAAAAATTCTGGGGACGGAAATGCCCACATATTCAACGCATCTTAACATATGGATCCGATTGCAATCACTAACGCTTTTGATTGTAACTGGTTCTATGTGATAAAATGTGTTGAATATTTTCAAGAAATTCTGCGCACTATTGGAAACCAAGCATAAGTTTCTTAAAGCATTCATTAAATTGAGTTCATTTCCAAAATACAGTCGAAACTCTCTACGACGACTCCCAAACGACAGGGAAAAAATTCGTTAGAGAGAGAATTCGTTATAAAGAGAAAAAAAGGGCACTAAAAATGTATCGAAAAAGCCCTCAGAAGATTCGCTATTGATATCGTTAAAGAGGAGTTCGTTATTGAGAGTTTCGACTGTAGTTCGATCCAGGATAGATAAAAAAATTTTTTTAAATTGATTGTTTTTAAAATATAAATTAAAAAATAAATACACTCCGTCATTTGTTAAGGTCACACAAAATAAAACCGTGACAGCTCTGGTCAGCTGAGCAGTTTGATCGGCTTTCGAAAAGGGGAAGTAAGGATCGTAATGAATGCACTTTTCTCTTTGTACTCCATTTAAAAAAACACAGAAAGTGTCATTATAGTTTTCAATTACAAAACATTAAAATGGGGTCTTCCCTTAAATATGTATTTGGCTCGAAAGCTTCGGACAATCGTAAATCAAGAAGGCTTAGAAATTAATGAACGAAGTATTGTATGAAAAATTTTACATTTTTCCCTTTTTTTGATCTTTTCACGTTTAAGGGAAGACCCCTGAAGGAAATAAAATAAAGGAAAAAAAATAAAACATATAAAATAAGGATAAACAGATGTACGAACTTACCCCAGTAGAAAGCGAAGTTTTGGAAAAGTTAATCCATGAGATACATCCGCACCGCCCACAAATATTTAAAATATCTGAAAAACAAACACAAAATTCATATAACTCAATAAGATTGAAATTATTTCGTTCGATCATAATTAATTTCCTTATGTAAATACTTAATTGTTTAAGTAAAATTTCCGACCACCATTCAATTAGGACCACTTACTTTATTTTAATAACTATTCGAATGTTAAAATTTTGGGTATTCATAACGGTTTATCTTTTTTTATTTAAGAGTTGGTTATGTAAAATAATTTTCAAAAAGCGAAAAATTTTTCCTAAGTTTATATGTTAAGTACGTGATAATGTCAAATGATATGTGCGCATTGCATGCATATTAATTTCGAATGTTGAGAAATAAAACTTTGAAAAACCATTAAAAAAAAAATTAACTTTAAACTGAACTTATTAATCAGAGAATGACGAAGAAAAGCAAGCATTCCTCTGCTTTCGATTGGAGTCTGGGATATCTTCATCAAATGCCGAAACCATCTGCGTTACAGGCCACAAACCGCAAATTTTTATACTTGAATTTCGTGGAGGCTTTTTGTTCGGGCAATGATGTTAAGGAAGTGCCTTTTTCTTACCTCATCGGAAAAAGTTAAGTCTTTTTTTTTTTTAAATTTATGTGATACTCCAGTAAAGGTTTTGTTGGCTTTGTTTTTCCCAAACTATTCATTGGAAAATTCTGTAACGGTCTAATGTTATCATCAGTCGCCATCGCCGAAGGATTCTGATACCAAGCGCTCACCGAGAAAGCTTTGTGATTGTTTGTGAGACAAGTCCATGGTCAGATGAGGAAACATATGGTGTGGAACATATAAATTGACACAGAAACATATTGTATTTCTCTATATCTTTGACTGGGCAACACATTTAAGTGTGGAAAAGACAAGAAAACTTTGTTGTCAGGCGAAGCTCTTTTACTTCACAGGCAAATGCAGCCCTGCGTATTTTAATAAAAATATAAAAAAAAGCTCGTGAGCTTTCAAGAAAGAATTATTAATTAGAGCTTTTTATGAAGATGATTTGGGTTGTACAAATGAAGAGACAATTTACCACATTCTCAAACCATTGGATTGACATTTTTTTGGGGAATTTGAGGTAAGAAAACATGTTGGATACTTGCAATTTCTCTACATTTAAACAGCGGCTTTAGACAAATATTCGGATATCGTGGCAATTTTTTCTGAAAAAAATATATACAGTTCCCCAGGATAAAATGGTTATTTTGTATAAAAAATGCGAGCACGCTTGTCGTTATAAGCGACGAAAGGTTCCATGCAAATGAATTCATTAGATTGCAAAATGGCGCCAATGGCACAGAATCGATGCTTTTAAGAGGAGAAAGCTAAATCCGCGAGGCCCTCTGTGGGAAATCCACTCAACACATTCAATGAGAAAACTGTATAAGCTTTCGCTCGGGCATTTTTGGATGGTAAGTTCAATGTATCCACAAGACATAGTGTGTCGAACACAGTAACCCTGCCGGAATATACATATCTCCCTCAGGACTAAGCTACCAGTGGCATAAAAAGAACGTTGTCAACACAAGATTCTTTGGGTGACAATGGCACCATAAAAGGTTGCTATTCATGTGATTCAATCGTATTGACTGCTTAAATTTAAGGACTGGAGTGGCATAGTGGATAGCGTGTGCGCCTAACCATATGCAAGGGCTCGAGTTCGATGTCATGAATTCTGTCCGGATGACTTTTCGTGCTGAGAAATAATTTGAAATTTATTTAAAAAGAAGAATAGTCAAAAACCAGTGAAACAGCTGAAAATAGCTTAAATTAAGCTTTGAAAAGAATTTGAGTGCGGTTTGAGTCTTTGGTAATTTTATGTTAAGATAACAGTGTGCTTCCAGTTCGAATGCTGTGTTGATTTGACTGAAATTTCACATAGAAAAACTTTTATTTATATTTTTTATTTAAAATAAATTTAAATTTAAAAATTTAACTTCCAACCTGATACCTAATTTCATTTAAATGGGAAGATTTTGTTTGAGAACATATGCAGTGGGAAAATAATTCGAACTATGTATATTAGGGCGGGGGTCGATTTATATGGGTGAAACAAAAAAAAAAAAAACTCAAAAATGGTTTAGCAAAATTTTAATCTACGGAAAGTAGTAAGAAAATTTCCCTCAGAAACCACGGCCGTAAAATCAATCTCTGATCTGCGCAAATCAAACTCAAAATTTGTCAATGACAATAATACCGTCGGCAGACGTATATAGTTAATCGCGATTAAATTTTTTTAATCCACTTTTCCAAAAAACCCTGACAGACGACAAATGGTGGATTAAAAAATGTATGATCAAGCAACCAGCTTTTTTATGTGTCAACAATTTTGATTCCACTCAATTAAATTTATTATTTAAATTCTATTTGACAGCTATCACCAGGTTTCTTTGTCAAAAAAAGATTATGAATTAACCTAAAAGTTCGATTAAAATGGAATTGATCCTACTTTTATCTATACATAATTCATCTTTAATCTGCAAAACGGAGATAATCGCGATTATGCTATACGTCTGTCTAGGCTATAAGTTTTCATTGAAAAAAAAAATTAAGAATAAAAAAGTTTCAATGAAAACTTGTCTTCATTGAGTGAAATTTTGTTAGAATTTTCCGTAGTTAACGATTGTGCTATATCTGTTTTGTACTATTAACACCTCACTACTTCACTGCTCTTAAATGGGTTATCGGTAGAATAAATTGTTATCTAACATTTCCCGTTTCATTTAAGCTTTGATGCTTTTTCAATCGCTCAAATTTTTATCACCGAAGAAATAAAATAAAAAAAAACCACCCTGAGCTCGATAAACCAACAAAATGAGAGTAATAAAAAAATAATAAAGGAAATTTCACTAATCCGATACTGATACCACTTGGTCACGAGTGCCCTTTGGTTATTTCCTTGCCCAATTCGATTTTTGTGTCTGCATGTGAGTGCGAGGACTTTTATAAATGACAACGGCTTATTCGAAACAATAATAATCTAGAAGTCAACATGCTTAAAACAATAAGCTTAACGTGAGCCGATCGCAAAGGTAAATATGTGATGTATATATATATGTATACATATGTATATGAACATCCCAAGTCAAGTGATTCAATAGGTCCCACTTGGAAATGATTTCAATAATGTCTTCCATTAATTCTGGCAAAATGTGTTTCAAGTTCTTCGAACGGGGGAGGAGAAGGAGAGGAGGAGGAGGAGGAGGAGGAGGAGGAGGAGGAGGAGGAGAGGAGGAGGAGGAGAAGGAGGAGGAGCAGAAGTCATATCAATACAAAACTTTTCTCTATCATTTATCGCACACTTGATCGGAAATTTCGTTCACGATATTTCCTGTAGGGTTTCCTTTCCAATGTACACATCCGTGCGTTGCGTCGTGGAATGTCTGTTGACCCAATATTCTGTCGAGCTAAATAAACGAGCATACTTTTAGCACTACATACCTTTTGGCAATGTGTCCTTACAACGAAATTTCCGTTAGCGGTGGTGTTGGTGGCGAAAAATGAGCCCTTCATAAATCAAGCGATTTCAATTTTGATAGTAAGGATAACGGCTAACGGCTAACGGAGCAGGCCGCCACCCTTTGCATTGGTACGAAGCCAAGGCCTGGATAAATCGTAAAACGTAAAGTGTCAAAGACTAAGCATTTTCATTGCAAAATCTTAATTGGCATATTTAGGAGCGTCGAGAATTTGGGAGCATTTCAATTGCGGATTTAACTCCTTGACATTTTACACAATAATCCATGAATTTATGAGCAAAAAGAATTATTTTTTTTGTTTTGCAATTTTTGGGAAAAAATTTCTTCAAAAATTGGGACAAAAGAAGAGCGAAAGACTTTCTTGGGCATCAAATTAGGAATTATTATTTGAAAAACAATTTATTTTAATATTGTTAATAATTCTATTATTTTTTTCTCCTTTTCCTTCAAAGATAAAATCTTTGAATTGCCCAAATCTATCACCAATGGAGCAGTAACACTTGAATTTTTTATCCTTTTCTCTCAACTTGGAGAGGTAAATCATTTCTATATATAATCACGCTTTATACATGCAATCCCTTCTCAAAAGCACGAGATTTTTTCATTGATGATTCCTCATTGCAACTGAATTATTTCTTCATTATTGTGCTTCTTTTTATGATGCCCATATGAAAAGGTTAGTTACTGAATCTCTCAATGCAACTGACTCCACTGTAAAATGGAAGTTAATTTCGACTGGAGAAAAACTTCGAATAATTCAATTTTCCTTATTTTCCTGACATTCATAAAAACCAGAATATTGAAGTCTTATATTTTAACCCACTCTTTACGGTTGAATGATTGTGTAGTACATCTTCTTGCTGAAGCCATTAAATTGCATGGCTCCTTGCCATCATCTCGTTCATCATAAGAGGCTTTTTCAAAGTTCCCACTAACCGCTACAACCACTTTCAGTGGCAGAGCAGTGTCAGTGCCTTAAGACTGCAATGTTCTTGATTTTATTTTATGACTTCATTTGACTTGCTGCTCCCTCACCCACACTCTCTCACTCCGTCGCTCCGTCGCTCCGTTCGCTTGTCCTGGGCACTCCAACTATCATCGAGAGCCAAGCCAAGCCGCATCGCGTCGCGTCGTCGACCCGGCAGTCATTCTCAGTGTGCTTTTGTCATTGTCAACTTAATTTAAGGTATACATCATGGCGCTATCGTTTTGCTACCATCAAGCAATAGCGCTCAAGCAGACTTGTCAACGATGGTCATGGCTATTAGTTGCTTCTTAATTTGAGTGACATTTAAACAGTTTTTAATTTTCATATAATTTAATTACCTTTGAAATTTGTTCTTCTCATCACATTCAATGGTTGAAATTATGACCATATTTTAAATCAACTTAATTGAGATACTCGTTTCGCTGTGCGAAAGTCTAATTTCGAAAATCCCTTCATACTATTTTAATTCCTAAAATATGATTATAATTACCTACAAGCATAGAAAAATGCATTTTGTTTGTTTAAATATCGTATTACTACCGTTAAAATAGCCTTAGCTTCGCGTGGCTTGGATTTTTTGGCGCACTTAGTTTTGCGTGTAAAACTTTATGCACTTGATTTTTAAATTTTTCACAGAATGAAAAAATGTTTGAAACGGAAAACAGTGAAACAAGTACCTTAAGTATTACTGTTTTCATTATAAAAAACACAACGAAGTTTTACTTCTTATATAAAAGCACTCATACATATGTTTACGTAAGCTTAGAATGATTGCATTTGATTTCGAATTCCAATTTTATGCAAGCTTTTAAATTTTTGGTCGTATTTGGTTGACTTAACCCGAAATCATTGTTTGCATTAAATTGATGCGAATTGTTGTTACAAATCCTCTTATGGAACCAAAATATGCATATCGTCCCCTCAGAAAACGACTGTCGTATGTCCCATAAGAATTACATGCGACATACGACAGTCGTTTTCTGAGGGGACGATATTTAGAATTAGATATTTAGGTACCTTCCTAAAATATAAGAGCCTATAAGAGCCAACGAGAGATTTACGGTTTAAGATCTATTTAATTTTAAACAAAATTGCCATTGTGCATAAAATTGATGCAGGTGGTTAGACCATTTAATCCTTTATGGAAGAAAAAAGAAGAAAAATACCGTCGTGGTCTTCTTATAATTGATGTTGCTCAGCCTTTGATGATGCCGTAACTTTCGAAAAACTAAAGACATCAGAAACTTAAGGAACTTCCAACGAACGTTATAATTAGGGAAACAGAAAATATTTACGAAAAACATACAAAAATTTACTTTGAAATATTTTTTTTTGAGTCGAAAATATATTTTTTTTTTTTTATCAAAATATTTTTTAATATGGCGAAATATTTTTTCTCCGCAACAGGCGTAACGATTTGAAGAAACGTATTTCGTTTCTAATTGCTTTTCGTCCTGTGGTTCTGATCGGTCCAAAATTAACCAAAATAACGTGAATCTATATTTAATGAAGGATTTGATATCGGTCTTTCGATGGCGGATTTACCGAATAGTCAACATATGCTGCTGCCTAGGGCGGAAAATTTTCGGGGGAAAATTCGGGCCGTCAGTAAAAGAAAGAGCGAAATTTGAGTGAAATTTGTGAATAAATCTAATCTAAAAAAAAAAAAAAAATCTTGTCTGAGGCGGCAAAATCGCAACTGCCTAGGGTGGCAAATTGTCTCAATCCGCCCTTTTGCGGTCTTTTGTATCTAGGCACATTTGGAAATCGTTTTTGAACACAATAAATTTTTTTTTTAAGACCACCATCAATACCATCTAACTTCAATGGATTTTGGAGGTCCAAACTTTAGGCTAAAATAAAAGAAGTTTCCTAGATGGGACCTCCACTTAATATTTTTATAGTTTATTATTTGACCGTGAAAGTAACGTATGTTGTGCAGGCATGGACGTAAAAGTACAGCAAAAGCTTTTGCCTATTGAGTGCTCGGTCCACGGTCCAGTTAATATTATAAAGTAAAAAATTTTACTAAAATCTTTAGTCTATTTTATTGCAATGAATAATAACACATTTTTTGCATAATATGCAAAAAAAGTGCTGAGCCATCAGTCCGAAGAACGTTCGGGTACTCCGCTTCGATGCGGCGAAAAAAGCTCGAAATAGATTCCTTCGCTTTCGGCATCACAAAAATTGTGGCTAGTTTGGATAAGTCAAAACTATTTTAAATTTCAAATGAAAAATTCTATTAAGACATGATTGATTTTTTTAGAAAATATTTGATAAATTTGAGAAGAGTAAAAAAAATTTTTTTTTTTTTTTTAAATATTTTTTATGTATATAAATATTTTCTGTTGCCCTAATTATAACTAATCAAAATTTTTAGTCATTTTCCTAAATTTTTTATTGTATAGGTATTGCATATTTTTCAAAATAATGAAAATAAAATACTAGGTATATATAATTTTTTACATTTTTGTCCTGAAAAGGGCTAACGGTCGTTTAAGGGTTAGTATTTTCAAAAAATTATTAAATATTATTTATTCTGAAGCATTAAAAATTCGATTTTTCGACAACATACAATTTGAGCTCTTATTAATTGCGCACACAGAAAATGTGGGCTTTTGACCTGATGTGCATTATTATGAATAGTTGCCGCTAATCACAACTCCCTATGATGATTTGCATTTCAATTTAAAGATGAAAATTTAACGACAGCGAACAAATTATTCAAATCGTTCTGTCATTCGATGCTATCAGTCGGTTTCATAGTAAAAATTTTCCAATTTTGATTCACGGATTATTTTCCAGTTGGTTTAACAAACAGGATTTTCTGCTGCAGCTTCTTGTTTTTGTCCTTTGTTCTTTCATTCGTCTGTGGCATGCGCTCGAAAGAGTTCTTCACCCCGGCAAAGATTAACCTGGCAAGTCGCCTGCATACAGACATACATACACACACATATACAAAATGTAACTGCCATTGTTCTCTTTCTTGTGTTTCTTGTGTGCACGAGGATGATTCCGATGCAAAATGGGCTACAGTAATGAACCTAATTCTAAGAAGATTGTTCTTTTCTTCGTTTTGATGCGGCGCGATTTTTGAGAGATCCATGGGGAAAAAATGATGGAAAAAGAAAAGAAAATTTCAGCGACGCGTATTGAGCTTCATAAGCCTTTTCGAGAGTGAAATATAGCAATCAATTTAATATAAATTATTATAATGCAATTACAGGGATAACCAGAAGAACTGATAAGTAGATCATTCGAATGATTCATTTCACTTGCTGTCCTTTAAATCGTAAGAGGCGCAGTGGTCTCAATGAAATCGAATGTTAAGCCCTTTAAGTTTCATTAGGTGATGTACATCCATATACATATCAATAGAATTTTACAGATATTATTGAATTGGGCTCATACCTATATACATACATATCGCACACCGTCTTCTAAGGTGACACAACTCAAAATTTCTCATTTTTCAGAAAACGCAAAAAACAAAATGCTTCGCAGTGTCAATCAAAGCAAGAAGAAGGCATTAACGGGATATTTCAGCTTTTTATATTAGGTGTAGTAAAAAGAAATCCATTATTTTTGCATTAAATTGAGGGCTTTATTTAAGATAGTTAGAATGACCCGATTTAGGTCAAATATTATATACGAACAAAACGGCGCATATTTGACCTAAATCGGGTCATTCTAACTATCTTAAATAAAGCCCTCAATTTAATGCAAAAATAATGGATTTCTTTTTACTACACCTAATATACGCCGTTTTGTTCGATAACTTGTTGCCATTTTAAAGGTAATTTCATTATGCCTCTCTCATAGAAGCCCTCGTTCCTATTAGCAAAAAATTGAGACAGTCGAATTTCAGAAGCCTCTCTTGAAGCGAATGTTTCACCAGCAAAATTGTTCGCCATGGACAGGAACAGATGGTAATCACTTGGTGCCAGGTCCGGACTATAAGGTGGATGCAGAAGAACCACCCAACCAAACTCCCGGAGCTTCTGGCGAGTCACTATCGATGTGTGTGGCCTGGCGTTGTCCTGATGGAACACAATTCCTCTCCTATTGGCCAAAGCTGGCCGCTTATGGGCGATTGCTTCCTTCAGACGGTCCAATTGTTGACAGTAGAGTTCCGAGTTAAGAGTTTTGCCGTATGGGAGCAGCTCATAGTAGATAATTCCCTGCCAAACCCACCAAACACACAGCAAAACCTTCCTGGCCGTCAATCCTGGCTTGGCCACCGTTTCCGCCGGTTCACCGTGTTTCGACCACGACCGTTTTCGCTGGACGTTGTCGTAAGTGACCCACTTTTCATCACCAGTCACCAACCGCTTCAGAAATGGGTCGATTTTGTTGCGGTTCAGCAGCGATTCGCAGATGGGAATTCGGTCTATGAGGTTTTTTTGCGTTAACTCGTGTGGCACCCATACATCGAGCTTCTTTGTGTATCCAGCCTTATTCAAATGGTTCCAAACGGTTTTTTGTGCAATCTTTAGCTCTTTTGCAATCGAAACAGTGCTAACATGACGGTCGGACTCGATAATTTCCATGATTTTATCGACATTTTCGACAATTGGCCTTCCAGTGCGTGGTGCATCCTTGACATCGAAGTTACCGGAACGGAATCGACGAAACCAAAATTGCGCATGATTGGCTGTTACAGTATCAGGTCCATAAACGCTATTCACATTTTCAGCCGCCTGGCTTGCGTTTTCTCCCTTATCGAAGAAAAACTGTAAAATGTAGCGAATTTTCTCTTTGCTGATGTCCATCTTTGACAAGCTCTCAAACAAAACTGAATCAATCAATCAAAAAAGTGTCAAAAAAGCTTTTTTAGTAGGAACTGTCATCTTTCTAATGCCACCTAGCGGAACACGATCGGACTTACACAACGCGAGATGCAGATAAATAACGCCATCTATTGGAAAAATAATGGATTTCTTTTTACTACACCTAATAATAACAAAAACGGAATAGAATTTTTCGTGCAGCTAGAGAGGTGAACTATGAACATGTTCCATATGTTAACTCGAAAATGACGATTTTTGAGTTGTGTCACCTTAGAAGAGAGTGTGCGATATGTGATTAGTTTGGCACTGAAAGAAGTAAGCCGTATTCAAAAGAGTCCCAAGTTCCTTAATTAAAAATGGTTTAAACCTTTCACTTTAGATGGGAAAATTTTTTCAAACGAAATCTTTGAAAAAGATATTTCAATTTGTTGGAAAATCTGAAAGTAGGTCGGTGGTGAAAGGGTTAAAATATAGCAATATTTTTGTTAATTATTCTTTCTGATTAACCGATCACAAATCTAATTATTACCGCTTGTTAGTACAATCAGGGGCTGTTAGAATAATAACGAGAAAGAAATTATTGAAAATATGGTCTTAGTTCCCCGTTGTTTTTGGTTTTGAAATAGACCGGGCAGTCATGGCACATTATAGAATTGATGCCAGGCTCTCTGTTAGTTTCTCAAAGCTCCAACGCATTGGGATATCCTCGACAACTTCTAACAGTCAGCAAAAATACATTTTTTATTTGGGTTTTCCCGATGCAAGAATATTCTTGGCCCATGGGAAATCGAACTGAGCTCACTCACCGGAGTTAATTCGATCGAGAGACTTATCTATTTATTTCAACATTTAGGGTTCGATTCCCGGTACAGGCGAAACGGAGTGTAATGTTTCAAGCCTAGCACGCATGTTAGGGGAACACTACATAATAAGACATACACTCAGACAAACACAAGAAAACCTCCTTGGTATCACAATGGCCCGATTAACAGCAGCCACTTCATTCTACCTACCTAAGGTATAATAAAAGCTTACGCTGTTTTTTCCATGGCAGAGACGACTCGAGCACAGACTGAGATCGAGGAACTTGCCAGATACTTTTAAGAAAGGATATCACTGAACACGAAACGACGGAAATACTCAAACAAAACTTTTGTACACCTTAATTAGGTTGAAATATCTAAGTAACTCCAGATCAGTTTAACGCTTTTAAAACAACAACAAAAATCCGAAAAATATAAAACGCCAACTTTGGTAGCATTGCTCGGTCGTATAAGAAAACTTCCAATCATTTGATTTGTTCTCGTTGGAAAAGCTCCAATGAATTCTCCAACGCCCCAGACCTATCTATGTTTCTGTCTCTCACTTTGCTAAAACTTTTCTTCGCCATCGACGTCCTTTAATCGTGGCACAAATGCTTCTATTTACTCAACTTAAGTCTGTTCGTACATCTAAGTAGGCGAATTTAAATAAAACTTTTTGCATAACCGTCAGCAGCAGTAAATAAAATGAAATAAAATAAATACGAAATATTTACAGATCAATTTGTATGCTGTCCTTTCGAAATGATTTTGCAAAATCTTTTTCATCAAAGATTTTACGAAGCCACAATTTCAAAGACAGCATGAGAGCGAGCAAGCAAGAGAGAGACGAGGGAGAGAAAGATATATAGAGAGAAAAAAATGATAAAACTTTTCAACAAAAATCCAAAAGAAAATAAAAAATTCAAAGAGAAAAGTCAATGAGCAAAAAAAAAAACGAGAAAAAGAAACTTTTCAATCACAACTAAAACATGTGAATGGATTCCTCGGGTTTCCTTTATATGCAATTGACGTGGCGCTAATACATATTTAAAGGCATATGCGTGCTTGTGCATGTCCGCATTAGCGATGGAACTTAAGAAAGCTTTTAAAGTTGATTTTACCCACTGACTTCGAATTCATTCGATAGCGAGTCAGTGAACACGGGTTGAGTATTTTGTGGAAAAGTCAGAACATTTTGCCTCATTTGAAGTGATTTTACTGTGAAAAAGGTCTTTCTAGGAGAATTGCCAGATGGCTTTTTCCTTCTTCTTTTTGCAAAATGAGGATTTTTTAAATAAATTTTCAAAAAGTTGTGGGTTTTCATAGAAAATTTTAATGCATTTAGACCTTGCTAAGAAATCTCCTTCACCCTTTGCAAATATATATACATAAGCAGTTTTTTTCTTTTTATGCCTGTTACTCGCTTATCTGAGATTTTTATCACACTTACTTTTATGATATTAGTAATTTATTTTCGCCTATATTCACACCAGGGTTGCATCACGATGTTTTTGTTTGAAATCTTTGAAAACTCTAAAAATCCCAAAGAAAAATTGGAGGTATTATTGGGGTTCGAGATGAAGGCACGACATTTAAAGAGAAATAAATAAATAAAAAAAGAAATAAAAAGGATACTTTTCACTAAAAAGCCGGGAATTACATTTGCAAAGCAAACGAGCCTCTTTTTAAACTGATAAAGAAAAAAGATTATGGAAAAACAACAACAATGTTAGTATAAAAACAATATGAAAAGTGATTGCGGTTGCATATGCTCTACACGGAACTGTCTACAAATATAAGTATATCGATTCGGAAAAGCCACTGGCGCTCATCCCTAGCGCACCTTTATACTTGTTTGTTCATGCATTTGAAGGCTCCTTTTTTTCATTTTTGATAGTCCTATTCACAAAATCTGTGTCGAAGATGACACCTTTGGCAGTAATATAAAAGTTCAACATTGCGACATGTTTGCTCTATGCAATCGTGCCGTGACCAGTGCGCCATTTTGTTGTTAAAGATGGTACTTAAGGCAGAGAATCTTATTCGAGTGAAGAAGTTTTCGCATTTTTTTTTTTCGTTTGCTACAAAACGCTAAGGATATGATGGGATGCTTCGTTTACACATTTGTATGATCAAAGTTTCCCTTGAAATCTACTCTCGAAATATGTTCGGAAAAGTTTTTCAAATTGCATTTCATGTTCAGATTTTTTTTTTATATAAAACAAAAAAAAAAAAAATAATAAAAATAAAGCCGACATACTTGACATGGGAAAAAGTTGTTGAAGGGACTTTAGAAAAAAAAAAAGTTTTCCAACTATAGAAAGCATAAAAGCTAGTTTTTCGTAATTGGATTTCTTTCATTCGCTTTGAGTTATTAGAATTTTTTAAAAGCATATTTCCTATGATGGTCGACGAGTTATGGGTACGCGCTTATTACTCCCAAGAACAAAAAAAAAAAACATGTCCTTTTATGGAATTTCTTCGCAATGTTCTTAAGAGGTACATAATAAGGAAATGAGATTACAAAGTTCGAAGATTGACATGAAGTTGTTTATTTAGGTTCATTCTGGAGACAAGTCCCTTTCAAAGTCAGTTTACAGAGTCTCTCAATAAGTGTGCTTGGGAGCCTTTGGATTATACTGAAAGTTTCTAAGAATTCTTGGTATCAATGAAACCCTCCTTTATGTCAAAAAGGATTGATTATTTCATTGTTCGTTTAAAGAGTTAGTTAAGAAAGAAAAAGTCTCTTTCAAATTGAAAAATAATTACTCTATTCGATCTTTCGTTTCAGAAAATGGTTTAAAAATATATTTTGTTGTAGGCTTAAGCCGTACAAAAAATACAAATATTATCAAGAAAGGCCGAACTACAGTAAATATATTTTTATAATTAAAAAATACCCCGTAAGGACTCATTTTCGTGCAAAAATTTCCTTGGTCCTAAAATTTTGAAGACTACTGTCTTGATGTCCACTCTCTATAAAGAGGCAAACAAAAAATATGACTGTTTTGTAAAGCAATATCCAGAAAGCTGACGTCTTACTCTCCATACTTTAAATTCCAGTTTGGATTGCTATACATAAATGTTACTAACACGATATACTGTACTGTTATGTAATAGTTTTCAACTCTATTTTAGCATAGCATGAAAAATTTTCACATATCTCTCTTACTTCCTCTTCAATTAGATAAACATAAGTACCCGAAAGCTCTTAGATACACCTACAAAAAACCTCTTTAATTCTTATACGGGCTGATGCAGGTTGAACTCACAGATTACGATGCATTAGAAACACATTAAAGTGATGCAAGTGCCCTAATGCAGGAAAGCTTGAAAGGATTTTCCTTCTAGTTTTACAATTCTATTTAAAAAAAATAATAATACAACAACATTCTTGTTGAGTTTGAGTCACCGAGTCTCATGCCAATTAATTCGAAGACTCCTTTTGCAATCCTTTTGAAATGCATTCAATTAGGAGACGAACAATCCTATCTATTAGAACATTTCAAGTTGAAAGCAACGTTGCCAGATGACATTTTTGCTAAACGAGGAATTCATTTTAAAAATGTGAGACAAACTTTAATGCATATGGACATTTCAACGGTCCCGAACGTATACGTTTGTACGCTTTTGATGTAAAAACAATACAGCAAAGCAACATTTTCTTTCCTTTTTTTCCCCTTTTTTTTTTGGTAATTAGATAGTACTGTTTTAGCTCTGAGAACTGACTGTAAACACCATCGTTATAAAATAGTAGAATTCAGATATTTTACTAAGAATGGTAAAACAAATCCAAGAATTGTTTTTCACAACTTTTAGCCTTTTCACTTTCGGTGGACTTTTTTGCAGAAATGCCCATATATTTCCACCAATTTCTTTTTCCAAAAATCCCCTGTCCCTGAATAAAATATATGGCTTAATTGACTGATTTCCAAGATTTCGATCAAACCTTTATACATTTTGAATGTTTGTAATTTATGTCCATATACAGTAAGTATGGCTCACACCAGAGTTGCTTAATTTTTTTGATTCAAAGTTTTGGAAAAACACTGCAGAAAATTTGGAGATTTAATTGGAGGAAAAAAAAATTTAATCATGATATTTTTTATATCGATTTTAAGGCGAAAAAGATGAACGTCTGGCAGCGCTGTTTCCGAAGTACCTGTTAAAGACAATTCGTTTGTTCCTTTACCCGCAAAAACCAAACAGAAATACCTCAACATAAGTTTGCCCAAACAACCGGGTTGATAGTAAAATGTGCGCACAATTGTTTGCGGTTACAAACTAACAAGAACCAGTAATTTCGAAATGCACAATAGGGGTCTCTGTATGGCTTCGCGGAATGGAATGCAACAACAGGAGCTGCGGGAACAGCAGAACAGTACTTGACAAGTGCCGATAGGCTTGTGCGTGTACAAGTGCATTTTGGAGCATCACAGGGCTATACATTGTCTCAGATGTATGTATGTTCGGGTGTGACTTTTGCTCTCATCGTCGTTTGCATTCGATACCGAGTTGCATGAAATGCAGTTTTTGAACACGATTTTATGAGTTCGGTGGCGAAGAACCCAATGAAATCACTCATCACTAAGCTCTAATCAATTGATTACGTTGCTGAAAATTTGGCCAAAAACGATGTTGAGTATTAAAGGCGTGTATCCTCCTCACTGACAAGGGCAAATACAGAGATGCAAGCGAACATCGCATTATGGGGCTTTATTGGAACATGATGATTATTTACGCAAAGCGTTATATTCGAAGCTTTTTGTGGTACGTTGCTATAGCGGCGCTAAAAGCAAATTACATGGAATTTTAAAGGAGCTATTGATTTTAAATTACACATACGCATACACATATACGCAAACAGTTTTACTAAAACTGGAGTGTTGTAAGTTCGAACCGGCGTTGCCGGACCACCCAAAAAATGTTTTTTTCGTCTCATATTGAAATTTTACAACAATTTGGAGATTTTTTTTTCTTCTTCCGATCAATATTGAAAAATTTGAGAAATTTATTTTTTTTTTTTTTTTTGTGACCATGCCTAAATTTGTCCATTTTTAGGCAGCGTTTTTCAAAAACTTCCATTAAAAGTAAAATGATATGGCAGGTTTGATCTGAATAATTTAGTAATATTAAAAAAGTAAATGTGATAAATATCTCAAAAAGCGAGCAACAAAACCCATCAAAAGAAAATGTCGAAGAAAAGTAATCTGGCAACGCTGGTTTCGACAGTTTTTGGTTAATGTGAATTTGCTAAAGTGTGAAAGTCAAATATTTGCGCGTACTTATTTGGTTGCTGGAAATAACATAAACTGGCGATTTAGCACTTGTCAGTCATTAGATTCTTTGCCCAGTATCCCTTAACCACGCGTATTAGCGACGATAAAACTGTATTTACAAAGTACTTGAAAGGAGCGAAAAAAAGTCATTTGAAAATAAGGAGATTTACGTACAAACAAGTATAGTGACCAAAAAGAGTGCCAGGGGACAAAACTGACGAAATATTTATCAGAAAATCTGATTTTTATCTTGAAATTCATCTTAAATTTATTGAAAAGGAAATCGGGTAAAAAGGAGAAGATAGCTTCTCATTCGTTCTTGGTATACCCGACACACTCTGTGTCGAGGGTATATTGCGTTTGTGTGCTGTGTGTAACACCCAAAAACCAGTCGAGATAGACCATATACCAAAAGATATATAGAAATGATCAGCTTCGCCAGGAGAATCGATTTAGCCAACAATATTTAAGAACACAAAAATTTTTAAAATTTTGTAAAAGATTGATGGACTTTTTTTGATATTTTTCAATTTTTCAGCAGACAAAAATCTAATAGAATCACTTTTGAATCTTCAAAGGAGGACTTCATTGCAGAATAGTATTATTAACTACTTCAATAAAACAAATAATAATCGACGCCCACCTGAGCGGGGATTTGAACTCGCCGACATTGAATTGTGAGGCAATCTCACTTTTTTTTTTAACAAATCCTTCTCATTTCTAGGAGGAATCATCTTAATTTTATTGAAAAGGATTTCCTGCTAAAATTTAGAACCGATTCAATTATTCAGAAATTGAAGAAAATATAAAAAAAATTTCATTTTCATTTCAATTTTTTAAAAGAAGCTACGGAAACGGAAATTCAGTTACGAGTGTCCATTCTTTTCTGCTCGCAGTTTCAAAAGTTTTATTTTTAAAATTCCTAGAAAAACTGGATCTGTAGAAAAAGTTTACGGCTTGTGCAACTTTTCTATTTATTATGCTCTTCCATGAACATAAGCTGAATTACATTATTAAGTACACAATTCCTTGAATGCAGTGATGACTTGTCTTGAAGTCAGCGTTTTCAATTAACTGAGTGTTTCCATTATATTGTTCAAAAGCGAATGGCAAAAAGCAAATTAGAGAACGAATAATTCCTTTTTTTTTAAATTACACTCAAGAAAATAGATCCTTTAAACATTCCCACTTAGCATTTGGGCCCATTTTTGTATTTTGATTTAAAGTAAAGTAAAACTAGTAAGTTCAAAATTTGTATCTTGGATTCAAACGTTGAGGCATGAAAATTTTTTTTCTGAAACAACTGCAAATTCTTTCTTTCCCTTATGACTGCTCAGTAATGCATTTTGGACCCCCCTGCCTTAAGATTTTTTGTTAGTTTTGACTCCCTCTATCAGCTCCCGACCGGTTGACCTTCACAAACGGAACGGATTTCCACCGTTATTACTTTTATTTTTTCCACAAAATTTTGCTTGAATTTGAACTATGTCTGGGGGAAAACTCCGTTTAATGGCTTAAAGCGTAGTAAACTGCAACCTCTTAGGGGGCTTATATACCATTCATAGGTATATGAAATTCTCTTGTCTCAGTACTCCGAAACAGCTGGACCAATTTTAATTAAATGTTGTTTGCAGATTGGGTGAGTCTGAGAATCGGCCAAAAAACTATTTTTCATACATACCCGTCGTATGAGCAACGTACATTTTTATTATGATAAGCCTTAGGCCCCATCTACACGATGCAAGTTTTCACTTGGCAAGTCACTTCTGCAAGTACTTGGCAAGCAGATTGCATCGTGTAGAATGCTTGCAAGGACTTGCGGCAGGTTTTTCAAGACTTCCATGCAAGAACTTGCCTAAAGAAAATTCGGATCGTGTAGAAATACAATCTTCCAATTTGCTAGAAGCTTTTTTTTTACTTGCATGCTTACAAACTGTCAGGTTCAAGATACTCAAAAAAGAAGCGAGTGCGATTTTTCAATATTTATTATTTTTTTCATAGCTAGCATTTATTGAATTAAATTTTTCGCATTTTTTTTTATCAACATGGCTGTGTCAGAGGAGCAAATTGAAATAATGACTGAAGAATACCAGCAAAATGAGTGCTTGTGGCAAAAGTCACACATGGACTACAAAAACAAGCATAAACAAGTAAAGAAGTTTACATCGGCTAAGCCGACTGCACACATACCCTTTCCTCAGCCTAAAATATGTTAAAACATTAAAATTCCTGCCGTTTTCGTTGTTCTAGCTTGGATATCTATTTTTATCTTATCTGTACTTCGATTTAGCTTCTCAAACTCGAGATTATTATTAAGCACAGAATTTTCGCGGATGGTGGGCATGGTCAAATTTTAACCGTTAGAGGACATTTTGTCTAGTTGCGAAATACTCAATTCAAAAAAGTGAAAATAAAATTTTTGCGAATTTCGCGAATGGTGGTCATGGTCAAATTTTAACCGTTAGAGGGTATGAAACATATTCCGTGCCAAACTTAATATACCCTTTCCTTCGGAAAAGGTATAAAAAGAGGCAGCTTACGAAGCCATTGCCGAAAAAACAAATTTGGAAAAGCTGGTTATAAAGGACAAATTGCATTAATTGCTCTGGAAGCTCTGGGGTAAACCAGTGAAATGGAAGCACTTTGAATTGTTCACCTTCATTTGATAGGTCCTTCATTAAAATCTCATAATAGAGATTTATGTCTCCTCTAAAAAAGAACTTGCGTGCCCAAATTGTTCGTTTTGGTTTTTTTCTATAATTTTCTATTTCTTCCAAAATGAGCGCCGCTGCTAGAACTTTCTTTATTTATTTATTCATTTTTGCTATTTTAGGTTAAAATATGATTTTTTATACCAACTGGCAAACTTGCGGCAAGAACTTCTACTTGAATGTAAAAACCTTCAAGCTGGCAAGCTACATGTTCTAAAAAAATTGCTTCTGAAAAGCAACTTTTAGTAACGCCGTGTGGCTATGTGCCCAAGCACTTGCGTGCAAGTCATCTTTAGATTACTTTCAGGCAAGCTGCAAGCTAAAATTTACTAGCATCGTGTGGATTGGTCACGCAAGTTCTTGCACACAAGTACTAAAACTTGCCAAGCGAAAACTTGCATCGTGTAGATGGGGCCTTATTATGATATGCCTTTGCACATCACGAGAATGAGAGAAGAAAACAGATTCAAAGAGATCTGCATTATTTTCGTTATCGATTTTTGTTTCTGCTGAGTCGGTACGAAGATCGACGCTATATATAGTGTTCCTATCTCTATAATTGAATTGATACAGTTTGTTAAAGTACAGGAAAATTGTACTTGTTTAACCCTGGATGGTTATACTTATTTTTAGTACGTTTTGGCTATACCTCGTCGAATCGACGATTACCATTTTCAAAAGCTTGCGAGGCAAATACTTTTTGAGCAAAAAATATGCAAAACCGAATTTAACGAAGTTATTTAATGACAATTAGAAAACAAAAATAAAAAATTTAAAAAAAATCAAATTTCTTCTCTGAAAAAATAAGATATTTACGCCCAATTTTTTGACAAAGACTTAAATTTAAAACTCAACTTTAAGCGATTTAACTCGAAAATCTAGTGTGTTTTTTGTATTTTACGCCGAGATTTAACTAAAAGCCTCTGTCAACAAATTGGACATAGGAGCACTATTTTCTCTCCTTATGCGAGAAAAAATGAAAGTGCTTTGTCGATTTAACGCAGAATAACCATCCAGGGTTAAAAAACTCCGACTCCGGTAACAAATCAATAGCCATTGAAAATTATGTTCCTCTTTTATTTTGTCTTTTAAGGTGGCTCAACTTCGACAAAGCTTTCTTTTGAAGGTTTTTTTTTGTTTCTTTTGTTACATAAAATCTGCCCTTATAGCGAGCATCCCCTACTCCTTTGGACTGTACACTAATTATATAAATTACATGTCTCGCAAAAAATCTGCAAACATATCCCTACATATGTATGTATTTGTATGAACGTTCTTTGATGTTTTCAGACGTCTCTTTGGCGGCATTCTTTAAATCGCCCTCATCTCTCTAATTAGTTCGGCTTGCCAATATGACAAATTTTATTACGGTTATGCGTTCGCTTTAATTAAAAAACTTTTTTACAGAAAATGGTGTTGTTGTTGCTGTTGTTTTTTTTTATGCGAAATTCTTCGTAATTAGCTTCGTCTACGGTTATTGAGTTGAATACCAAATTCCGGTCTATAAAAATTCCAGTTAAGCCCTTCCAACTGAAGAATTTTGTTCCGCGGAATCGACTATCTGCGGATAATACGCTTTCGCGAGTTGCTTGTCAAAGTCATACGGTTTTAATTGCTTATTTAGCGAAAAGGAGGCGTCAAAGCTCGGCGGCTTAGTCAGCAAAGTGTGCCTCAAAGTAATCCGAGAACGCAAAGAACGAAAAGGAAAACGAAAACGAAGAAAGAAAAAAAAAAAACGCTGAGATGAGCAAAAAAAAAGGCTGAACTTTTCGACGAAAGTTGAGATAACCGCAGAGGCTCAAAAAAGAAAATTTCCCCCATTTTGTAGAGTCCTCACGCTCGCTGCGAATTAATTCTTGCACAAGTGAGCAATTAAAGCTTTAATTCTCATATAAAGGCTTAATATAATTGCCTTTTAGAATAGTCGAATCGTACTTTTTAACTTTAAATTGTTTAAAACGACACCTGCACGCCCACTAATTGACGACGTTTCTTTAAAATAACCTCCTTTTTATTTTATTCCTGTTTATATTCCACCGTCAACCGGGAAGGCGGCACGACACGTTTTCGGTATTAAAAATTTCCGAAGAAAATTCTTGACATTCCTAAAATTTGTTCTAAATCGTTCTGCGAACTGTCTCTTTGTTGTTGGATTATCTTCTCGGTACTTTTTTTGCAAGATTTGTTTTTTTTTTTTTTTTTTTTGTACTTTAAGCGGGACAATTGGTGTTTGTTCATCCGATTTTAATTATGTACGGATAGACGTTAGAATACATTAATACGATCATTGTTAACATGATCTCTAAGTGAATAGAAGACATGTTGGGAAATGCGAAAAATTCAAGAAGTGGGTGTAGCGACATGACGATTCTTGAGCGAATGCAATGAAAGTAAGCTTGACAGGTGCTTTCAAATTCTTACTAAGTAAAACTTATAGTGGGCGCTATCTTAGGTCCACTTTCGTCTCGGTCAGAGACAGTAAAAAGTGTTTCGTTGCAATTCAATAAGTATGAATGGATGTGCGAAGGAAAAAGAGAGGTTGCGCGAACAATATGTGCTTCTCTTTTTTCTCCACTAATCAAACGAAATGTTCTCGAAACATGTTTTCTATATCTGACAAAGCGTTCCACATACAATGTATCTCGAAATAACTTCTTTACATTTTATAGCCACTTTACTTTCTTTCTTTAAAAAAAAAAGTGTTATTAGAATCCAAAAAGTTACACTACATACTTCTACTATCGACTGGCTATAACACCCTTAGTTGTTTTTGTCAAAGATTATGCTGTAATATTGCACATTTTGTTCTTTCGTGTTTTCTTTTATCCATTTTTTATTTCAATAAAACGCTTGCTCTTAGTCAAATAAAAATCAAGCAACAGCAATTACCATAAAAACAGAAAGCGGATTTCCTATGCCAGGCATGAAAAAGGTCGGATTCAATAAAAGGCAAATACGTTTTCCTTTTTTCTCTCTGAACTTCGGTAGCCTAGAAAATAAAATTCGTATACCTTTCCGAGCTACTGCACATCTACCTTTTCTTTTTTTTCGCATAGTATTTTTTTTTTTTGTTCTCATTTTCGTTTTTTCCGTTTTATTGTTTGTTGTTATTTTGACAATTCGAATGTTTTGTTTCGCACAATCTTCTTGAATTGAGTGCATTTCTCATGGCCAAGCCGAATAATCGGCTCCAAGTATGGCTAAACAGAAGCACCTAGCGGCAATGTAGTAACATAATATGAATCGAAAGTCACGTAAACGTACGTAAAGTACGACGTGAATCAATAGAAACGAATTTCGATTTAACGTAAACCCAAGGTTCCGAGGGCGCGGCCGAGGGCAAGGGCAGAGCGCTTATTTTAGGCAAAAAAGCTTCTTATTTAAGTTCAAACGACCCAGATATTTGCCGAAATTCCAAGAAATGAACTGAATGAAGTTCCATTTATTCAATGGCGTGCATTAATCAAAAGATTCTTTTTTCTCTCAATTGCTTTTTTTTGTCGGCCTTTTTCGTCGTACTTTGTTTATTTAGCGTGTTTAAGTGCTTTTTGAAGTGTTTACTTTTTGTTCGCGCCCTGCTTTAACTTCTTATATAAATCCGTAATGATATGCAAAGCACTAGTGGGCCAAATCGCAATCGATGGAAGCAATGAAAAGAAATTACAAGGAAAACGGTGAGTTCGTTCTCGACGGTGGCAAATCAATTGAGCTCGTCCGTTAATTAAGGATTTGAGGACTGAACTCCTTGTTTTCTTACAGTTCTAAAAATTTTCGACACCTTTTCAATTTCTATTTTATTTAATGAATTAATTTTTTTTTATTTTGTGCTTTTCTTATTGTGCATTTCGGAGTAAATCGTCGAAACAGGAGGGAGTGCAATGGATATGGCCATAACAACCAAATTTTTCTATTGATAAGATTTCTACATTTCATAGTCATTCATTCAAGAACTTCAATCCTAGAATAACAGATTTTTTCAAACTGAAGGGATATTATTCAGTACGGATAATTCTTTGTGGGAGAAAAATTTCCCAGTATAAATAGGTGGCCAATGCGCAGCATCCTTTTCTCTTGTGATGGAGAATTTCTCTCTTTTCTCTCAGCTTTATAGCATATTTGCTATAAATTCAATTTTTACGTTTTTGATTCGAAAGGTATAAATAAACAGGATTTTTTAACCGCGGTGAGCTTAAAGAATCATTTTATTTTTATTTATTTATCTATTTATTTTATTATAATTAATATTTTTTATTTATTTTTATTTCATTTCATTTTTTTATTTTTTCATTTTGTTTATTAATGTTTAAAATATATTTTTTATTATTTTGTTTTAACTTTGTTATTTTTATATACATTTCTCTCTATTTATTTATTTATATTTTTTATTTTTAAACATTTATATTATTTATTTATTAATTTTTCATATTAAATTTTTTAATAATTTTATTTATTTTATTTATTTATTATTTATATTAATTTTATTTAATTTATTTATTTATTTTATTTATTTTAATTTATTTAATTTATTTTATTTATTATTTATTTATTTTATTTATTTATATTTTATTTATTATTTATTTTATTTATTTTATTTATTTTATTATTTTATTTATTTTATTTATTTTATTTATTTTATTTATTTTATTTATTTTATTTATTTTATTTATTTATATTTATTTTATTTATTTTATTTATTTTATTTATTTATTTATTTATTTATTTATTTATTTTTATTTATTTTATTTATTTTATTTATTTTATTATTTTATTTATTTATTTATTTTATTTATTTTATTTATTTTATTTATTTATTATTTATTTTATTTATTTTATTTATTTTATTTATTTTATTTATTTTATTTATTTTATTTATTTTATTTATTTTATTTATTTTATTTATTTTATTTATTTTATTTATTTTATTTATTTTATTTATTTTATTTATTTTATTTATTTTATTATTTTATTTATTTTATTTATTTTATTTATTTTATTTATTTTATTTATTTGTTTATTTTATTTTTATTATTTTATTTATTTTTATTTTTATTTTTTTTCATTTTTTTTTTTAGTTTTGATTATTTTTATACTCAGCGCAATTTATATTTTATTTTTTCCTTTTTTTAATTTGATTTATTAACGTTTTCTTGAGAACATTTTATACAAGGTTCAACGGAATATATTTACAAAAATGAAATAATTAAAAAATCCTAAGCCAATATCCTTCCAAGCCAAGCCAAGCCAATATGCTTAGAGCATCAAACAACGAAGGACTTCAGAGGAAATAAACAAATCCCAAAAACCTACTAAAAACACGAAGGACACAATATTGACAAAAACATGCCGCACATCAACAAGAATAATGACAGTTTTTCTCGCCTCGAAAAAGAATTGTCGAAACGATGTAAAAATAAAAGGGTAGATTCCAAGAAAGGCATTGAGAGGGGGTAACTCACAGCAGAATTTCTTTTTATAGAACAGAACCAAAATTGTTTATATAGATTTGTTTTTTTTTTCCTTTTGTTTTTGACGGCATAAAATAGCAATCAGTTTGTATCTGAAAGGATAAGCAATCCCAAGAGTTTTTATGGACAAGTGTATCTTATCGGAAATTTATCATCGTCATTACCACCCACAATCGTATGGATGTAATGCGCTCCTTCAAAATTTCTTTCAAGTGCGAAATTTATTTTCAGTTTAGGAATGCGTCAATGTTTAATAGCAGTCCTTGAAACAAACGGAAAACGAATGCGAAAAGGAAGTGGAAATGTAAGTTGAAGGGGAAAACGAACTGGAAATGGAAAGGGAAAGGGAAGAAAACAGAAAGGACGATGAGTTAAGATGGTCGATGGCAGTTTTGTAGGCATGGATTTATGGTTTTGTAAATGTCGTTTCCATATTTCAGTTTCAACCGAAAACTCATCTCATGAATCAATAAAAGCCTTGTGCAAACTAAGAGCATCAAATTGGAGACACAATTCAAGCTTAACCCGAAAAATAAAACTTTTTTTATTTGTATTGCAATGTTAAATTTTCTTTCGAAGGATCGTATAAAATTTTATGTTCCTTTGAAATTCCATTTAACGAGAATTGCGTTCATAGAAATTTTATTTTTATTTAATCCTTTTACTTTTCTTAAAAGTTTATTTGCGATTAGGAATGGTTCGAGAGTGGTTCTCTAGCAATTTCTTAAATCATATAATTCCCTATAAAAAAACAAACGATAAAGGCAAATAAAAATTAACCAAAGCACTCTGCGTCAGGAAATAAAATGATATAAATAGAGCTCGGATTTGGAATATTTTGAATTTTTTTTGAATGATTTGAATTTATTGAATATTTTAAATTTTTTTGAATTTTTTTGCATTTAAGCTTTTTGAATATTTTATTTACTGAAGTAGGCTTTTTTGTTAATTTGACAATTCAACATTTTAATAGGCATACTAAATCGAACTAATTTGGAATTTTTGACTGTGAATTTTTTGAATTTTTTTGAATTTTTTTGAATATTTTGAATTTTTTGAATTTTTTGCATTTTTTTTTTTAATTTAAAAAAAATATTTTTTGAATGTTTTTTTGAATTTTTTTTTTCGTTTTTTTACATATTTAAATTTCGAGGCATAAACATAAACATTACGATAATTCGCATTTAATATTTTTAGTTTTATCCCTTGCCTTTTCTCCTTCAACTTGTTCCACCACATCAACGAATGAATTCAATTGCGAATTTCAGCAATTTCTTTATCCTTTTTGATGCCTAAATGCTTAATGCTGTCACTCTGGCAACAGCACAAAGCCCAAATGTAAGCAATAAATCAATACATTTTAACAACTTGAGACAAAAAAAAAAAAAACCAAAAAAAACAGAACGACAACGATGACAGAAACGAAATCAAATATCTTTTCCTGAAGAAAGACTTCAGTCGCATAAAAGTCCAAGATGGAAGAAAATGAAAATCAATTTTCATGAGCACACATGCAAGAAATGAGCATAACCGCCCGTCAATTGTCAATGTATTTCTTTTGATGATGGCTCGGACAATAAATTAAGAAGGAAACGTGTCAGAGTCAAATAGATAATTGCCAGCAAAATTGACGGCGGCAAATGTTGCTACGACACAAAAAGTCCTCGATCTTTGCTGACCTCCGATGAAATGAACATGAAAAGATTATACATATATATCAATGGTATAAAACATTCAATTTATACTTCAATATAGATACTTATGAAGGTACCTATAAGCTTTTCTGTTCATTCAACACTTTCTTCTTTACACTTTTCTCATATAAAATTATTGATTTTATTGCGTTCATTGGGATAACCTCGTTTATATTTTTGCTGTTACGTTTTTTTGTCCTTTTTCTTTTTGTTACGCTCTGGTCATTTGTTTTGATTCACAAGGACCATAAAAACTTTACAAATGTTGCCTCTTGAATGTTACGAGTATATGGCATCTTCTCATTCATTTCATTTTCTATCATTACTAAATCTACATCTACATCTGTATATGTATGTATGAGTGAAATGGATTGAAATGGATTAGAATGGAGCAGTGGCATATGCGAGAGATTAGATATTTTTATTAATTATCGCTGTACATTTGATTTATGTCGGTGGGATTCGGTCGAAAGCATTTAGAACTCGATTTTAACAAAATTGAAACACACAGCTAGTCGTACGCACAAGCTAGCACACACACACACATGCACACACAAAATCGCACAGCTGCTGTGATTGAGCGGTTCAGTTCGGTAGAATGGCAAATTCTAACGAATTATTTATTGTCACTTGGATTATGTTGTTTAAGCTTTAAATTGATTTTCCAAATATGTTCGGTTTATCTCTGTCTTGTTTCTTGGACATTGAATGACAAATATTTCCCACCGAGATGGTACTGTTTTGACACACCACCAACTATATTAATTTGGCGATAAAAAAAAATGAGACCTTCAATTTGAAATGACTTCATGGAATCCTGAAATCGTTATTGCTCCAGAATCAATTGAAAACAATTTTAAATGTTTTATTTATTTTCAAACGTTCTTTCGATACTATCTGTCCTTACTCACTCACTTATTGTCTTTTGAAATGTCCTTCAGGTAAAAAGACAGCAGAATACCAAAATGAAATTGAGATTTTCAGTTGTCCTTTTTAAGCTTAAAAGATGAAGTTCCCTTAAGCAGAATACAAGAAAGATGTTCGACTGAAAGGAGCTGTGATTTAAAATCTGTCTGATTCTTAATATGGTTACATGTATGTATAAAAATAGATAAATTTTCTTTGCGTTTTTTAAATCAAATAAAAAGTTTAAAATAATTTTTAATTTAATTCTTACTTCTAGGAAAAAGAGTTTCTATGTATGTATTTACCCATTGATTTGGTCCTTTGAATTGTTAATAAAATTCCCAAATTGCTCACTTCACTCACTTGACATACAAAATAAAAGGAGGATCAAATGGTTTTGCCTTACAATCAGCTCTAGGGAGAATTAAGCACAAGCGGTGGTGTCCCAAGGGCATTCAAATTATATCCCCTCCCATCAATGACGTATGGTGCGATGCACAATAATCGATAAGCGAAAACAAGAGAACGCATGCTGCTTTCAGAAACCGTTAAGGAGTAGGTAAATGTGGTTCAATTGGATGGAAGCCGATGAAACAAAAGAAAATCTCAGCTCTATTATTGCTTGACCCATTACGTTGCGATGGAATTTAATGTAGTAAGAGAGAGAGAAAGAGATAGAGCGAGGTGAAAACCACAATCAATTTGTATGGTAAATTAAACATTAACCCTTATTCTTCTATTGGGTACAAAAACGAAATGGTGGCTGCCCTAGTTTAGCAAACACAATGGATTTTACCCATTATGGAACGTTGGAATTTCGTATGAACATTCATCAGCATTATCTGAAGCAATTGAAGAATAATGACCTCAATATGCTCATACAATACAGCTACCCTTAAACAGGAACTACAGGGAGTGAGGAAAATATCAATACATGTACAATAATTAAAGCATTATAAAATATCATAAGTTAAGACAGATAAAATAAACGTATTAAAAAATATTGCTAAAGCCTTAATTGGCAGGGGAAAGAAGCTAATCCCTTCTAAGTCGATTTCAAGGTGGCTTTGGATTCAGCAAGAAGAAACGCGCTTTTTTTTTTGCCAGCATATCGACTTAAATTATGAGTATGGTACAAAGTCTCTATAGTAATACTGAGGCTACAGTATGGGATGGAATAAATCTCTGCGATTGGTTTGATACAAACGATGGCTTGATACAAGGATGTGTTCTTAGCCGCCTACTGTTTTCATTATACATTAACAGACTGACATTATTTCTGCCAGGAGGCATCACAATCGATGGCACAGTCATCAAAGTGTTGATGGTGCTGCAATTGATGATAAGCAAACCGAATGATTATTGCTGCCTATGGGGTATGGTGGTAAATACAAGCAAGTCAAAAGTCATGATATGCAAATGGTACGCACAGCTAATCAGGAGAGACGAGAATTGATATTTAGACGGAGAGCATATTAAAGTAATTAAGGAATATAAGTATCTGGGAACTTATCTTAAGTACAAATACACCAATCCAATATTGGATAATTCAAAAATGGCACTGAACATTAGGTGCTATGGAAAATATACTTGGAAACTCTATCTACAATCTAAGGCAAACTGAAGTCATGCGCCACTTCTTAGCAACGAGCCTCATTTCAAAAGAAATCATATTGCTGCATTTTAACAAGTTGACATTGGACACCGACGTAATGAGGGCTGTTTTTTATGATAAGAACTGGGTATATAAACCAGGCGCTGACATATAGAAATGATATAATAAAAGAAAATTTTTTATCTAAGTCTTTCAAGCCTATAAAATTGAATTAATACCGGTCTAAGAGCAGACGGATGACTCTAGTCCTAGCTTGTAACATGGTTTTATTTTGGAAACTTATTATACTGTATAAATACTGAAATACTGAATAAGTTTAGCACACGATTATACTTTGGTCTCCCACCCAAAAAAAAAGGTGATTCTAAAAACACTTTTTGATAAGAAGAAAAATCTTGACTGCATTGTCAGCACATATTAAATTTCCTGATATGCACATTCTAACCATTCCAATTTGTACTTTATTTGCAAACGATTGCTGAGGGAAAGTTTTTTTTTTTGTATTTTACACAGCGATTTTTATGAAGTCCTTACTCATTTCGGTTTAGCGTAGTCACTCTCAAGAAGAAATCATCACTTCAGCAAACGTTCAACTCAAACATAAAACGCATATCCTTCTTGAGAAAGCATAACATCTGCAAATACTTGCGATTGTATACACTGAAAAAAGATTCAATTGCGAAATTGCTCAATTTTAAATGAAATGAACACAAAATGTATCGGCCAGTATGCTTTTGAAGCTCATCAGAGCTCTTGCAGTCTATGAAGCAAGTGGAAATTATGCACAGCAAAGCAATATTTTAAGCAAATTTTCAACATTCTTTTCGTCCAAATAGTTCTGATCAAATTCAAAAACAAACCAGCAAAACGGTTCCCTCAGTGTATCCTCTTATTTGTACAGTCTCGGAAAAAAATTCACTTTCATTCAGTATTTGAAATGTGGAATATGTGCACTTGCAATCCGCTTTTTATGAATTTTCGGGAATGTTTTTCTTGGCAAAAAAAAAAAAATAATAATAAAAAATGCATACATATGTATTTATATAGAGCAAAAAATAATTTTACACACTTGTCCATTTGGTATGATCCTTATGGTCACAGAAAAGCAGAATTGTACCATTTGATGTGTGTAAACATTCGTACAATAAAATGGACTCGTGCAATAACTGTGAGCACTTCTAAAGTGCATTTTCTACTTAGGGGAGAAGAACTCGCAAATAAAAAGAGCTGTTGACTTTTCGAAACGGATTAGATGTGTATTTTTACTCGTTGAGTTCATTCATATTGCATGATTTTCGAATTCTCTATATTTTCACAGCGATTTGTTGTTGCTGTTTTTGTTGTTTTTTTTTTTTTATTGAAATTGCAATTGACGTCAATTGAAAAGCTCAAAGTAGTTGCACATACTTCGTCTTGTGAATAACGTGCATATAACATTTTCAAACATATGTTTTCCTTTGCTTTCTTTATTGCTTATATTTATTTTATTTCCTAAATCAAGCATCTATCAATCCATGGAATATTTATTTATGAGAGTTTCATATGATTTTGATTTGGTTGTCATAAATGTTTTGATATCTCAAAGGCGGAACGAACATTAGCTATTCTCTCCTAGTTTCTTTTTAATCCTCAACGGATTGTTTAATTGAAAGAAAATTAATAAGTTATTTAATGAAAATGTTTGGTGTTTTTCAAAGCTTTTTCTTAAAACTTAAATTCTTCATTTTTAAGCTAATACACACAGGAATAGAAATTACTTGAAGGAATTTTTTTTCCATTCAAAATGAATGGCAGATATTTCTTCGCGAAATGAAGAGGAATGAACAAGGAAAATAATTCCTTTTTCTAGTCCACCACAGAATCGAAACGCAAACTAATATACATATAATAACAGCTGGCAATTGTTTGTGGCGATAAGTGGCAGCACCTTATAAGTTTTCTTTACGATTTATTAAACAAGTTGAATAATTTCTCACTTCTGTTCGTTATATCAGCTGCTCGAAATTATTTGTGAGATGATGTAGTCGAATTTCTATTCCTTAATTTAGCTTCAAACAGCTCATTCATTTGTATTCAAATTTACCGCTTTAAATTATCTATCAATATGGCATTCTATGGGGAAATATATTAATTCAGCTGAAATTCCTTCAGATAATTCTCTTCCCTTTATGTACGAACTTTTTAAATGAAATAAATCGTATGATAAACTAAATGTAAACACAACGAAACACATTGACGTATACGTTATTTTATATATCTGAAATATCCCAGTTGTGAAAACAACCACGCATGCCCGTTGCATTCATGCTTCATGCGTTCATGTTCATGATCATGCATGTTTCACGACTCCTGGAAAACACATGAAAAATTTCTTCTCAAGTTGTGAAACAAGAACGCATGCTCGTAGTATTCACGATTGATGCGTTCATGATCCTGTTTGATTCATGAATCCTTGAAAACGTTGAATTTCTTAAGTACATCGCAAATCTACCCAAAATATTTAATATGTATGTTATAAAGATACCGTACATACATACATACGAGGCGTCTACAGTTCGATTTTTTCGAACGTTAATATATTAAATCTAGCACTCGCGAATGAGATCTCTCGGTAGCGTAATGGGAGCGTGTTGCGATTTGTAACCTGGAGGGCTCGAGTTCGATTCCTGTCGCAGGCGGAAAAATGGGGACTTAGAAAGATGCAAAGTAAAATTTCAAATTTGTGGCAAAGTTGACCCAATTAGGGGGGAAAGCAAGTGGGCAGTTATCCTATCCAGTCGTCAGACACGTCATCCATACAACAAGTGCTTACAATTTTTTTTTTATTTTTTCATTAATTTTTGAATGAAAGCAAGTTATTCCTCTAAGTTTTGAAATATTTTGAAATGTTATATTATTATCTACCTAGGTAGGTAGGTAGGTTGAAGTGGCTGCTACTTAGGCCGTTAATAGGCCCATTGTGATACCAAGGAGGTTTTCTTGTGTTTGTGTGAGTGTATTGTCTTATTATGTAGTGTGCCCCTAACATGCGATTGTTTTGAAAAACCAGTGCTAGGCTTGGAACATTACACTCCGTTTCGCCTGTGCCAGGAATCGAACCTCGGACCCTGGGATCAAGAGCATAGCACGCATCTACTACGCTATCCCAGAGCCACTATTATCTACTTAAGTATTCACAAAAAAAAAAAAAAAACCCTCGCCGCAGCGGGGATTGAACCCAGCTTACATCGGATTGTTACTGCTTGTTTAGGCGAACGAATTTCAGCAATTGGATTATTGTGTTCTCATAGATTATTGATTCATGCATAGTAGGGAAGATATGTTTCATGGGTTTTCAAGCATTAATCAAACATTTTTTGTCTATGCATGATTTCCTATGACAAGCCTGTATAAAAACGAAATGAACAGGCATGGAAGGTTGGCATGCATGCAAAGCACCCTTAGGGGGCATGATTCATGCATCTTTCATGAATATTTTTACAACTGGGATCAGCTCACACGTTGCTCATACGTCACGATTTCAATAAACCTGCCATTATTAAAGTAGCTCAAAAGTATTGAAACCGTTTACATTTATCAAATTAGTAAAGCTGAATGACACAGCACAGCAAATTATTTCCATTATTTTTTTAAGTTAAGTTTGCTTTTATTCGGTATAATATTTACAATATTTACAAGCTCTTAAAAGTCTAGTACCTGTATCTAGTGTTTAGGTTGTTTATAACCTGTTCATCTTCGACAGTATGATAATTTGTGACATAGTGTGTAGAATTTTAATATTATTTCAGGAGGCAAAAGTCCAAAAAAACCTATATGAAATAATTATGACTACATTACTATACTACGAACTAACTTAAATTCCTATACTATCCTACTTAAACTTAATGAAAGGGGACAAGTTCCCGTATGTGCTCATATTCAGAGTATTGACATCTGGAGTTAAAATTTTCCATTAGCCTGAGTATCTTTTCGGGCACAGGCTCAATCCCTGCTATATGGTGTAGACTTTGCGTAGGAAAATCCCGTGGTAGATTGTAAACTAGTTTCAGAAGTTTATTTTGACTGACTTGAAGCCTATTTATGTGACTACGAGCACAGGAGCCCCAAACTGGGCATCCATAAAATAGAACTGCAAAAAATATAGATTTCACTATGAGGGATTTGTTGAAAACACTAAGGTTAGAATTTCGATTTATGAAGGGTATAGTATTCTGGTGAGGGTATTGATTTTGTGCGTAACATACGAAATGTGATCCTTAAACGTTAGTTTAGGATCGAGAACTACCCCTAGGTATTTTACCTTAGTTTCCCATGTAATACTCTTGTTGTTGAAGACAATATTTACTTGTGGTAGAAATTCAGGTTTACGTTTCCTGGTAAAAAATATAGACTGAGTTTTTGTAGTGTTAACTAGTATATTCCACTTGTTGAAATAGCGTTGTGCAATTTCTAGGGCAGTTTGTAGATTAATAATAATTTCGGTTGGTGACTGTGCAGAAGTTAAGATAGCGGTATCGTCTGCGAAGATCGAAGCAGTGCATGAAGAAAAATGTGGGAAATCGGATGTGTATAAATTATATAATATTGGGGAAAGGCAAGAACCTTGGGGACAGCCCGCTGGGATATCAATACTGCGTGAGTTTTGTTTACCAATGTAGACTTCAAATGATCTATTTTCAAGGAAGCTTTGTATTATTTTGATGAGCCTCAGTGGTATATTATAACTTTGCATTTTAAAGATAAGTGCTGCATGCCAGACAGAATCGAATGCAGCTTTAATATCTAGCAATAGCAAACCGGTTGATTTTTGCCTGTTGAAGTTTCTTTTAACAATATCGCGAATCCTGATGAGGGGATGAACGGTTCCTTGCGGAAACCAAATTGATATCTGGGTAGGAGCTGGTTATTTTCAATGTATGTCGTAAGTTCTTCTTTAATTATTATTTCGAGGATTTTACTTAGAGAGGATAGCAAGCTGATCGGACGATAGGAATTTGGATCATTAGCAGGTTTGTTGGGTTTTTTAATTGGAATTATCTTGGACTGTTTCCAGCATTGAGGAAAATATCCCAGGCACAAGCACGTCTTTAAAATTGTAGTGAGGTATAACAGACCCTTTCGGGGGAGGTGTTTTAGAACCTCATTGTTCAGGCCATCAAGGCCCGGGGCTTTCTTGGTTTTACGCTGTTTTATGATGCGCCGTACTCTTGCTAATGTGATTGAAATTCTATTGCTTTGTAGCAAAGGGGTAGATTTAACGCTCTCGTTGACTTCATTGACTAAGGCTGTTGTTGCTGTGTCACTGAGGTTGCTAGAAATGCTGTGATTTAGTACAAACTTTTGTGCCAGCAGTTCACATTTTTCACTATCTGTAACAAAGCGCTTGCTACCCTCGATTAGCGTTGGAATATTCTTATGTTTCTTCCTGATGATTTTGGTTAGGTTCCAAAATGGTGGCGAGCTTTTATTCAACGACAATAGTAGGTTGTTCCATGAATTGTTTCTGAACTCTTGTACTTTGAAGTTAATTAAGTTGTTAAGCCTCTTGATTTCAATAAAATCACGAGCATTCCTATATCTTTGCCAGGACCGTCTAAAGAAGTTCCTTTCTCTTATAAGACGACGTATGGACTGAGGAAGTTGTTTCTGGAAGACAATGGGATGCTTCATAGGAACACTAACTTCAATAGCAGAGGAGATTGTACTGATGAGGGTGGTTACCATTGAGTCGATTTCATTTACATCCGCAGGTGATGTATTGGGGACTCTTAGGCTTCCATTGATGTGGTTACAGAAGCGATGCCAGTTCGCATTCTTATAATCAGGTAAACTGTATCCAGTGTAGCAAGGAGTCTGTTTCAGGGTAATTCCAACTGGTAGGTGGTCAGAGTTGAGGTCTATTGTTACTGTTGCGTGTGATAAATGCTCTGGTGTGTTGGTAAGAAAATAGTCTAGCGTTGATGGTTGCCTGTTTATGTCGGAAGGGATATGTGTAGGGTCATCAGGACTAGCTATATGAATATCGTATGAATATAATTTTTGTGAAAGGATGTTCCCCCAACAGTTAGCCCTTTTGCATCCCCATAATTGATGCCTGGCATTAAAATCTCCCCCTAGTATATAGTTGGGAGCTCTCGTTAGTTTATGAAGATCTGATGAAAATAGTCTTTTGTGATTTTCTTCTGTTGAGAGCCTACCTGGGAAATAACACGCTGTAACAAAGATATATTTATTGTTTTCAAGATAGAGTTTAACGCTTACATTTTCTATTAATTTCGTATCTATAATAGGCACTAAATCGTGTTTTATGTTCTTCCTGATAATAATCGCAACCCCACCTCCCCTGGAGTCGTCGCGGTCGTTCCTATAAACAGAAAATTTTCTGTGCTTAATAGAGTGTTCGCTGTTTAGCCAAGTCTCTGTTAATAGGCAGACCTGAATGTTATTAGTAAGAAGATACGTATACAACTCGTCTACTTTGCTACGAATGCCTCTAGCATTCCAAGTAACCATTTTAATATTCTCTTGCATTAAGAAAGAAATTTAAATGCTAAGTTAGTTATAACCTCAAATTGATCTATTTTTGTTTTACAATTTTTTAAATTTGAAATCAACTGTACGGTTAAATCTTTAAGCTCTTGTAGAGAAAATACTTCGCTGTTGGATTTCGGGCTATCCCGAGCGGTTATTAGAGGTCTCCAATTTCCAACGGATCTTTGTGCATTTTGATTTATTGCATTAGGGAAGGCGTCATCATAGTTAGTAGCTCGAGGGCTGAAATTAAGCTTCTTTTCACTTACAGGGGGCTTTTTTTGCTTCTTCTTGATTCGGATGTAATCTTGCTTGATAGGACAGTCATTAGAGTTAGCTTTGTGGGCGCCTCTGCAATTAGTGCATTTCACGATAGTAGATTCGCAATTTGCTGTAGTATGATGGCCAAAACAGATGGCACAGTAAGTTTTTACTTGGCAGCGGCTAGAGCCGTGGCCAAACATTTGACAGTTATAACACTGAGTCAATTTGGTGCTGTTTTGACGTTGGAATTCCCATCGTACTCGAATGTGATCGATGACTGAGTGTTGCAGCTTTAATTCCTTTATGGAAATTGATTTTCGTTCGAAATAAACCACATAAAAAATGTGAACGACGTTATTGCTACCGGGTTTTTCCACCAGTTTGACGTCCAAACATTTCAATCCCATGGTGACCAGCGCACTTTTGATGGTGACGGGGTCCACCTTGTCCAAACCGAATAAAAGCGCTTTATATGGCCTTTCATGTTTAGTGGCATAGGTAAAGAA
This sequence comes from Chlorops oryzae, assembly GCA_020466095.1. NCBI lineage: Eukaryota > Metazoa > Arthropoda > Insecta > Diptera > Chloropidae > Chlorops > Chlorops oryzae. Next base: position 100,335,629 of record CM035807.1, read on the forward strand.
CTCAAAATTGTTTGTTAACTTTTTAACCAAAAGGTCATACTCATGTTTGCTATTGCAATATAGCTTAAGTCCAATAGAAATTTCCGTACCGAGTAATCTTTTATATTATTTTCTTTGCATATCATATGTATTTGTTCTAATTTACATTTGAGTACTGTTATTGGAGGCACATGCACTTTTGTTGTTTTTTTCACAACAAGTTCTTCTAGCTCATCATCGTCGCCATCTGCTACCTGCAGTGGACTATAGTAATTTTTGTTATTCATTGTTTTCTGTTTTTTGCCACTCGACCGCGAGGCGGTCAGAGCAGCGCTTGGGTTTAGCCGTTTAATTTTGTGTTTTTATTTTTATTGTTTGTTTTCTGTTATACTTTTGTAAAACTATAAGACTGTTTGTATGAGAGTATGAATAAGCACTGGAACTATGATAATCGATAATGATTTATTCCGGTGCGCGATGCTTCCAATTTAAAGGCTGAAGCCTAACTGTATTATTTCCATTAACTGACTTTGAAAAGTGTTGACTTTAAGACTTAATAAATTCTTCTTGAAAGTGTTTTATATTGAACGCAACACAGCACTCACGCGGGATGAGTGTGAGCCGATTTTTATTTTACATTTATATTACCAGCAATCTTTAACCGCTTATAGCCCCGTAACCATAAGTGCCATCAAAAATATTTAAGGTCTAGTTATTGTATTTCTAGCACAAGGGTTCGAAAAAATTAGTGTTTTCATTGTGTTTCGTCAAGTTTGAGGAGAAACATGTAGAAAAAAAAAGCGGACGTATGTATGTGTAACGTTACCAGTATTGAAATTGCCGATATGTGAAGGTTGCTTGAATATCCTTAATACAAAGGTACTACAGCGAGTTTGAGGAAAATGTTGAGAAGAAAATCACTTTCACTTATATTACTTTTAATTACTTCATCGCATAGAAAAAACTTCTTAATATCTGGCCTATATAAGTAAAAGAACATAGTTTAGCCCAAGAAGTATATAACAAGGCCATGGCAGTAGAACACTGATCAGCACACCATCACCATTACACTTTTGCTTGTGCTTCCGACGAATGCACTGACAGAAATTTTGCGTGAGGCAGACAACGAAGGAAATTTTGGGACGCATAAACGAGAATTTTTCATATTATTTTTGCGTCTTTTGTTAAGTTTCTGCATAAAGGAAGAAACTTTAATCGTTGCGTAACATAATAAGCATTACTTCTACCAAAAGCGTTTGGAATCATGAAATTTTTTTCATACTCTTTGTTTTCTGCCATTACTTTTCATGAAATTTCTCTCTAAGCTGCCTACTCAGCGACTGAATATAAAAGTGTGAGAATACATGTGAAACGACAGAACACAATTGTGCCAAGCGTGCCCATCACTGCAGTAGAATAACAACAATGCAAAATTTTACAGTTCCAAGTTGAAAAAAAAAGAAAGAAATTAATTGAATTAAATCCTTTCCATATATTAAAAAGGACTCTCTCGTTTTCCTTTTTTTCAGCTGAGTAATAGGTAACCACTGAAATGATTCCATGTGACCATGCTGTACGTGTACATGCTCACAACACCACCAACACAAATAAATTTTTTCAAAAGAAAGAAATATTGAAAATCTACTCTTTATTGTTTTTCGCTCACAGACGTGTCAACCAGGAAAATGTCGTTGAATTTTAATCAAAAAAAACTCCAAAAATACACTCATTCCTTTTATGATAACTAGCTCCATGAAAATTCATTTATAAAATGCAGCCAATATATTACTATTATCTTCGTGCATACACATTTTTGTAATTAATATGGGAGGAGACACATCTCACATCGTCTTTTCAGAGCATGGCTTGGCATGCTAACGTGAAAAACAGCTTCAATTATCCTTTTGTGGTGAAATGTAAAGCAAAAGATGATAAAAAAAACAAAAGGTTTATTTTCTTTTTCATTTTTTTTTTTCACCGCACACATTTGTAAGGCCACAAAAGTAAATAAGAAATAATAATAAAAAAGAATAAATAAAAAACACAAAACAAAAAAAAAAAAAAAGTATTCCCAAGTAAGAAAAACTAAGAGATGAACTGAATAACCTTTGGCAAACGAATTCACAGATACACATAGCACGTGTACGAACGACGCAACACGTCGTGGCTTATCCACCGAACGGCAAACCTAGATTGTGATGATGACGGCAAAATGTCACATTTATGAGTTACTTCCGCTCCAGCGAAGAAGAGCGCGCAATGAGCTACTCATAAAGCTAGCAAAAGAGATCCCAATGCAGCGAAAGGGTGCAAACATTAGCGGCACGGTTTAGTGAGGTGAGGTGTGTGGTTTTCTTTCTTCCTCCTTTTTTTTCCCCCAAGTTAAAGTATATGAAAGCCACGACCAGCGACGAACGGTTTCAACTTCAAATCAGCTATTTCTGAAACTGTTAAGTCAGCAAATTTCAACAAGCGCGCTGTCGTATGCGCAAGAAAAAACATGCTAGGGATGTCTGTCGATAAAGGTTTAGTCGAGACTAAAGATTTTATTCACACAACCACTATGCGACCTTTAGTTTTTAAGCTTTTGATTAAGGAAGTGACATTTGGACAGAAGGTTCAGAGAAGTGTTCTTGATTTGAAAAGCAGTCAACCGCTTGGCCACAAAAATCGTTGAATATTTTTTAAAAGGATTTTTTCAATATCAATTGAAATATCCATATAGAATATTCAACGATATTCTAATATAGAGTAAAAACGTGTTTCCTGATTATGTATTCACAGCCTGTTTAGTCTAGTCAACTGGAAGATAACAAAACTAAACTTCATAATCTGATTGAGTTTTACAACCAAAACTAGTATATTGTACCTATGAGTTTGATAGTTCTCATAACCATTAATTACATTCGTTGTATTCGATAATAGTCAAGAAATTACAACACACTGAAAACTAACTAGTTGTACAACATAATATTGAGTAATACAACTAGTCTTCATATTACAACTAGTTTGATTACAGTTCTCCTACATAAGCAATCAGGCCACAACACGTATACGTAATGTTACGGCCTGCCCAGTTGTAAAAATATTCATGAAAGATGCATGAATCATGCCTCTTAAAGGTGCTTTGCATGCATGCCAAACTTCCATGCCTATTCATTTCTTTTTCTTAAGGCTTGTCATAGGAAATCATGCATAGACGAAAAATGTTTTATCAATGCTTGGGAACCCATGAAATATGTGTTCCCTACTATGCATGATTCAACAATGCTTGAGAGCACATGAAACATGTGTTCCCACGAATGGTTCAAAAATGTTATTTTGTTTTTTAAAAATGAAATAAAATTATAAAAAAAATTTTATTTTTAATATTTTGTTTTTTTTTCTTATTTTGTTTTTTTTCTTTATTTATAAACTTTTTACTTTTCTAACTTTTTTTATTTTTTTCGTCTCGTCCGAGAATCGAACCACTGACCGCTCGGTTGGTAATTCGGTGTCTTTACCATTACACTGTATAGGCAAATTGAATCTCCTTGTCAAAACGCTAACTTGAGTTTTTTGTTGATCAAGTTTGCTTTGAAACGCGCGCATAGAATTTTCAAAGAAAAAAAAATGATTCTCAGCAAATATTTAAAAAAACATTTTAACATGGGAAAAATTTAAAAAAAAAAAATTTTGTTGCAAGATTTTCAATTAAAAAAAAATTAATTAAAATGAAAAAATAAAAAAAAAACTTAGATAATTTAAAAAAAATTTTTTTTTCTCAACAGAGCCAGGGCTCGAACCCGACTCAGTCGGCTGGAAGACCTAGCATTTAAGCACTAGGCTAGCTTCCCTTCGGCGGCGCGGCGATCAGAATGTGAACATGAAATCCACGCATCATGCATGATTATCAATGCATGAATCATGAATGCTACGGGCATGCATGCTTTTTTGCAGCAAAGGAACACATGAATCATGAATACTACGGGCATGCATGCTTGTTTTTACAACTGGGTGCTAAATTATATTGAAATAACATTGCTCATACGTCGGGCTCTAACGCCATTGTATAACCATGGCAGATTGGATCATTTTTTGCAACTTTCCACGATCGATTTTCGGTGTATACAACGGTTGAACAAAAATCAAATATTTTTGATTAGTCTTCTCATTACAGCTAGTTTGAGTATAGTTGTCATACCTACATAATCAGGTCATTAACTAAACTAAATTTGGGCATATCCTTGACAACTCTGATATGTCGTTTATCGATAATTTTTAAGGGCAAAAAAACACCGATAGAAACTCATCATGCCCAACACATGTTCCACTCTTTTGTGAGCACAAAGAAGGAGTTGTCTAGTCGCTTCTGAAAGAACTTCCAAGCAAAGCATAACCTGCGCCTTGGGCGTATCGGTGTTACATAATTTTTTTATCCTTTTTTTTTATTTCTATTTTTCTGCGTTTTGCGAATGAAAGGCAAAAAATTCGTTTTCTTCACTAACACACCAAGCATCTGCATAAAAAGTTCATTACATCGTGCGGCAGCTGAATAAACGTTAAAGCGTATGCTCTTTGGAGCTGATGTCACATGCTGAGCTTTCTAGCATCAGCAGTAGCCTAAAGTATATACAAATATATTGTATGTAGAATACCCACTACAGTACGAGTATAAGATTTTCTATAAAATATGAAATTGAAGTACGAAAAGAAAAAAAAAAAATAGAAATGAAGTAGACGAAGAGATAAAATTTTCCCCAGAAATGCACGCTTGTACTTAATGTGTTAGCATAAAGTCGAGCCAAGAAAATTCTATGTCACGCTCGCTTTTTTTTTTTGCTCGCGCACATGGCGGAAAACTTTAATTTTACAACATGTCACTCACTTTTTTATGATGTCGCCAGAGTTGACAGAACATACATACATATATATCCATATACAATTCATACACATACATGCGCAATATATAAAAATTTTTAAAGTTAAGAGGTGCAATCTCTGTCAAAAAATGAAAGGAAATGAAAGTAATGCACCACTGCAGTGAATCCACAATTGTGACACAGTGCGAGCATTGCGAATGGTCTTCAATTTAAGGCTCATTGCCTCAGCACGTTTGATTATTTTCAATAATATCATTTTCATGACTATTTATCTTTGTCGTATTACAACATTTTTTGGTCTGTCACTCTTTCAGATGGTGTGCAATATTTTTCGAGGGCTTTCTCCTGTGCAAAAAGGAGGTCAATTTGCTGAATTACGTTTTTTTGGAAGAATATTCCTGGAGATTCCATATCGCAAAGCCGAAGAGCAGATCTTTTCGAAAAAAGCTTTTACACGAGGTTCTTTTCGGCTCCTTCGAGGGCATGAAAATATGCTCAAGAGAAAAGATCTTCAAGAATTATGTGAAAAGCCAAAAAAAGAAAAAAATGCTTATTTTATGTTTTCAGAATTTTCATGTTTTTATTTTTTCTTTCACACCAATTTTCACTCGTGCATGTTCTCAAAAGAAAACATACAAAAGGAAATATTTTTTCTTTCTTTTTTGTTCTTTAATGAAAATTCCATTTCGCTTCAATTGTTAATAACAATGAAACTTGTAAGCAAAGGAAAATAGTACAACCCAACCCGAAATTCCCAATGAAAAGAGCATGCCAGAAAAGTGCAGATAAAATGAAATCGAACAACGAACACAATCGGGCTCCGCACAACGAATCGACGTCAAGATGGCAACGGAAGAAGACCACCGCCCATGGAGGCGATTTTAAAAGGTGCACTTTCACAGAATAAAAGCTGAAATTCATTTCGCTAAGAAATACCACCTTGTAAAATTCAATAAAAACAAAAAAAAAAAAAAAAAATAAAAGGAAAAATAAAATACGAAAATGAAAATAAAATAGAGTAAGAAAACGAAAATCTTGAACGTAAATGATGATGAAAATGCGGCTTTCCCATGCATTCCACGTTGTTCTCTTTGGATTAATGTACCATAAACTTGTAAAGTTTTATGATCAGTTTTATAAATTGACACAATATTTTGAGCCGCCATTTTACGTGAAAAATCTTTGTTAAAGAGATTTTTACTTCAGATTTAATACTGATTTCTCATAAATTTCAAATATCCATGCTTTCAAGATGGGGATTGTTTATATCCGAGTTGTATATATCCGAGTAGTACCGTATATTAAACGAAATAGTGTAGAGGATAATTTAAGAGCTTTCTGTTGGGAAATTGACTGAAAAAATATATCCCAACAAAGACTAGAAGTACCTACTCATAACAATCCTCTTATTAGATCATATCTTGAAATAAGCCTAACTTAAATCTCTATGAATATGTGCATTGTACTAATGTACTATGGAAAAAGAATTACCCTATTTATAGCAATTTTTGAAAAGTAGGTGTAATTGTACCCTTTTTCGGCCCTTTCCCTCTTAAGGGTGTTGTCTCATTGGCGAGGCATGTTTTTGGACCTTTTTTAAAAAAATTCCTGAAAGAAAACGAAAACAGCTTTTTCAATTTTGTGTTAGGAATGAATGAAGCAATTTGTTTTTTTTATGTGAGGGCGGTTCAAAAAGATATCAAACTGGATGCTCAAAAAAAGGTGTCGTGCTGGCTGCCACGATTCTAGGTATCCAAGTTGTCCGAAACGAAAAAGAAAAACAGGGTTATAATCAGTATTGATGCCATTATGGCGTGAACCTCCAAAATAGTTTTCGGATTTTTTTTTTTTTTTTTTGACAAAATGGCGGCCATTGAAAAATGATCCATCGATTTCGGGTATAGTTTTTCGTAGTCCAGTGTAAAAAAAAAAAATAGTAAAAAATTTGTTAAAATTATGATTGAGGTTGACGCCATAATGGGACGATTCTGCACTGATTCCATTTTGTTATTAAAAAAATTACTTAATTTTAGCGCAAACCTTGGTCGCATCAAAAGAAGGTTCATATAATCTTTAACTATTTCGAAATTCAAAAAATCCTTTTAGGACGATTTTCTCAAATATCCAAACTATAAAAAATGCAAAAAAAAAAAAAATAAGAAAAAAAATTTGTGCCCAATGAGACAACCTCCTTAAAAAGCACATTGGGTACATTAAGACCATTGTAGGAACAATTACAAAATAAAAATTTTTATAAAGAAAATTTTTATAAAGCAAACAAAAGCAGTGAATTCAATGATGAAGGGTTTTCTGTGATAATTTTTGCAGAAATTTTCTATACATTTCTTAAAAAGGTAGCTTAAAGAGGCTCTTTTGTCATATGTATATTAGGTAGATGTTATTATACAGGTACAATTTCCTTATCATATCAGGTACACACTGAAATTTCAATTTTCTAACACTGATATATAGCCTTTATTAGGTGCTTCCGAATGTTGATCACGTGTGAGCACGAACACCCCAGCAGAAAATGTCGCTATAGACATGGTGGCGTTTCTCTATCGACTTTGTCAATGCGTACAGCGACTACTTGTGCCCAGGCAATACATTCCTTCAATAGACATTTCCCATAACAGACCGTGGCACTGTTGACATGGTGCCGTGTCTCCATCGGATTTTCAACAGGAATGGCGACATGCTATGCCCCTAGCAGGCAATCTCCTATAGAAATTTTGTATGGGCATGGTATTGAATGTCAATAGAGCAAGAAAAAACGAAACAAACGAAACGATCTGCCGACTGCTGCATGACATATTAATAGAAAAATTCCATACCCGTTGTCCACATTATTTTTCTAACCCCGCAATGTAGAGACTCTATAGACATTGGTACCTGCTGACATACCTTCTACTTGGGTATATTGAAACGATATCGCCAAAGCGAAATTCGACACCTTGCTTTCTGCTGGGACGTTCATTCCGTCGACACAGAGTTTTTCATATACAAAAAAGAATTCCACAAAAAGAGCTCCTCATTTCCTAGAACGGTTCAGCATATATTCCTTTCAAATAATGCTCTTAGCTATTTTTAATAGGCCGAACACATTATTTTGTATACTATTCTTACAAATTCACAAAATCGACCTTCAATTTATTTAAAGGAAACAGAAATTCAAACTCCTGCTTTGCTCTGCTCTTAACTTAATTTTATTCCATCACAAACATATCTAAGCGTGTGTCTTCTTCGGGATTTTCAACAGATTTGCATGAATAAGAAAAACATGTTCCAATAGGATATTTTGTTGTTGTTTCAGAAGCAACTGTGATTTTTCCTTCTATCGTACGAGTACATATGACTTGGATTATACATACAAATTGGGACTGATTTGAATTGAATTTCAATATTGTGTCATATTCTCATCAAAACAAACCGACGAGGGCAAAACAAAGAGCAACAAGAGAAAACGGTGTCAGCAAGTTTTTCCCTTCGAAAATCAACTGCTCCCATGTTAGTAGGTATGTACATAGTATATGAATATACGATATTGTCGGGAGCACGCACGCACACACTGTTTTGAAATAAATGTGAAAATTCTACACTCAATAATCTAAATAAATTCAGAACTGATTGAATTTGCATTGGGTTTCATGTTCACGCATGAACGAGCAATAAAGTGGCAAAAAGGAGCTTCGAATAAACATCCTTGCCATGATGAACTACACTTAGAATTGAAATTTGGGGAATATGCTGGACGTGCTGAGACGTAGAGGGGAATTCTCTTTTGTGAGAAGTTAGTGAAGATGATAATTTTTTTTTTCTTTTTTAGAAGAGAAAAGGTATAAGTTTCCAAAATTCTTTCTTGTCCTGTGGAAATGTTTTGTTAATAAAAAAAAAAAAAAAAACTCAAAAATTCGATATTGCCGAAAGACCTTTTCACATTTATTTGTTTTTTAAGAAAAGGTCATTTGGAAATACTGACCGAATTCGTAACAATACCTCAATCAAAACTATAAGGTTAGAGAGAATATGAGGACAAAAAGAAATTGAAGAAAGAAAAAAAAAAAGAGTTTCTGGATGTCAGTTAACTGAAAAAGATTTCTTCTTCAATTTCAACTAATATCTTTACCATGTACATTTATTGTGTGCTGTGATGTGGCTATAGTGCCTTATTTTCAAACTAATCAGCATCTCTCGGAAAACTAATATAAAGGCGCACAAATATTTTACGTCAATTTTATGCCAAAAACAATGCAATATTCTTGAAATTCGAATTTCGAAAACTCATCCTTCCGGCAGAATTTGTAGTTCATTCAAAATACTTTCAATGCGGAGCTAGCTCATATGGTCGCAACATATGCCGCCTGCCTTCTTTGCGAGGTGAATTTATTACAACAATAACATAAAGGAATAAATTCCATACATATTGATCTATGGAGTAAGCAAGAAATCAGTATTCTGATGAATTATTCATGGAATTTCTTGACATATTTGCATCTTGTCATTTTTTAGTGTTGATAGATTACCTTAAACTTCCACACATTTAACAGCCACATAAAATCGAACGTGCTTTATAAATGCTCGAAGGAATTCAAAAAATAAAAAAAAAAATCAATTTTACTCAAAACATTTTGCGGTATGAGAATGATTGGAAATATCCTGTCACTTTTAGACTGGTCTTTAACTAGTCCCATACCAGTATACTCCATCGATATTTCCAAGCCATTGGCCTATTGTTTCAAAATAACCACACTATTCCGTTTGAATACTTTGAAATAATAATAAGAGTGGTCCTCTGTGATCACATAAAGGTCATCCATGCTTCATATCCTTTCGACTGCTTTTCAAAGAGAACTTTGGTTTTTACTCATATCATCAATCGTCAAATCAATTCTCTTAGTGGAACTATTAGAAATTTGAACTCATCATTCTTCCTTTTTTAAGCCTGCTAGATATATTGACATGCACATAGCACAAGGAACAATGTGTGAGCGTGTGTGTCTGCACGTATTTGTGGAAATACATTTTTAAAGCGTTCTAAAACCTAAACCCAACTAATTGAAAATCGATTTTGGTCCAAATAAAATTGCTCTCGAATGAGTTTCTTACGATGCAAACAAGAGATAATAATTTTCAAATAAATTCATTTATGACAAAAAAAATTTTTTATTACTTCCATCATTGGCTATACGAGTATCCATCAGGATTATACGAAAATTGATTTGCTAAGGGATTGGGGATCTCTGTGCATTTACAAATTGAATTCCCAAGAGTTGATTACGTTATTGTATTTGGTTTGAAAGAAGAGTAATTTAAATTTTCTTTCGAGATGATGAAGGAATTTTTTCCCCCGCCCCCTTTCGAGAGCGATGACGAAACTGACGACGCAGTGCGAAATTTTGCAAGAACACAACGCAAGGTAGAAAAGTAGACGCGTGTTGCGTCAAATAAAATAAATTCGAATAATATTTTCGATATCAGTGAAAAGCGGACGTGACTTTTCAAATTCGCTGCGAAACTGACAAGTCGAGTCTATTGGGAAGTGTTGTCTGTCTATCGCTTTGAGATATGTTTGATTTGCCTTGTGGTTTCAGCTGGTCTTTCGCTTCATTCCATCTGACAGCTAAAGTTTGATATGAACGCAGTGTGAATATTAAAGGTAGCTTCACAAGTAGGTACATATGGATAAATTGATGTATGCATGCTTAAACATAAGCATATATGTATAAATTGATATAAATTACTTTTCAAACTAAAGTGTTCACTATGAACGATGCGATATGGTAAGGTAAAGCATTTTTCAAGCAAAATTGGCCCACAGGCAAATAGCTCCGTGTGAATTTATTGTTTACATTTCGGGTTAAATTTCACCAATGTATGTTTATGACAAGACCTGTAGTATTATGCCCTGAAAATTTGATTTTAATACGCCATGCTTTGTAGTGGATGACTTGCGTGAAAATAGATTCGAAGCAATTGTCTGGACAAAAATTTAATTGTTTTGATTTGACAAGCCATTTGCAGTTGTGGCCTTACAAGGCGTATTTTAATATCCATTGACCACCAATATTTATATCAAACAGTGTCTGCAAAAAAGCTTATTGTCTCTTATTCGCTGTCACCACTCTAGGGTTAAGTTTGAGCGAGATTAAGCTTCTTATCACGACTCGAATGAAGCCATTGTATGGTATCAAATAAATAAAATTTTGCCAAAACGAATGAAACTACCGATTTCCCGCTAAAATAAAATTTCACTTCAGCCTAAGGCCCGATTTCCTCAAGCTATTTTAATAAAACTTAAATGAAATTACTTTTTTTTATATGAAACTTGACAGTTCGTTTCATTTCAGTTTCATTAAATAGCTTGGTGAATTTGGGCCTAAGTGAAACAAAAAAGACTCACATGCGAATAAAAAAGGTATGTAAGTTGTGGGGTTGTCTATTAGAAAATAAACCCCAGAATTCATTCGGTCATATTCAATTTTAATCTTAAATTAATGTTTATCCTGAAGCACAATAAAAAGCTTCATTTTGAAGTAGTATTTCTTAATAAAATCCGTATGTTTTTCAAAAGTTATATTACTTTAAGTGTGGGCCAATTTTGTTCGATCAATGCTTTACAGCCGAGTCAAAGTAAAAATTTTACGGAAAGGAGGTCAATTTTAAAAACTATCACCCCGATTCTGAGTAATATTCCACGTGAACTTTTCCGTGAATAATATGTACCTACATAGAATAAGCAAATCTCTACTTCTGGTCAACTCTCATAAGCTCTCCATTAAGCGGGCAAAATTTCCAACACACAAGTTTTTTTTTTTTTTTAAAGATTTTCATACAAATTCTCTAATAAGCGGACATATTTTCTATGAGCGGAAACAAAGGCTGCAACCGTCGGTGTCCACTTATGGGAGATTTCACTGTATTTGGCCATTTAAGTTCTATCAATGCAAACTCATCAGCACAATTAAATTATCAAGTAATCTTAGCCTCAATGAAAGAGTTGGCATGGTATTTTGACAAGAGCCACTTCGATTAATGAATCACAGAAACATCATTTTTAAGAATTCATCTTCAAAACAATTGACTGCTTTTCTGAAAATGTCACAAAAGAAGCTTAAATTACCACAAAATATTTGCCATTTGGAAATGAAGACTCATTTGATCGATAAGAAAATTTGAAAACTCACTATGAAAAAAGTTCCAAAAGGCAGTCTTACTCCATAAACAATGTTGAGTGAATGATAAATGATGGCTCTGAGAAATAATTCCACAATTAAAAGAAACCACAAAGTGAACAGGGTAAAATAAAATTCCTATAAACAAAATAGCAGTATTCATAAGAATTTTCCGTCTAATGGGATGCGAATTCGAAGTATTCAATACAAAAAATGAGTTTAGGTTTTAATGTACCCATATATATATAATATGTATATACGTCTTCATATATATCTTAATATGTACAATATTTATATAGTATAAAAATCGATAGACACTTGAAAAATTTAATAACCACTGAACCGTTTTTCCTAAATGCATGACGTATGAGCAACGCATAATTTAGAAGAGGTAACATTACGTATACGTCCTGTCTTTAAATTCTTTCGAAAAAAATTTCCATAAATATTTCACATACAAAACTATAGAGGGAGGTGAGGGAAAGCGATGGGATGGATTGATTTGATCTTTTAAAATTTGGTTTCTTTGTTAAGGGGCTCTGTCCAGATCTGTCAAATCCTGAAGTGTTTTTTTATATGAAGTTTTTCATTTCTGCTTCATTTCTGACAGAACTGGAGAGAGCCCTTTAATTAAATTTAAAAATTATTATTATTGAACTCCGGAACATCATTTACTTCAGAGCCGGTTCGAAGTTTTATGGGTCAGTTTGTAATACAAACAATTTTGTGATATTTAAGGCCCTTGCATATGCGATGTTTTTACATCAGGTACATCTAGCTTAGGGTAGGTACAGTAACGACGAACAATTTTAAGTTGGTCGCTTCGAAGCGCTTTGATTTTAGCTTTTAATTGTGGGCATAAGTTTTGAAAAATATTTATGCCTTATTGGAAGACCTATAACACAAAGTTCAAATTGTACTCCCTGCATCAATCGATTTTTTTTTTTTTTTTTGTAGTATATTGTGCACTATCCAAAAAGTAACAGAAGCCGCTTATTTCCGCTGCGTCCCACAACCGAACAATATTTACAAAATTCAATAAAACTTCCAGCCAAAAGTTGTTCTTGTCGAATTGGCTTATTTACAATCTCGCAACGCATTGTTCACTGAGCAATAACAATGCAAGTTTCGGGCGACTGTAACTGCTTCAAATCCATTGTTCGAATACAAAAATATTTTTCAAGTTTTCCTTTTCCCATTGTCCTGTCCGACTGACTTCTTCTGTCTCGAACACAAAAATAAATGTAAACAAAAAATAAAAATCGAAAACACGAATTTGTTTACTGTCACAGGAATTTAACTACAAGGACTTATGAATATATCTGACCATTAAGTTGTTTTTTTGGCTGAGCGTCCCACTTTCGTGGCGGTCAGACCAAATGCAAATAACCAAAATGTCAGCCAGCAGCGAAAACATTAACATACAGCATCGAAAGTTGTATGCTTACAGAATCTCTCCGAGTGTGTTTGTGAGTGTGTCTGTGTGTGTGTGTGCCGCTTGTGCATCCGTTGTGCTTGTTGTACTATATTTCGAAAGGCAAGTAAAGTCCGTGTCCGTTAGTTTTGTTCAACTATGTATCTGCTCAAGCATTGGAACATTACCCGATAAACTTGAGCGGTTCAATACATCCATAAAACTTGGGCCTTGTTTTTTTTTTTTGTCTTCCATTTACATTTCCTTCTACATATTCTCCATTTTCCCCATGAAATACTTTCTCACTCGTAATAAACTCCAATGTCTACGAACCGAATTCTGGGACTGCATTTCGAAACGTGATTTTTTTTCGAAATAAGCTGAACACCATCACACGCCTTTGGCTCGATTTGTTTCGTTTTGCTCTCCAAGATTACCTAAACTTCATTTTCTATAGTTTGTTCTGACGAAACTGCTAAAAGCTTTCGGTTTGTGTGAGTGAGTTCATTTGTTCATGTTAATTTCATGGAGCATAAAAAACAATAAGAAAAATAAATAAAAATAGCGAACCGAAAGAGTAGTGCATGAAAAACTTGGATATTTTCGTTTATAAGGGCTCCACGTTTCGCAGACGGAGCAGCCATTGCCAAATCCATACAAAATGAAAATTATTGTATACAAACATGTAGAGAGCAAAGCATACATACACACGTACATTCATATTTAGCGATTGAACTTTTTTTATAGTTTTCCCCAACAGTCTTTTGCTTTAGCTTAATTTTCGGTCATCGAGTTTGGTGGTCGAGCGCGGACTTTATTTAACTACATAATTGCTCGTGCTCTTCGTATTTCATTTTTTACCTCTTTCGCTCTTTTATGTAGTAAAATTTGCAACATTCATGCAAGCTTTAGTTTCTCTAATCCATGTGAGGATTTTTTTTTTACTGTTAAACGTACGAGGATTTAAATGATTTGTCAAAAAGTTTGTTGATATATGCATGCGGAAGATAATCCTCACAGTGCTGCAGTGAAAAGTATAAATCCTCCAGCTTAAATGAAATTCATAAATTTTTTTATGCGAATTTTTTAAACCATAAAAGGAAAATAAATATTCAAAAGTACCATCGAAAAATCTTCTTAACAAGATTTTGTATTTGTATTGACGGTATGTTACGAAAGAGGAAAGAAATTAGAACATAGATAAGAACAGAGAGAATATTTTAGATGAAAGAGAGATAGAAGTGAAAAGTGGAAAGATGAAGATACAAAGAGAAAAGTAAAAAAGAGAAAAAAAAGAGAAATAGGAGAAATGAGAAGTGAAAGAAGGAGAAAGTATGATAAGAGAGAGCGAAAGATTATTTAATAAAATTGTGAGACGTAAAAGAGAAGAAAAGAGAAAAGAGAGAGTAACAGAGAGGAGTAGAAAGAGAGAGAAAGAGATGAGAGAAGAAGAGAGAAAAGAGAGAGAAAAGAGAGAGAAAGAGAAGAGAAAAGAAGAAAAGAGAGAGAAAGAGAGAAGAGAGAGAAGAAAGAGAGAGAAAGAGAAGAGAGAAGAGAGAGAAAGAGAGAGAAAGAGAGAGAAAAGAGAGAGAGAAAGAGAGAAGAGAGAAAGAGAGAGAAAGAGAGAGAAAGAGAGAGAGAGAGAGAAAGAGAGAGAAAGAGAGAGAAAGAGAGAGAAAGAGAGAGAAAGAGAAGAGAAAGAGAGAGAGAAAGAGAGAGAAAGAGAGAGAAAGAGAGAGAAGAGAGAGAGAAAAGAGAGAGAAGAGAAGAGAAGAGAAGAAGAGAGAGAAAGAGAGAGAAAGAGAGAGAAAGAGAGAGAAAGAGAGAGAAAGAGAGAGAAGAGAGAGAGAAGAAGAAGAGAGAGAAAGAGAGAGAGAAGAGAAGAGAAAAGAGAGAGAAAGAGAGAAGAAAGAGAGAGAAAGAGAGAGAAAGAGAGAAGAGAAAGAGAGAGAAAGAGAGAGAAGAGAGAAGAGAGAGAAGAGAGAGAAAGAGAGAGAAAGAGAGATAAAGAGAGATAAAGAGAGATAAAGAGGGAGAAGGAGAGAGGAAGAGAGAGAAAAAGAGAGAGATAAAGAGGAGAAAGAGAAGATAAAGAGGGAGAAGGAGAGAGGAAGAGAGAGAAAAGAGAGAGAGAAAAAGAGAAAAGCAGAGAAAGAGAGAAAGAGAGAGAGAGAGAAAGATAGAAAGAAAGAGAAAGAGAGAGAAAGATAGAAAGAAAGAGAAAGAGAGAAAGAAATATAGAAAGAAAGAGAAAATAAGAGAGGGAGATAAAAAGAATGAGAAAAAAATGATTATTCAAAAGCTTTACTACACATTTACATAGTCTCAAAAAATCATTTATATAAGTATCTAAGTAAAGTAAAGAGGAATATTTCATTCACAAAGCCCCCATTTTGATATCCTTCTGTCTTTTATAGCAAAAGAAAAACATTACGGATTTCATCTGAAACCTTTCACTGTCGCCTCTCTGCTTCTCTCTTCAACCGAATTCGATTCTTTCACCTATTCTTTTGTCAGCCTCTCTTAGCCACAATTTTTTAATTAAAGTACGAATTGCGCTTGGAGGCGAATGTTATTAATAAAAATGTCAGCAGAAATATATTTCCATAATTATAGCTTCTGACATCGCATGGTGGGCGGAAATGATGCATGCCGGAAAGCAAAAATTAAGACTTAACTCTCCAACTGAGTGTAATTAAGTTGGAATACATTTTATTAAATTCGCATACATACATTCATACATATGTAAATGTTTGTACGTGACAGGTTCAAACTAAAGCGAAATAACAGGCCCTCAAGGCTGTACGCATTCGCCATTGCTTGATTCTTTAAGAAGTATCCACTGGAAAAAAGAAAATGTGTTTTGTTAAATATCCGATATTCTTTTAATCGATGCGGTTGTTTTTGTGCAGAAAATAGGATTATTTTTTAGAAGATATGAATAGTGCTGGTGCTGGTGTACTTCAAATACACTTTATAACTTAGCTTCTTCCAAAGTATATTTCGAACATAAGAGGAAAAGATATCGATAAATAAGTTCGTGACGGCGAATCTCCGGAGACGCCTCGAAGTAAGGAGTTGTTGTGCGGTGAACTTCCTAACGGGTGAAAGGATCATAGGAAAAGGAATAATTGGAAATGCATTTAAAAGGCGATATGCCTTTGCCATAGGTATAGAAGAAGTGTTATCATTTGGTTTTTTTTTTTTAGTATCTTGAAGCGAACCCTGCGACTTTTGAATAAAAAAAATTTTTTATTATTATTTTAATATAGGACTTCAACTTCAAACAAAAAAAAAGCTTTTCCTGTTAGTTTATATCTTGAAAGGTTTGCAATAAATTTTGTGCCTTTAGTTTCAGCTTAATTTTTTTAACCCTACCATTTCATTAAGTGCAACAACGGCCTCAATATGGATAATACGCTACCGATAGATAACAAAATTTGTATTTGCACAGGCTTTCAAACGATCAATAATCGTCACAGAAGGATACAAGGTTGATTTTATGTTTTCCTGGAATTTTTCATTCATTTATTATCAGGGAGCGGATTTTGTTGACTTTTATAGATTTAAAGCATACTTTATGGAGTACAAATTTTGTTCAACTAACCTTCAAATCGATTTTTAGCTACGAAATGAATTTGTTTACGTTAGAAAAGCGATTTCAAGTTCAACTTCGCTTAACTTATTCGAAAGATGTTTATAAGAAATTTTTGCCCCATAAAGTATGCTTTATTATTTTTTTCTTTTTAAATTATAAAAGTCAACAAAATCCGAGCCCTGTTTATTATTATAACAGGGAATATAACGAAACAAATGCATTGAAAATTCTTAAAAAGAAAATTGATTTAAAAAATAAATAAATAAGTTTTTCGCATGCTTTCGTTCCTAATATCCGAAGGTATTTCATTTAGTTTTTTTAAGAATAAAAAGAAATTTTTAGGTTTTAATACCTGCATTTGTATTGACCTATTGCAGTTTAAAGATTTTTAATTTTTAATTTTTTTTTATAATTAGAATAAAAGATTTCGTAGGAAAAATCAAATTAAATCGGGAAAGCTAGAAATATTCTAAAACTAAAATTTTTAATTTAATATCGAATAAATGAGCAATCATCAAAATGAACTTTTCATTCAAAATTTTGCATTACAAAACGGCGAGTTCCATTCGTTTGATTTATGCGATTCAAGTGCATAAATAACTAGAAAATATTGCAGGGAACCTTATCAAGCCAACGAAGTACCGCCACAATTTTTGGCCGCATTTAATTACAAATATTCCAAAAGCCAAGTATTAATGAATAAAGTTTGTTTAACTAGTGTTTTTTGTTTCGTGCTTTTGAGTGGTTTTCTAAACTTTTTGAGGTTTTGTAACACGCCTTTCAATTACAAATTTATTCTCGCCGGAGTAAACATTCGAAAGGGCGTCGTTGCTCAACGATGTTGATCGCGATTCCGGGATATGCAGTTATGTCCGCTTTCGCTCAACACATAACCACACACGCACACACTCACCGAACCGAAGTATTTAAACTTGATTATGTGAAAAAATAAACAGTCAAATGAATAACAATTAGCAATTAAGCTGGTTTTAAACAAACGACTTTTCATCGTCATTGCTACCAGAGAAGACGAGACGAGACGAGGCAATGAAAACAAAAATAATTTCATTAAATTTTCAGTTGAATTGATAATCTGGAAGTGGTTGCTAAAGTACACTTGAAAAAATTTTTGGGAGCGGAGATATTTTGTGCAGCAAATGAAGAACGAAAGAGGGAAATCCTCGATATGGAGGTTTATTTCAAGGCGATTTTCATATCATTTTGAATAGAAGTTCTAGGGGTTTTACTGAATTTTTGATTAAAAAACCCTAAATTTAAACTGTTTTGAGTAGTGGAAAGAAAAAATCTTTCCAAAAAGGAACTCAGCTTACCTTCAGCCAATTCCCTTGTGCCTTTTTGCTTCTAAGATGAATCTAATTTAATAAAATTTTCGATGGACGAGCGATTCTGACTCAAAGCAGATTGCAATACCTAGAAGAAGCTCTTGGTCTTGGATTTCAATTCATTTTATTATAATTGAGTATTTCTTCTGAGAATCGAGAGCTTACTTATTGGAATCCAATTAGCGCTTTGCAGCACTTTACATTAAACTTAGCTTGAGTGAACAACTGTTTCCACTCTCATGCTTGATTTTCATTCAGCGCAGCAAATCCAGCAAATATTCATAATTAGTTCGTTTGTTGAATATGTGCAGGAGTTGCTGGACTATTGGGAACCCTACGTTACATAAAATGCATAATTGAGTAAAAAAAAATACAGTAATATAAAGTCAAGACAAATTGAGCCTTTAAAAGGAGACGTCCATTAATTACGTCAACAAAACTAGGGTGCTGAAGGGGTCTAGAAAATCTGACCAGATCGGCAAATGGAGTGCGAAAAAGTATCACTGAAATTCACCTTAGAGGGCTGGGGGTCCAAAGCTGGAGAAAATATGATTACGTAATTAATTGATGTCCCCAAAGACGAAAAATTAGTTAATAAAAAATAAATTCCAACGAACATACAATAACATCAAATTGCTTAATTTTTTTCGCATTTTCTTCTTATTAATATTTTTTTTTAAGTATTCACAAATCAAAGTCGAAGTTCCACGTCCCGATACGCTGTTTCACTGTTACATTTCATTTTCTTATTTATATTTAAGTTTTTATTTTTTTATACTTTTTTTTTATTCCATTGTCTTATTTATTCCAACAACGTTAGCGATTCAATAACGAACTTTCGTGATAGTCGCCTCATGGCTTTCATGCTCTTCCATTTAGAACTGAATTTTTCCAAAGTAATTAAAAATGCAAATAAAGTTCGCTGTCGGAAGAGAGTGGAAATAAGAAAATAGAATAGAGATTGATATGAAATATTTGACTCAAAGCACTGCAAATTTGTTGCTTCAGCTATTTCAACTAGAAAATTATGGAAAAGCCAACGGAGAGGAAATCTAAATTAAAATTTTTTGTTCAACTAAAGAGTTGAAAATTTGAGCTCACTAAAAGAGAAATATAAACATTAATTTGAAATAAAAACAGAATAAACGATACTATTATGGCTTCTTTGTAAGCGAGACGCATGGCTAGAGAAATTTAAGAACTCTGAATACCGTTTCCATTGCAAACATGATATCTCTGATGTTATTTGGTATTGCCATGGATATCATATTTCAAATTTTAAATTTATCATTAATAAAAACAATGCTGAGACACAAGTCTTTTTTACGCGCTAGTCGAACAAGTTCCTACAATTCAACGTAAATATTTAATACTTTGACTTTAATAAAACCATAAATGGATGAGTTTTGTCGATGACAGGAAGATAACAGACATAATACGAATAGATTTACCTACATAAATAAAAGTAGACAGACAGACAGATATTTGTAAATCGAATCTTCTGGTGACACTGATCATTTTTATATACATTTTTTATGGTCTATCTCGACTGGTTCTGGGTGTTACACACGTACGCACAAATGTAATATACCCTCAACACCGAGTTTCGGAATAGCCTCAAAATTTCATTCCAGCGAGCATCCCCTTGAGGCCTAAGAAGAGGGAAAATTCGCTGTAGTCCAGACCTTAAGAAAGCGGTTAATTCAGAATTAATTATATACTCAATCGATGCGGATTTTGATGAAAGAGAATTTTCTTTTTCATCGAATGGGGCCGGTTTTCATGATTTCGTCCTTCAAACGATCCAATAACGCTACAGAACCACCATGGTTTCTAAGTTTTCAAAATTAGTCGACACTGTCGACTCGACAGTATTATACCATACTTGCCAATGGTTGATTTTCTTGCTGCAGAAGCCGAAGTTTCAACAATATTTTTAAAATTTTTACAAAATAGCAATGCTTTATAAGATAGAAAATTCTTTTTTATAAATTAAAAATTTTTTTTTTTACAAAAAATACTTCACTCTAAATGCTCGATATATCTGACAAACTAATGGTAATGGTAATGGTATCTTTCACTTTTATAAACGTGTCAGGTCAAAGCTAACTAAAAACAATTCCAACACATACCTATAGGCGTTTGAAATGTCTGAAATATTGAAAAGCACTCATAATGCCATTTAGCACAAATATAGAAGAATCATTTTATGAGAAATGGACTTGCGAACAATAGTTTTATTGTTTCGTTGAGGCGCTTTTGACAGCATTTAATTTATTGATCTTTGTGTTTCTGTTCGATGAAAAAAAAAAGAAAAGATTTTAATTGATTAACATGTCCATTCCAGCAGACATCCAACTGGAGACAGTCATAGCTCAGGGGAAATTGTGTGGAGTTGGACGATTCGATTCAGAAAAACAAAATCTATTCTTAGACTTTTCATCCATGAAGTGAACGAAGGATGGGCGGAGAAAGAGAATTGGCAAAAACTCTGAAAACGATATCTATTATGAACTTGCCCTCGAGGTCAAATGGGTATATTCAACTGAGGCGAACAAATCTATTTATAATTTCGCAAACCTTTATCTTTTGTATAGACCCATCCAAAGCGAGCCAAAGTTGTTTCCAACACAATTTTTTCTCGATTAAATTTTCTATTTTTATAAAGCATTTAATCAATTTCAGCATTCAGCCAATGAATTTATTCTCAACAAAATTTAAAAATTCCTTTCATGATGCCGCAACCCGCCAGACCCTTTCATTTAATAACTTTCGCGAAAAATACACGTTTAAACCCATAGTTTCTATAACCGCTTACTTTTCATGCTGTTTTCATTTTAAAACATTTTCAGAAAATTCTTAAAACTCGATTTGAGGTCATTTAAAGCGCATTTTTTTTGCGCACGATTAGCTCCTGGATTCATTTGTTATTATATTGAAAAATAAAAGTAAAAATAATTCTAAAAAATGGACAAAGTTTGAGACTGGAACCCAAAGGATTTCTAGGGGTACTTCCCGTGCAATTGTCTGCTCTAGGTTCATAAAATATTGGTCAAATCGTTTTCGCGACGAAACTTTTCCCGTAATTGGTTGAGATGCCACTTACGAAGCGAGAGGCTCTGGGTTCAACTCCCAGCTGAGGTCATGGATGTTTGTGTCATTTCTTTTTCGTATCTGTTTTTCTTTGTCATCCCATTATTCGTGGTATCACAACGGACACATGTGAGGCCTAAGTGTGTTACCCTTAACCCTCTAATGCCACATTTTTTTTTTCAATGAAAAGTTCAGATATGACTAATTTTGGGTAGCAAAACATGAATCTGAAAAAATTATTATTATTTTTTTTTTGGTAATTTGTTTGAAAAAAGTCCGTCTAGAGACGGAGAGGGTTAATGGTAACAGCCACACTAACCTAGCCTATGTATATTTTAATTTTTTTTTTTTTCTTTGAAAAGTAACCTGGATGGAAATGGATCCTTCTTAGTTTTTAGGATTATCCCATTTGTTGTGAAGGGATTAAATCCGTATTTATCGATATATTTTTTAGGAATTTAAAAAGCAATTTTAAATAAGCTCACAAAAATTTCGTTTAGACCCATTCTTTCACTCATAGTTCGGACGCTCCCGCTAAGTAAAATTTCATGTCATATCGAAAGAATTTCGTCTTTACTTCATTTACAATTTTGTTTATAAAAAAAAAAAAAATTATAGAAATTAAAAAACAAAAGAATTTCAAACTTAATTCAATAAAGTAAAGTAAAGCATACTTCGGTACCTTCTTATTTGGAAGACCATTCTAAATTGCGATGTCTAGCTTTTCCATTTGTGAAAATAATGAAATAAGCATGTACTGGTATTTTCCTCACGCACAACATTGTCAAGCACATTTCTTTGGCAATCGAAAACGTGATAAACATGCTGTATGAGGAAGGCCGTAGTGCTAAAAGGCACATAAATACAGGATATTTTCGTAGTATCACGCAATTACGTTGAAGCACATGCATGAATTTCAGTTTCTCTTCTCCGAAATTCCATTTTAAACAGAAGGTACATCCGATAAGAGCCATTAGATGATGCTAACGGATTATTTTTGTTTTTGTGTATTTTGTATGCGTGTGTGAGAAAAAAGTCTATCTACAATTGCTTCTCTGATTTTGCTGAACAATTTTTGGAACTTTAAAGCAATGTACCGATGCTCCCGACTAAGTCGTTCAAAATTAAGGAGGCTTTTAACAGGGAACAGGAAATAATTAAAAAAAAAAGTGTATTTTTTATATTTTCATTGGTGAATGCTGGGCAAGAAACAGTGAAAATATTACAGAAAAGGAGAGTTTTCGTTGGGGAAATATTTTAAAACTAAATATGAATAATATCATACACTCTGCCACTATTGTTCTTCTACTATAGTGTTCACAAAAAACAATGAAAATATGAAAAATTAAATAAAACGACTCTTAGAAAATGTCTAAACTATTAAATCTTGGCATTTCCGCACCCAGTATTTTTTTCGTACGTTCGCGACCGCATCTCAAAGAAACCCATCCTATGCACCACATGTGAAGCTACCAAAATACTAACGAATTACAAAGAAAACTAGAAGGAATATGTTGGAAAATGAGGTCGCGAACGAACGAAAAAAATACTGGGGGTGGAAAGGCCCATATGCAGCTATGCTCGGTATCCCATAGCGCAGCACTCCCTGCAGATATACAACACATGCTTGCATAAGAAACCAATTTTAATCAACTGCGTATTTGTCTTAACAGTAGCTGATTTCATACGTAAAAATTCCTGCGCTTTTGGAATAGAAAGCAGACTTGATTCTGATATTTCTCATGTTATATTTTTGGAATATTATGTGATAGTGAAGGACGGTTTAAGGGTTTTCTAGAAATTGAAAATCTCATATTTCAATGAAGATTATTCTCTTCTCATGAAAGGAAATCCTTTCAGCTTTATGAAAAGATAAATCTTTTATACTTGACACGCTTAAAATTTTCTCTTGTTGAAGCAGTTCTTCAAGAGATTTCAATTTCATAAAACTCGACTTTAGAGCTTATATCTACGGCAACAAAGTAGAAATTATTTTGTTCACTTCACTATTCAAACTTTGCGTTTTAACCTTATGAAAAATTAAATTATGTTCAGCGACTTCTAAAGGGCTATCTTTATAATTACTTAGATACATACTTTTAGGTGCTGATTAAGTTTTTCTAAACTAAACTTATATATTTCCTCAATTATACAAAAGATGGAATTAAAAGCTTTTATAGATTTCGCAGACAATTTTCAGAGCATGAGGAAAGTGCAATCTTTTGAAGACGAGACCGAGCGAAAAACTACGATTGTGTAATTAACAACGATTCGTAGTATACCTGCTACGAATTTCTGTACATCAAAAATATTCAACAACAATGCGTATTCTATAAGAATAAATTTCATTTCGCCCGTTAATAGAGCCAAATTATGAATGTTCGTAGTTAAATTAACTCCATTTTTGATATTTCTACTGCGATTTTTCTCTCAATAAAATGCATTGCAATCGATCCACTCTCGAACAATTGAGTTAATTCAGTGAAATTTCATTTTTTAGTCAATTTGAATGGCCATCCCATTGTCTGGTTTTGAGCAAGAAGCGTTATCTGGAAAACTTTAAGTAATAAATTTCATTTTACATACGGTTTGAAGCAAAACATTCAAACGATTTTAATTTCATTTTAATGATGTCAGATTAAACATTTCAAAATCCATTCGGTAACAGATGGTGCGACTCAAATTGTGTGAAAATTTAACTTTATGTGTGTGTGTGTTTTTTTATACAGTGAGATTTTCAATGAGAGTTGGTGGGTGAGTATTGGAATAGATCCATTAACTAGTAAGAGAAGAGCTTTTTGGCTTGGCCGAGTAAGAGCTAATGCACGAATCTAAGATCGTATGAAATAAAATACCAGTGTTGGGGATATTAAAAATATTTCCTTTCTATGTATGAGTACAAAAAAGCTTGCTACGTCCCTGACAAATGGCAGCTCAAATTGATTGAGCACTAGGACTGCTATCGCATCACTTTTAAACTAAAAATCTTATTTAAAAGATTCAAATAAAATCGTTTTTTCTTCGAAATATCATAAACCAGAAATTACACTGACTTACAAAAAAGGCACATGTTCTTGACCTACTTAATTGGCGGTCGCGGAACATATGAATGAAGGGTTTTTTATACATCACAACTTCATTGTTCCTCAACTGATTTTAGTAAAATAATCAGGCACTTCACAAAGTCTTTTTTAAGCCTACAATCTAAGTCATTTCAGTCATACATATGGGCCGTTCAACGTAAAACAGCGCCACTGGTCACAACTATCACAGACAGTCTTTCTATGGCGATTCTGAGCAGAAATCCTGTTATTTCCGAACCCAAATGTTTTTAAACGATTCTAAAAATTTAAGTACTTGAATACCACGTCTTCGTATTTTTAATTACAAAAAAAAAAATAAATAAAATTAAAAAAAAAATAAATAAATTTAAAAATCTGCTTCAACGTTCCCCAAACATTTCGCACCCACGCAACTAAAGCGACACAGCTCAAAATTTGCCATTTTTCAGAAAACGCGAAAAACAAAATGCATCGCAGTGTCAATCAAAGCAAGAAGAAAGGCTAACGGATTTTTTTTTGCCTTTTATAATAAGAAACAAGATAATTAGGAACAACATTCATAACATAATTTGAAATTCAAAAATTTTGATTTGTGTCACTTTAGTTGCATGTTTGCGGTTTGTAAACCAGTGTTATCACGATAAAATGTCTCACTTCTTTACTCTTCAATTCTTAATTTGGAATTTAAGTCAACTATTTATACGTCATTAAGCAAACAATGCTGACAGTTCGCATCAGAAATCACTCGAACGGAAAGGAAAGCAAAATAAGGCAAGATGAAAAAACAAAAAGCCGAGCATAAAAACAAAGTCCCAAAGCGTTCGCTCAATGCGAATAAAGAATGTTGAGATCCGTATCAGAAGACAGAAGGAAAAAAAAAACATAAATAACAAAATAAAGGACAATAAACGCAAATACCATGTAAAAACGAAGCAAATGATGAATGATCTCAGTTAGCACAACTGGCACGCATATTTTTGGATATAAATGAACAAAGGACTTGAAGAGAATTTCATACAAAAAAAAGGTAATCGGTTTCTAGAAATGACTGCTGCTGATTCTTATCTGACTGTTTATGTGCATCTGTATGTGTGTAAGTGTGTGTGACTGCATCTAGAATGTGTGTAAACAAAACTCAACAAAAAACGTCATATAAGCATAGCGAAGAGAAATGAAAAGAAAACTTTGAAAGAAAAAATAAATGAAAAATTGCAAGATAAGAGAAGTCAACAATGCAACGCTTCCTGGTTTAAAGAGCGGCAAAGTGCCATCCTTCGTCAACATAAATGAGAGTACACATACACACACACACACATACATGTAAAATGACTAGCACATGAAACCGTTTACTCCTGGTGTCCTCGTGGAGTAAAAGTTCACAAAATTTTCTTCCAGGTTATTGAACGCATAAAATGCAACTCCCCTCACAGACGCACAGCGCGCGCACACCTTCAAGACATGTGCAAATACATAGAAACAAATTACTTTTTTTTTAAACTTTTTGGGAAATGATATACGTACGTAGTGCCTTAACCCTTTGAGAGGAGTGCTTTCAATTATTATTATTTTAATTTATTTTTTTGTCTTTTAATTTTTATTTTTGATTTTTTATATATGCATTTTTATTCTATATTTTAATTTATATCTTTAATTTATTTATTTTATTTATTTTTTATTAATTTTCTCTTTGTATTTATTATTTTAATTTTTAACTAATTAACTAGTATTTTTTAATTTATTTTTTGTTTGAATATTTAATTTTAAAAATTGTTTATTACATAATTTTTAAGTTTTTCATTTATTTGTTTTTAATGTTTTATGTTTTTATTTATTTATTTTTTTATTTCTTATTTATTTATTATTTTTTATACTTATTTATTTTTTATTGAAGTTAACTTCAAGTTTTTTTTTAAATTTAATTAAGAATAACTTTTATTTGTTTTTAATTTTTAAAATTTTTATTTTTAATTTTTATTAATTTTATATTTATTATTTTTTTATATTTTTATTTTTAATTTTTTTATTTTTTATTATTTTTATTTTTTTTATTATTTTTTATTATTATTTTTTATTTTTTATTTCTATTAATTTTTTTTTAATTTTTTTATTATATTTATTATTTTTTTATTATTTTTTATTATTTTTTTTATTTTTATTATTTTTTAATTATTTTTTATTCAAAATTTTTTCATTTTTTTTTATTTATTTTATTTTTGTATTTTATTTACATTTATATTTTTAGGTTATATATTTAATTCTTTATTTTTTATTCCAAAATTTATAAATTTTTTAATTGATTTCAATGTTTTTATTTCTTTATTTATTTATTTTTAGTTTTCTAATTTTTTTTTTATTTACGAAAAATTTTTGGTTGCCATGAAGATCAGTCATAAAATAATTAGTACCTACCATAAAATCCCTTTTGAAGCTGATTATAAACTGAGCGTTATGGCCCTTAAGAATAATTGCTTTCCGAAAATGCTTCAAAAAATATAGGTCCTTAACTCGATATGCCTGAATAAAAATCAAATACTCGTTGTACGTTTAAGACTCTTTGTTTTTTTTTAAGTGTATCTCAACTTTAGGCAAAGCTACATTGTAGCAATTGGAAATTTTAACTAAGCAACAAGAACCATAAAGTTTAACTCTTTTTTTTATTACTCTTTCTGCCTCGTTTTGCTCTTTCCTATTTAGTTTTTCTGCAATGACTCCTTGAAATAATACTTTTGCTGAAAATAGTGGAAAACGTGCACTTTTTACCTTTCGAGTGACAGAAATTATGCAGCACAGAAGCACAACTTGTAGTACATAAACGAAAAGTTCGTTCTTCACTTCCTCTGTTGTCGTTCGTTTATGTACTTGCTTAGCCAGTCTGACGCTTCGGCTTTTTGTTTTTCCACTCACAAAAGCACACAAACACATGCACACCAAGATACCCATACACAAACCGAGGAGCTAGAGAGCAACTTAAGCATATAATGCAAAGCATTTCGAAAGAGACTTGAAGTAATAACTTTTCACACGTAGTTAAGTTAAGTTAAGTTAAGTTTACTGTCAACGTTTTACGTTAACTTTTCTTAAGACTCTACTTTCTCTCTTTCTCTCTCTCTCTCTCTTCTCTTTCTTTTTCTTGGTTCTCCCTCATGGTTTACAGAAGGTAATTTTTCATTTCGATCATAATAATCTGCAAATCTTCCGAGCCGCGATAAAGTACCAATCAAATATTCTACACAATGCTCCCATGACGGCCATTCACCAGCGACGACGGAGTCGACTGCAGCTACAGCCACTTTTCTGACAATTAGTTTTAGGAAAAAGCGTGAAAGTTTTTGCTTCTTGCAGCGTGATGGGTCAGAAAAAGAAAGTTTCCTTGCAGCACACACAAAGCCAATGATGAAAACAGCTGCTGCTGCCATTGCCGCTACAACTGGTGCTGTTGTTGCTGCTTCTGCTGCCGCCGGGAGCGCGTTAAAAAGTTTTGTGGTGAGATTCTTCATGTTTTCCGCTCGCTGCCACCTTCTCTGATGCCAGCTTATCTTCGCATATTAAAATTGCGGTAATTAAATCTAATAGTATCGCGAAGCATTTTCAGTATTTTCAGCGCTCGGTGCTTGCAGCTGCATTACAGCAGCGGTTGCAGGAGGTGTTGCCTGGTGCTATTGTGGTTGAGGGTGAAATTCTCGCGGTAACTTGAGAGTTAATTGAAATTAAACGATTATTCCAACGTTCAAAGCTGGTATTAATTTGAAGATAAGATGTGTTTGTGTTTTCTGCCATCGCATTGCGGAGGTGCGATAAGAGCTTTTATGTACTGATTGCAGATGACGTGAAATTAATGGTGCGAAGAGTGTTGACTAACGAACTGCATAATCATTTGGGGATCATGAGATAGCCACCACTCCTACTAGTGAGCCAAAGAGACTCGAATAATTAAGCGAATATTTTCTGTCGGCCTCTATTTATGCCATCAAATCTCCCCTAACCTGGGGCAATCGGTTTTTTTTCCCCCAGAAGATTTCGAAATTTTAGTCTTAAGTTGAGATACCCAAGACAGAAACCCTTGAAAAATCGGCAACAGAGCAAAATTAGCAAGAGAAAAAAATTAGCCACAAATATGCTATAAGAAGATCCGATCTAGGGCTAGTATGAATGTTATGTCTCAGCCAACTGAGGCTTAATTATGGAAGCTTTAGAGCAGTGTCGGCCAAATTTCGATTACCTAAGCACATGTGCTTAGGAAGACAAATTTCTGCCGACCCAGCAGTCGCATACGTATAGCGTATACCGATTCGTGCGGAAACCGGTCGGCTGCGTTCGTTTGTGTAAAAACAAACTTCGTCAATTCAAATCAGAGTAACTCACAGCGAAATCGAGAGCGCATTCACACACACAATCATAAATGTTTACGTATAGGTTTGGCCATCACTGCTTTAGAGATTTTGATAATTTTGGGGGAATTTTTGGATTTTCCTGTTCAAAAAAAATCTCTCGGACCCTGAAAAGGGAGTTTTTTAAAGCCAAATCCTAAAAAGAACAGAGAAGAAAGGAATTTTTAAACGCTCCAAGGGAAAATTTTTATGCACTTTTAACGCTGATAGTCAAGTCGGATGGACTCAAATAATGAAGACAGACTCCAATCAATGGACGAATGTGCTGTCCTATGCACGATAAGACTCAGAGTCTTCAATAAAACCTTCTTATGTCTCAACGAAGTGAGACTCGAGAACAACCGGAATTTTCTCTCTTTCAGAAGAAATTTCAAGGGCATAAGTATTAGAACAAAGCAACGAAGTGGGACTAAATGGCACAATAGATCTGTTCTAATCGCAGTCTCTCTATTTCCCGTAATCTTCAAAAAACAGGTCCCAAAAAGGAACCCGGAACCATTGAAATTTAAATAGAATGGCTAGAAAAAAAGAGAATGAAAACATGTACCTTAAAAAAAAAAGCTTAAAGGATATATTTACTCTGATTTTTTATTGAAATAAATTTCTCTTTTTAGCTCTCTCTTGATCGCTCTTTCGCTCGGTCTGTGCCATCTCGAAAGCATTTGTAAATTTATCTCAATTTTCGATTCAAGATATTCCGAAATGATTTTTAAATTTATTTGATTTTAAGTAACTTCCTCTTCAAGCTCGCCCGCATCCACTTCATTTCGATCAAATCTAATTCAATCAGTTTTCATTTGCTTAAGAGCGACTACGCTCAATTACATTCATTGAGTTTGAATTTCTGTTTGACTGGCGCGCCCCATCAGCCATCAGAAGCCAACTGATTCGTTCGCTTCATGAGGAAGAACAAGATGAAGATGATGATAATAATGATGACGAAGAATAAGGGCAAAGAAAAAGCAACAGTGACAAAAATGGTTGAGTGAAAGGAAAAGGAAATTGAATCAAACTGCGCATACAAATGGCAATATATCTTCCTGCTGTGAATTGCATGAAAACACATAAGCATAGAGGGTTCTTTTCCTTCCAGCATAAGGGCCAAAGATATCGTTGGCAAATATTTAAAAAGCAATTCAATCCTGAATTTTGGAGAAGGAAAAAGCATTTTCTTTTTTTTTTTTGTTTTGCCACAATGAAATTTAATTAATGACAGCTGGGACATTGGTCGATGCAAACATTAAACAGTAAAGTTCAATTCATTAGAGCAATCAAAGATCCGAATGCAAATCATTGAATGTGAGAGTGCATTTATTTTTTCTTCTTTTTATGCAATTTATATCGATCGGAAAAAAACAAGGAGGAAAAAGTATTTATTCATTAAAATTAATGAGCTACATTTTGATTTTTCATTTGAATTCCGATTTCTCTATGCAGAATACAACTGTATTGAAAATGAAATGGCAACAAAATTATTCGATTATTGAAATTCCGAAAAAGCTTAGAAAAATCAAAAACATCAATGAAAAAAAAAACAACAAGAAATTAAAAATAAATAGAATTAAATGGTTCGTAGAAAATTTCAGGTGGAGAATGTCATAACACTTCACGTCGGACAAGCTCATCGGTGCGGAGCATGCTCCTATTTCTCTATAAATTATCCCCCCTCCCCCCCAGCGGCCAACAGTGCCTACCGCCTACAAAGTATACGAGATTGTAAGCAGCGTACCAGATGAGCACCACACAACCCCAATTACTTTGTGTTGTGGTGGCAGGCGATCATTCTACAAAACGACCACGCTCGAACAAAAGTATACTAGGATTGTATATGAAGTGCGCACGGTATCCACTACGCCTGGTCGTGATAAAACTCAACGGACGATAAAACTTTATTTAAATTTCTATAGCCAATGGATTCAAGTACATAAACAGCAAAAATTTCAAATGGAGATGCTCTTTTTCGGTATTAAGATCTTACTATTCCTTTAATTAAACAAGATTAAGTTAGGTTAGTGTGGTTGCCACTATTACAGGTAACACATTTAGGCTTCACATGGCCCGTGGTAATATCACGATTAATGGGGGAAAAAACAGAAACAGAAAAAAGGACACAAACATCCATGACCTCAGCTAGGAGTTGAACCCAGAGCCTCTCGCTTCGTTAGTTGGAATATCAACCAATCTAAGGCATAGAGGCTGTCTTAATTAAACAAATAAAAAAATCTTGTATATTTGACAGATTTTAGCTTCCATTAGGAAAATCTATGATCAAAACATATAACTAAATATCGGTCTGTTATTGACACAGCCACATTATACGTGTGTGTGAGGCATAAAATCACCCATCATTGCAAAGCTGTAAATAGGCGTCTGTGCAATTAAAGGATAAACTCCGATTTTTTTTCAAAAGTTTTGTTTTTTAATTTTCCTATTAACTTTCACTTTAATGTGATTTTGGATCAGAAACAATTAAACTGTCCAAAATTGAGCTTAATAGGATTAAAGCAGCTTATTGCTATTGTAATTGAAAATTCTCAGAAATATTCACCACTTAAAGTTGATAATTTCATTTTAAATGCAATTTTTCTCATGAAATTAAAAACATTATTAAAGTCATATTCAAAAAAAAAAAAAAATTTTATTGCATTTCAATTCACATCAAGTTGAGAGCTTTTAAATTTCACCTCATTTGCAGTTTTGAATGGAAATTTTTTTTATTTCCTCTTAAATACATCGTGACGCGCCTAACACTTTTCCGTATCCTCGCCGCAGCTTTGCAGGGGAAACACCACATCCGACTTCCGTTCGAAATGAAATCAATTAAAAGTTTATAAAAAAAAAAATATATATATATATAAACTTTTGCCTCACTTGCCCAGACAAGTGAACGCTCGCTTGTTCGTTCATTTCATGCGGCTTCAATTTTTTCATATATTTTTTTTTTTTTCGTTGGTATCGATCTGGCACGGGAATGATAGAGGTTTACAGGATGCGCTCTGTTATATGAATGCGTGTTCGTAAAGTTTCTTCAAGCTCGTAATATGCTATTCGTTTAGTTACTTACAGCTTTCCCGAACATCAAGAAACTTTCAAATATTTTTGCAGAAACACTAAACCATTTATCATATTGTGGTTCTGAAACTTTGGCGCAAGTTGTTTGAATTTCGGTTCATTTAAAGTTAGTGCTTAGTGCTTGGCCATATACACGAGAAGATTGTTCGAACTTAGAAGTTTTTATAATTTCATTGAACTTTGTTAAATCATTTGAGATTTTAAAATGTTTTGGGATTTTGATTCTTAATGGACAAGTTGAAATTGCTTTTTCCCAGTAATGGTGTCTTATTGATAACTTTGGTGTATTTAAGTGGTTTTTCACAAGGACTGCTTATCAGTTTAGTTTCTCTTCTTCTTGGTTTCTTCCTTCTGAATCTTCTTTGGTAATAAATTTTCCTACAGCCTCATTCCTTCAAAAACATTTCTTCCTCTTCATACTTTTTGAGAGGTGGTTGGAGACTTTAAATTCTGTCCATAGAATAACCATAACCACAGGACATTAATAAATTTAACAGTTCCCAAATAACTTCCTTCAAATGCCAAATTACAATGGCTTTTTAAAGTCATAAAAGCAAGTCAAACTAGGTCCAAACTCCAGCGCATATATGAACTCAAGTTGGGCAACATTAAAATTAAGTATGTATGAGAAATATGCTTGCGGCAATATTTCATGGCAATTTCAGCATGCCTACGAAGGCCACATTTTAGTAAAATTTAATTATGGAAAAAGTCAAACTATGTAGCCAAGGCGACACACTATCACGAAAACTAACGCCCATTCCGATGGGTCTTAAGAGAATGTTGCTTGAGTTCAATGATTTAAGTTTGTATCTAAAATAGTATTAAAATGCGTAATTGGTTTGAGTCAATGGGCTTTATGTAATTCTCAATAAAAGGATTTCTATGATTACTAAATTGTTGTCCGAAAGGATTATTGCCTTTGCCATCGCGTCACGCTACATAGTTACTATATTTATGTATATACCTATAATGCACTCAAAGAAGAATCGAGTGAATGTACGAGATACAACAAGATTCTATAAATGCCATAACTGAGGCTTCTTTATATCCATTTTCTGTTTGAGTGGGTGTTTGTGTGTGTGTGCATGAGTGTGTAAAACTGTCAGGCAACACTTGCAGACACTTGTTTACACTTCCACTAAATTTGTTTCATTGCACTGGAGCTAGCTGACATCGAAACTAAACAGCGGTTCAAAATGTTAGCTTAGCAAAGCATTACTTCGACTAGTTGAAAGACATTGTGATGATAGGGCAACGGTAAGCAGCAGCAGCAGCAGCATGCTTTCGCCAGACATTGCAATGGAAAGCAATTGACGACACTGTGTAGACCAAGCAGAAATTCATGATGGCTTAATTAATTTAATAGAAAACGCTTCGACGCGAACATTTCGTAGTCTTAAACTTGAAATCGTTGGTCGAAATGTTGTTGGCTCATTTTTAATTGCTGTCAACATCTTAAAGAAATTTATAACATTGGTTAGCGGCGGCATCAGCTACATATCAATATCAAATATTTACGAAAGTACATTTTCATGTTCGCTGGTTTGATCGTTTGTTTGAAATTTTCCAGCAGCCTTAACACCGGAACAGACAACATGAATCCGAGACGATTTGCCATGAAATGTTTTCAGCACTTGGTTATGTTTTATGTCAAAATGGTTTGATGTATGTACATTGCATGTTCTATAGTTGAATTGCAATTTACTAAGCCATTGGACTAACATTTCTACATTATTATTTACATTGTTGACATTTTGAAATATTCCATTCGAATTTCAGTTTAATAAATGCAACTCTATTCTATTATCATTTGCTACAAAGCTTGTCATGTCAAAATATGTGTTAACATATCCCAGTTCCACTTCCAATTCAAGTTCCACACATACACTTATGTTTTTGTATGGAAATTTGACATTTAAATAATGTTGTAAATTTAAAATTTGATTATGAATAAGGGGGTTTGTATACATTTCAAAATAAATTCATTTATATTCATGAGTGCTGACATAAATAATTTTATTCATATATTTTTGCGAGATTGTTGAGCATAATTAAAGGATAAATACTGTCAAAGTGTAAGTCCTACAATAAATGATTATATGTATGTCCACTAATTCTTTGTAAGCTTTGAAATATGTGCTTCAAAAGTAGTACGAAAAAATTCCATAACAATAGGGTTTCGAAAAGAGACAAGGAAAAATGATTGAAACAAAAAAAAAAAAAATATATTCTGAGTCAAAAAAAAATTGCTTAACCCGTTTGCACCCGCTTTACTTTTTACATTAATGAAGCCATTTTCAACTGCTCCTGAAGGTTTAGTGATGCTTTTAGAACGATGTTACTTCAAAACTAGCCAAGATTACAAAAAATTATTGACAAAAAACAAGTTATAGGTAGTTTTTCAATCGTGGCGTATCGCATGAAAAAATTGAAAGAAATCGTGATAAAAATCAGTCGTAGGTAATAAATCACATTTAAACAAAAAAAACTGCGACTCCGAATGAATAACATCGATTTTTTTCAATATTTTTTCTTTAAAATCTTATGCTCTGTCATTACGAATTCATAAACAAATGCCTTACAACAACGTTGATTAAAACTTTCTCAATTTGCAAAGTGATTCGACATTCCCGCTGATTTTTCAAAAAGACAAAATCTAACATTTTAGTAAAGTCCTTAAAACTTTGAAATAAAATCGAAATTTTCAGTTCTGTAACTGCCAAAACGTGGCATTTTGATTTAAGTTAATCCTCCATTTTCAAATTTTCAAAAGTAAAAATTTTCAGGTGAGTTATGAGCCAAAATCAAGTCGTGGTTCAACATTGCCCACTCTTCTCTAAATAAATAGAAAACAGAAGCTATCTTCATATTTTGACATTGGCTTTTATGGTTTTAATATGAAAGATGGTAACAAAAACTTATTTTTATTCTTGATTGAGCGTAAATGGGTTAAGCAATAACTGGTTTTAGTTTTGCGCGCAACAAATTTGATAGTAAAAAAAACCATAGGTGCATACACGAGCATACAAATGACTCAAATCAAGCATAACAAGTAAGGGTGTTATAGTCAGGCGAGCCTGACAATAAAATACCCGACACAGACACACATGTTTAAATAATATTTGAACCACGCCCAAAAAACAGGACCACTAAGCAAGAATATTCAAGAGGTTTTTAAGGCCATTAGGGGCCCCATATACCGACTTTTTTTAAATTTCTTTATGAAAACCGCCCCTTTTCCACGCCCACTTTTCCAATTTTTTTTTCAATTCTAATCGGAGGCTTAAATATACGCTCAAATTCTAATTTTCATTGAAATATTTCGAAAAATTCCGATTCGGAGGCAGTTTTGGGAATTTTGTGACAGACCCTAGTACTGGAGGTACCCTTAAAAATGGACCGATCAAGGAAATTTTTTGGGAGAATGTTTATAGCTACAAAGGAATCATAAGTGCCACATTTCCAGTCTCGAACTTGTTCTAACTCATGTCGCCGTGAGCACGCACAAGATAGCTCAACTCCTTCGATAAGATAACTGTATACAAACAGACGACCAGACGGACGGACATGGCTAAATCGAATCTCCTGGTGACGCTGATCATTTCTATATACATTTTGTATGGTCTATCTCGACTGATTCTGGGAGTTACACACAACCACACAAACGCAATATACCCTCGACACAGTGTGTTGGGTATAAAAATCGCTCGTATACGCAACATAATATTCATAGAAATGTCTTTATTAAGTATACGACGGTCGGACTCATATTTCAATGTACAGCGAGATGCAAAGAAAAAATTTTTTGACTTGGCAAATGTTTATTCCTATATGTATCAATAAACATATCGGAAAGAAAATTTTTAGTTTGAGTTCATCGATTATTTTTGTATAAATATAATGGATCGAAAACGGTGCAAAGTATGTAAGAAAAGAGAGGACAGAAAGAATACTATAAGAGGCCCAGAGGTACTAAATTGTGTTCGTTTAGCAAAATTTATTAGATGTTAAATGAAATTGCTATCCAGTGGAAAAAATAAAGGACTTTTTTAGTTGACGGTTTAGGATTACGGTCGAAGACCTTCATGGGTTCATGGCTGTAAGGACACTTTCTTTAAAAGATAACGAGCCTTAAGCGCTAAAAAGGCGTAGACGGTATGATTATGGTTTTCCTTTTTTTTATCGAATTGTAATGTCACCTTTATTTGGATTATCTCACAAAATTTTACAGTTGCTAATTTGGCCGTTGTGATTTTACAGCAATAACAATTTCTCCGAAAGACCTATACTCTGTTCAAAAATGTTTATAAAACATGTTCGCCTATAAAATTTGAATTTTTTCGTTTATGTCTTTTTGTTTCGCTTAAGGCTCTATAATACCAACAAAAAATACAATAACAAACTTCGAAATATATTACTGCATTAGCATAGAGCATATTACTCCCTATATCAAACTTCAAATTTGACCTCTATCGAGCATTGAAGCGTGAGTGGCACTTTCCTAGTATTACATACAAAATCCGAAGAGCTCTTTTGCTGTTCGTTTTTGTTAAACGCACAATTTTCCCTCTGACAGACATAATTGCTCATATATAACCAAACAATATTAAAAACTAATAGAATCAAATTCAATCCAACTTGAATGGGCAATAAAGTTCATATATTAGGTGTAGTAAAAAGAAATCCATTATTTTTCCAATAGATGGCGTTATTTATCTGCATCTCGCGTTGTATAAGTCCGATCGTGTTCCGCTAGGGGGCATTAGAAAGATGACATTTCCTACTAAAAAAAGCTTTTTTGACACTTTTTTGATTGATTGATTCAGTTTTGTTTGAGAGCTTGTCAAAGATGGACATCAGCAAAGAGAAAATTCGCTACATTTTACAGTTTTTCTTCGACAAGGGAGAAAACGCAAGCCAGGCGGCTGAAAATGTGAATAGCGTTTATGGACCTGATACTGTAACAGCCAATCATGCGCAATTTTGGTTTCGTCGATTCCGTTCCGGTAACTTCGATGTCAAGGATGCACCACGCACTGGAAGGCCAATTGTCGAAAATGTCGATAAAATCATGGAAATTATCGAGTCCGACCGTCATGTTAGCACTGTTTCGATTGCAAACGAGCTAAAGATTGCACAAAAAACCGTTTGGAACCATTTGACTAAGGCTGGATACACAAAGAAGCTCGATGTATGGGTGCCACACGAGTTAACGCAAAAAAACCTCATAGACCGAATTTCCATCTGCGGATCGCTGCTGAACCGCAACAAAATCGACCCATTTCTGAAGCGGTTGGTGACTGGTGATGAAAAGTGGGTCACTTACGACAACGTCAAGCAAAAACGGTCGTGGTCGAAACACGGTGAACCGACGGAAACGGTGGCCAAGCCAGGATTGACGGCCAGGAAGGTTTTGCTGTGTGTTTGGTGGGATTGGCAGGGAATTATCTACTATGAGCTGCTCCCATACGGCAAAACTCTTAACTCGGAACTCTACTGTCAACAATTGGACCGTCTGAAGGAAGCAATCGCCCATAAGCGGCCAGCTTTGGCCAATAGGAGAGGAATTGTGTTCCATCAAAACAACGCCAGGCCACACACATCGATAGTGACTCGCCAGAAGCTCCGGGAGTTTGGTTGGGAGGTTCTTCTGCATCCACCTTATAGTCCGGACCTTGCACCAAGTGATTACCATCTGTTCCTGTCCATGGCGAACAATTTTGCTGGTGAAACATTCGCTTCAAGAGAGGCTTCTGAAATTCGACTGTCTCAATTTTTTGCTAATAGGAACGAGGGCTTCTATGAGAGAGGCATAATGAAATTACCTTTAAAATGGCAACATGTTATCGAACAAAACGGCGCATATTTGACCTAAATCGGGTCATTCTAACTATCTTAAATAAAGCCCTCAATTTAATGCAAAAATAATGGATTTCTTTTTACTACACCTAATATTATAAATTTTTTTGTTTTAAAAATTATAAAAATCAGGGACTGTAATTATTTTAAGTTTTATTTTTAAAACTCAGAAATAATCATTATACCTTGATTTTTATTTTTTCTTTCAAAAAAAAAACTCAAATTTCGATTTATATTTTTTTGCCTTTGATGCTCTAAGCTGATTTTTACTTAGGATCATACTCGGATCCCAAAATACCTGTGTGCCGAATTTCGACTTTTTAAACTTAAATAAAACAATTTAGTGTGGGGAAAAACTGTTGACCGATTTTATGTTGTATCATGCAGTAAAGGGTTAACGAACCTATTTATAGCGAAAAAAAATTATTCAATATTTCATAAAACCCTTGGACACGAAAAAAAATTTTTTTTCTGCTTATTTCATATATTATATATAGAGGGTTAAAATCGAATTAAAAAGTTTTTAATCGAAAATAGCGTCCATCTTCCCGCAAGCGGTCCTTTTATAACGTTTGTCTCGATATTTTTCATTTTTTACATCCTCAAATACATTCAACGAATACTTCTACAACGAAAAACCGCAGCGGCGCACAGTGGGGCTTCGGTGGAAAAAATAGGGTTTTTCAACTTTTGAATTTCAAAATTTTAATGATTCACTTTTATAAAGAAATATTTAGATATGAGGAATTCGACATTTTTTATTTTTTTGAAAATTGAATTTTTTTTTTTTTTTAACTAAGGGGGCATTTACACATTTGACAAATTTGTCAAAATCTATGTCAAAACAATCTTCAAAAAGTATACACGTAAGAATTTTTTACATC
The DNA here is from genome assembly GCA_020466095.1 of Chlorops oryzae. Classification (NCBI taxonomy): domain Eukaryota; kingdom Metazoa; phylum Arthropoda; class Insecta; order Diptera; family Chloropidae; genus Chlorops; species Chlorops oryzae. The sequence goes on from CM035807.1 coordinate 100,374,358, forward strand.
AAAATCGTTTTTTGAGTCGAAAAATCATTTTAAAATTTGAAGTCAAATTTTTTTGATGTCAAACGTCAAATGTGTAAATGGGCCCTAACAAAAGTCAAAGGAATGTTATTCAATAAATTTCAGATTAAAATTGTAGTCCAAATAGAGAACATTTTTTATGTGAAAATCCAAAGCTATTGCCTTTGTTTTATTTTTTGGTGCAAATATAGCAGTTACTCTTTCATTAAAAAAAAAAATTATTAAAATTGGAAAAGTAGAATAATTATTATAATTTTTCAGAAATTAGAGTAAAAAATATCAACTTCTCATTTTTTGTTGGAATAAAACTTTATGTGCTTTGCCTTGTTTAGCCATCTTAATATATACAAATGGAAGGTACGAGTCTATACTTTCAATTTAAACAAAAAAAATTAACTTCTAATACCTTTTCTGTAAGTAACATCGATTTGAATTTCAAAAGTCACAGCAATATTTCATAGAAATGCTCAATAAGACAAAAAATGAGGCATACTTTTAGGTTTTACGTAATTAAGTAAAACATGGAACTATTTATGTATGAAACATTATTTGTGTTTATGGATATGTAGGCATAACGAAATGGAATGACATTCCAATGTAAAAAAAAAACCATATTTAACATCAATATCTTTCTATGACACACTTTGACTTGGCATGCTTTACTAGTAAAGCAGAATGCACTTGTGGGATATTTTCGGTGATTTCGAAGGCTAATATCGTTCGCGGAAGGCTGTTGAGGGTATTATCTTGTTTTGAATGGAGACAACCAATGTTTAAGCTTTTGGAAAAAAATAAATTCTTTAATTTATGTGAAATTCCATTAAGGCTGCTGAGGTATTACTTTTTTTTTTGAGGAGAACTCAAGTCCCTAGGTCCAAAAATCAAAAATTTTACCATGGTAACCAAGTAGCGTGGAGCCGCATTATTTTATGGGAGGTGTCAAAAATAAAAATTACATTGGCTATATGGGGTGGCAGTGGCAGTGGCGGATATCCAAGATTTTTTCAAAATATCTTAGTTTAGCCCACAGAAGTGCTTATGCAATTTCAATGCTCTACGACCACTCCTTCTATTTTTTTCCAAGAAATATATGGAGCGGCCACACTGTGCGGCGCAGAGAAACTTGTGCGGCGAAAATTTGCCGCTATTCAACGCTCATCGCGGCACGCACGCTCGTGTACAGGTGCCCTTACTATAGGTACCTACTATAAATAAGTTTAAAATGAAAAAATCGTTTTATTTGGTACATACTTTGGAAAATTTCGCAATAATAAGTAGCATAAAATAAGGGGAGCCGTTGGGAAAATCCCTTAATCGCCGATACTTTCTAACCTGGTGATTACTAAGGAAAATTAAAAAAATATGGAATTTTCATAGGAAATTTTATTTATTTGGATTTCCATGACATCCATAAAAAAGCCACAAATATTCAATATCAAAAGCTTAAACGATTCGAAACAATTTGTTTTGTTTAAAATCGTTTCCTTTGTTGTACTTCACACAAAAGTGTTTTTTTTTTTCATAAACACATCAGAGACCGGAATGCTATTTTAAGAAAAATCTGATCAATAAAATGTCAATTAAAAGGCAATAAAAGAATTTTTGTGGGTTCGTTCATTCATGTTTCTTCGAGCGTTCTTTTCACTTCAATTTCATTTTCGAACAAACAATTTTGAATCAAAAACGGCGCCACAAGAAAATACTTGAATAAAAAAATAAAACCAATAAATAAGCGAATAAAACACACATTAAATACATGTGTGGTGACATGTGTTCAAATTTACCATAGAAGAGGGAAGGAAGTCTTTATCGCGCCCCTGTTTAATATAAGAATAAATCGAAATGTTTGAAACCCCCAATCCAAGAGGGATTTTATTCTATTTAATTGAATATTTCCTTCGTTCTTATATAGCTACGCATATTATGTATGTGTATAATGTGTATATGTAGGTATATATGCACGTAGAAGTGTTGAAACGCGTCCTTCATTTCCGTTTTAGCTAATACCCTGGTAGAGGAGCCGGCGCTGATTAATTCATTAAATTGCAACAAGTATGTAGAAAATTAGCGAAACAGGAACAACAACCACGTCAGCCGTAACTCAACTCTTCTCGCAAAGTTGCCAGTTAATTAGCACACGTAATCCTTGTTTCTCTGAAAAGAACCTTCTTTTTTTTTAAATTTGTATGCACTCTTCGAGAAAACTTCGAGCTGTTTTTCCACCACTCCTGAACTGAGTCAAGCACGCAACAAAAATGTGTTTTATTAAATAAAATTTTCTAAGGATTTGCTGCTTTCAATTACTCTTAACACAGAATGAGGATTTGAAGCTTTGCCTATCTTAAGTGGATAATAATAATTGCTTTAAATTGAAATAGAGTTCCGTTGAAATGTGCGTTTTCAAGGTGACCATAAAGATACTCAAGAGAAATATCCTTTTTTATTTTATTTAAAGAATCAAAATAGAATCATTGGCAGTAGAAAAAAATATAAATTCTTTAATTAATTATTAATCGTCTCAAATTGCACTCGACAAACATCTAACTACGGTCTGTATAAGCCGGATTATTCTCCTGGTAGAGCTAAAAACGTATGAAAAGCCATCTCGAAAGCAATTTTCACAAGGAATCACCTTGAAACCGTAAAACCCACACAAAGAAATGATCAGGACATTTGTTGAACTGGACTTCATAGCTTTTAATTCTCTTCCGTCTATGAAATTTAAGAGATGTTTAAATGAAAATAAACTTTATAGCGAGGAGTATTCTTGTTTGCTAATGGTACAAATTTATTTGCTATCGCTTAACTCGTCAGTGAGTTCATATGTAGCATATTTAAAGGCACCAACCCAGATGAGGGCACTAGAGAAAGTTCAAATTCTAAAGCCAATGAGGTTTCTTTCATTTATCGTTGGGTGCATTTGGAATGTCAAGAATGGAGAGGAATAATAAAAAATTTATTGCATGAAAAGTGAAAAGCTTACGAAAAATACAACTTATATGAGGTGGGTGGGCTATCTCTTTGTCTACATGCATACCGAATGCTCGAATGAAGTAGAAATTGTTCGACCGACAAACATGCAAATGGAGGTGGCAAAGAAGTCTTGGCGCTTGTGAGTTTAAGAGTTTGCCAGAAAGCCATTAAAAGTATGTTAGGATAATAAAGATTTAAGGAGAAACTTAAATTAAATTTTTATTTGCTTAAAAAAATTTTCATTCTTAATAAAAAGTAAGGAATAAGAAGTACCTTCGCTTACGCAGAAAATTATTCCAACAGGGGTTTTAGGCATTATGAAATTATAAATCGTTGTATTTTCTCTTGTTGCTTTGTGGGGTTTCTGCATTTTAGAGATCGTTTGAATACCAAAAACTTCTTCTTCGTACGCCTTTGAAGAAAAGGCAACACAAACGACAGGATACTCTCGCAATAGTGTTAGCCAAATTGCCTCGGAAAATGTTCAATTTTCTTAAATATAATCCATTTTTAATGAACACTTACAGTTAATGAAAAATCAAGACATCAATATTGAAACATATGGAGCTTAATTCAATGCTTAACATGCATAAATAAGTGCCACGAGCACAAGCGAAATGCCAACAACAAAAACGAAACAAAAAAAGGAAAATCCTTTGGGTAAACAAACTGAATAATAGGTCAACAACAATCGCAGCTGCAAAAAGTAATAGTAAAAAAAAAAACAATATTTTTTCCACCAAATGGTTTATCGAGGCGAATTGAATTACGTACAGTCAAAGCCGGTCATTGAAGTGAACATTTCAAGCATAAAAGCTTTCAAATCAAGAAATTCAGTTGCGATGTAAAATTTAAAATTTAATATTCGCGACATGAATTTTCTCTAAAATCGTAAACCTCCTGGGAAGAACTAGCTCTGCTGTACACTGAATACACGTTCAAATGAACCACATACATACATACATACAAATGTACTACCATAGGTACCTATGTACGAGAAACTATAAACCTGATAACGACCACTGTAGACAGGGCAGAGTCAGTTCACTGCCACACGAAAAAGCTGATTGCAGTAAGAAGAAGCAATAATGTAAGGAGTGAATATAAAAAATACTTATAAAAAAAATATAAAAAAGCCACCCACACATCCTCAATAAAATGAGGTTAAAAGAATAACGAACGTATGAACGTGTTAAGTGAAAGGATGATGAAAATCTGAGGCAATGCATTGAGATACAATTCCAAAGCGAAGCTAAGTAAAGCACACTCATAGAACGCATACGTAGCATAAGTGGCGCTTCTAAGGATTAGAACATGGTAATCCAAGGACAAAGGGACGCCTGTATGCGACTTAAATGAAGGTGTCTCCATCACCGTCGTCGTCGTCGTCGTCATCATGCACTGTGATGTCTTTCTCTTCGACGGTGTAATTTCGTTCTCCTTGTTTCTACGTAAACAAACATATCTAGCTTCATGTGAAGGTTTATAGATCTCAATAGAGAACTTTCAATGTAGTTTATCACTTGATCCGACTGCAGTATTTTTTTCTTTTTTTTTTAGATAAGGTTTATTTTCTTTTTCCATCGCTTTCATGATTTTCTTCATTCTTTCCTTCTTTTTTGTGTCTGTTATCATATCACTCTTATGAAGTACTTATAGTCATGAGTATGGAATTGCCTTAAAGCTCTTCGAATGTGTGCATATGGACTTTCATCAGTTTCCAAGTAATTAAATTTTTCCATTAAAATTCAAATCATTTCAAACGAAAAATAATCGCCAAGTGATACATTTTTCCCGTATTCGCAGGCGAAATTCAAAAGTCAAAGTAAGTCTCGAGGCTTATCTATCTTTTTCGCATTTAAGTATTCAACGTACATTTAACCTTATGAGATTACCTACATTACCATGTTATGAGAAAAACTTCTATTTTTCAGAGCCATATTTACGAAATAATAGACGTAAGATACATTGGCCCAAGGACACGAGCCGCCACCACGACACGAATTGCTTGTAGCAAGCGCCACAAGCAAGCCGCAAGCAACTTAAAATCTAAGAGAAAATAAGTCGTAAGAGCCTCTTGGGAGCAGATGATGCTATAAATTTCGCAGATTAAAATGTTAAAAAAAATATATAAAAAAAAACACACACACACATATGTAAATACTTATGTAGATACATATGGCAATACATTGGTAGGTAGCCGAATTGTCGCGTTGAGCTTCATGAATTTTATGTGGCGGTTTATTTTTTTCGTAGAAAAATGCAGCGAGTAATAAATTTTAAGTCTACTCAGCAGAATTAGAAACACATATTTTGTCTTCATACGTTTTAGAATATGATATTTTTATATAAACTTTCTCTTAAATGAAGTTCAAAACTCCTATTGCCATGAGAATAGTCTAATAAGAAAAGATTATTGAAAATTATCCAATTCTTAGGAACAATAAATACCACTTCTTCATATTAATTACTTTCTGCTGTAAAAAAAATACAGCAAGAAGCCGCCCTGAAATATGCTAAACAAAATAAGATTTTAACCATACTATGGAGGCGGCTCTGCTGATTAAAACAATACAAATGGCCTCGTTTTCAGATCAGAAAAGATACTTTTGTCGGGAGAAAATGGAGCCCTAGCCGCGACACTTTTTTGAGCGTCATATTTGCAATCATTTGGGAGTCATATTCGAGTCTTCTATTAATCGCATTATGAGATCAATCTCCTTTTATCCATGAGGTAGTCTCGAAAAATACTTTCCTAGTGGATTTCTTTAAAAACAACAAACAATTCCAAATGCTATCTGGGTATAATCTTCATAATCCCGGTCGCACATTTGTGGACCTGCCGATTTCCACTTCAATTAATTAGGTTCACAGATAGTTGAACTAAGATAAGTGAACAAAACATTGCTAAGTTTAATATTTTATGTTTATGTTCAGGTCCTAAATAAATTACTATAATTTTGCTCTCGCAAAATTGCCTGTCTTCTCGATCATACATAAATGATGTACATATATTAGACTGGTCCTTATTTTTTTTAAAGCTGGGTTTCTTAAAATTGCCAGGCAAATTATATAAGCTTATGGTCCCAAACTAACCAAATATGAAGTTTGGTTTCGATCCGATAATGTTTGATGGGCGCGGAAGTCACTCAAAGTTTAAAATTCCATTTGTATGAGAAAAAAACCTGGGTTGTGTTAGTTTTATCAAAATTTAACACATATAATATAATTTCTCTAACCAAATGTGAATGGTATTCCATTGACAATAGATTGGTCTTTTTTGAAGCTATAAACAACATAAAATCGGATTGTATTTTGGCACAGCCAGGACTACTGAAAGTCAATTTTTTAGGAAATTCAAAAGATGCTTCGACTTGGAGGTCTTGGATAGCCACAAGAATTAGCAGAAATGTTTTTAATATTCATATTTGGAAATTATACAAAATAGCCCTTCGAATGAGCCTTATATGAAGAAAATCGGATTACTCTTTACTTTAGCTTGAACATACTAAACAATTGCTATAGATTTTTTAGGACAAAATTTTAGGCTCTTAACTTTAGCGGGGTGAGAATTGGTCATGGTCTCAAATAATTTCAGGCTTCGCATTAGATTCTAAACTTGCAATTCATTTCGCAACATTTGATACCAAAATCATGAAATTTGTTTGGCGGTTTTCTGCTTATATGGATATGATTAAATTTTAATATTTTTTTGGTTGTAAAAAACAGCTGAATTTCACTGCTTTAAAAGCTTCAGACAGGTAAATGGTACAACAATTTTTGGGAATTTATGCTTCAAAAGAAGTGGTATTATGTGCAGAAATATTATATGATATGGTTTTTTTTACTATGATCTTCCACTTTTCCAAAATTTCATGAAAAACTGCGCATTTAAGGGGAATTTTGGGGGAATTTTGGAAGATTTTTTTTTCCTTTTTAGGCAATTTTGAAAATTTTCAAACTTTTAATTTTTTAATTTACAGCCGTTGTAAAGTTAAATTTGACCACCATTCGCGAAATTCGCAAAAATTTGATTTTCACTTATTTGAATTGAGTATTTCGCTGCTAGACAAAATGTCCTCTAACGATTAAAATTTGACCATGAACCACCATTCGCAAAAAATTTGTACTTAAATATAATTTCGAGTTTGTGAAGCTAAATCGAAGCACAGATAATGTGTAGCTAGAACAACGAAAAGGGCAGGAATTTTTGTTTAAGGTAATGTTTCAACATATTTAAGGCTGAGGAAAAGGTATGTGTGCAATCAGCTTAGCCGATGTAAACTTCTTTACTTTTTATGCAACATTCACGTAGTAAATGACGTTGCAGAAAGAGGCATTAAATTCGTGGGAGATTTCAACAAAAATGTTAACTCAAGATGAGGATGAACTGACTTATACTTCAATGGTGGAGGCGTATCGTAAGAAATACCCATCATTCAACAAAAGTACGCTTATCAATTGTGTCGCTTACCAAATGTTTTAAACACTAAAACTGAATTTTACTTTCTTCAAATAAATATTCTTCAAAATAATTTAAATAAACCTTCCGAAAATATAATTCTGCTTTAAATTTAGCATTACAACGGCCTGTAAATTAAAAAATTAAAAGTTTGAAAATTTTCAAAATTTCCTAAAAAGGAAAAAAAATCTTCCAAAATTCCCCCAAAATTCCCTAAAATGCGCAGTTTTTTCATGAAATTTTGGAAAAGTGGAAGATCGTAGTAAAAAAAACCATATCATATATATTTCTGCACATAATACCATTCTTTTGAAGCATAAATTCCAAAAATGTTGTACCATTTACCTGTCTGATGCTTTTAAAGCAGTGAAATTCAGCTGTTTTTACAACCAAAAAAAATATTAAAATTTTAATCATATCCATTATAAGCAGAAAACCGCCAAACAAATTTCATGATTTTGGTATCAAATGTTGCGAAATGAATTGCAAGTTTAGAATCTAATGCGAAGCCTGAAATTATTTGAGACCATGACCAATTCTCACCCCGCTAAAGTTAAGAGCCTAAAATTTTGTCCTAAAAAATCTATAGCAATTGTTTAGTATGTTCAAGCTAAAGTAAAGAGTAATCCGATTTTCTTCATATAAGGCTCATTCGAAGGGCTATTTTGTATATTTTCCAAATATGAATATTAAAAACATTTCTGCTAATTCTTGTGGCTATCCAAGACCTCCAAGTCGAAGCATCTTTTGAATTTCCTAAAAAATTGACTTTCAGTAGTCCTGGCTGTGCCAAATACAATCCGATTTTATGTTGTTATAGCTTCAAAAAAAGACCAATCTATTGTCAATGGAATACCATTCACATTTGGTTAGAGAAATTATATTATATGTGTTAAATTTTGATAAAACTAAACACAACCCAGGTTTTTTCTCATACAAATGGAATTTTAAACTTTGAGTGACTTCCGCGCCCATCAAACATTATCGGATCGAAAACCAAACTTCATATTTGGTAGTTTGGGACCATAAGCTTATATAACTTGCTGAGAAATAAAAAAAATTAAAAAATAAGGACCAGTCTAATATATATCCTTATCGATTATTTGAGAAATTCAACAAAAAGTTCCACTCAAGATGAAATTTCAAGTGTGGTTCTTAACATCATCAGGATATTCGTTGTAGTTATACCCATATGTATACCTGTTTGTCTGTCTGTCCGTCAAAAGGCTGCCTATTGAACGAATTTTGGCTCAACTCTGAGGGAAATGACATGATTATTTTATGGATAATTTACAAGAGTATCACCATGACTGGCGCCTGTTTGAAATATTTGATTAAACTGCTCAAAAAAAAAAAGATCTTTTGACGAAATTTAGATGATTTATTTTCTCTCAGACCCCAAATATATTTTCCTAAACTAAAAAAAGTGGGCTTGTGAGATGAGCAGCGTGAGTTGTTCGTTACAACATGTATATCCCCTTTTATTTTATTTAAATTTGTATGCTCCCGTCTAATAATAGCAAATCTTAATAGAAATCAACGGGATATCGAGTATCTTAATGGTTGGGTGTCCTGACTGACCGAAAATCCCTTTCTTCTTACTGAACTGAGAAGATATTCCTTTGTGCGGGTCTCCACTCATTGGAGATTTCACTGTACCTAAATCGAATGGTGATGGAATTTTGCAAATGACAGAAATGAGCAAATGTCAGTTGAACTTTTTTCAAGTTTTTCGACATCCCCCATTCAATTTTACGAGCCTCTCCCCCGTCGCCATGTTTCGTGTTGTTTTTTGTACATCTTTCAGCGGAATAAATGAGCTTCGTAGAAGATATTAGCATACAAAAGTTACATCTGTTCAGCTGACAGTTTTCAGAATGTACATATACCTACACATATTTATGTCAGTTTGTTTATTTTCATTCATTTGGAATATCAAAAGTTTTTGTGCCTCGAAACAATTGAAAGAAATTTTTCGAAAAGACCAAGACTTTCACATTACTTATTATGAAGGCGGCTCTCGCTTATATTTCCGCTTCATCTCCTTACATTTCCACCACTCACTTGAAGAGGACAAAAATAAAAATAGAAACCAAAACGCAAAATAAGGAGAAAAAAGAGGAGGGGTGCAAAAAAAAAAAAAACAAAAAAAAAAGATGTAAAAAACAAAACCGGATCTGTCAGTTGGGTTTAAAAGAAAAGTTTGTTATTGCACCTCAAAAACATTTCAATAAAATTTTTCTGTTCTTCCTTTCAGGTACATCCATACTTATGAATGTATGTATGTATGTAGGTATGTATATGCTGCAAAAGCGTAGCAAAAAAAAAATAAGAAGGGAAAAAAACTTAAACGACTTACGACGCTAATCCAGTCTTTGCCCTCATTCAGCGTCAATTTCATTAGTAAAATCTGTACATAGCCCGAGGGGCTTGCAGCGCAAGAGAATAGGATCGAAAACAAATTGATTGGAAAGCGGAAAATGCTTTCGCTGTAGGCTTGCAATCGCTTCCATTCGATTCGGCGAAAAGATAAAATGAATAAATGGGGCGGTTTGGAGTGGAGCGGCGAGGCAGCTTGAGAGCTATCAACCGCAGCAGGTGTTTTTTTGCCGTCTCAGATAATAATAAAGACAGAAACAGATATCGTTTGCCTTTTTTTTTCTCTCTCTCTCTCTCTTCTCTCTGTCTCACCGTCTCTTCTGGCATACTCGACAAAAGGGATTTCACACAAATTTCCGAATATAGACAATCAAATTGTGTTCGTTGAGGACTATATCTCAAAAATACTCTATATCTTTTTTCGTTTTTCTTTCTTTTGTGATAAGGACGCTTTGCGAATGTGCTTCACGCTTTCATACTGTCAACCTGAAAGCGGAAACTAAGGAAAGCAATAACATAAAAATGAAGCTGTAAAAGTCGTGGAGGGGGAAAAAAAAGAAGATAAACGACGGCCAAGGTGTGAAAAGCAGCCGGAAGTTCATTTATTTAAAAATTCATTCATTTTGTCAGATAAAAAAATAAAATGTGCTACGTGAAGCAGAGCAGTAATGTCAAACTAGTTTTCGAGATCATACATGCTCACAATAAGACTGAAATGCATTTAACTTGGCTTAGTGAATTATGTAGGTGTTTTTAGGGGAAAAATTCTAAAACTAAATGGCAGTCAGTCAAGACTAATTGGGGTTTAAGAGAATCTATAAAAAAAAAGGGTCATAGGTGAAATTATATCGGGACAGTCGGAAAGATATTAAAGAAAATATGGTGTATTGAATGTGTTAAAGATATTTAGGGTCATAATCTTCATGTTGGCTTTAGACATACGAAAGCTTAAAATTTCGAACATATTCTTTTTTAGTCTTCATGTCTTCAACGAAATACGTTATTTTCTATTTTTTCAAGAATTTTCATGAAGAATATAATTTGAAAGTTTAAACCTTCAAAAAGTTCAAACTAGAATGACGACTATGAGATTAAGTTGTACGATGTTGGAATAAGAAATCAATGTACGTAAAAGTTTACAAAAAACTTACCTCTAGTTTTTATCAGCGAATCATACAGCGAATTTTGATACGAAATGAACTAAAGTCTATTAACGATCCACCGGAATATGTCGCTGTGTAAAGATCGTAGACTGGATGAAATCTCGAAGCAGACGTGTATTTTAAAGGCACTTGGCAGGAATAGATCATAAGAATTCGATGGCATTGTTCATATTCCAATCGTCTATCTTATTCATCTGCTTGCAGCGAGAGCCATTAAAATTCCTGTAGGCATAAGATGCGAGAAAAGAATCAAATTTAAAAAAAAATCGTTGAATATATAAAAAAGAAATTAATAACCACAATGCTACGGTCATATTATACTTAAGTATATATTATAGATAATATATTTTAATGAGCTCAGAAAAACTGAAATCGAAACAAGCTAAAACGGGATTTGATTCCACTGTTCCATTGTTTGCGCTAAAATCAATTCCGACAATTAAACGTAAAATATCAAATCGATTCATAAAACTTAAAATCAAAGTGCTTCGCCGAGGGCAAACGTTCAACTTTGAAAAGAATTGAATTTCAAATTCATTTAATTTTCGCGTTCAGTCCTCAGCAAATAAAATTTTAATGACCATAAGAGAAAGCGTTATTGAGTAAAGCTTGACGGGGATCCGTTTCATTATTATACGGAAAATGCATTGTCGGCAATATAGCCTCCGGGAGAATCAGTGTTTTCAATCATTTTAATTGAGGAAAAATCTTTCCTCTGGGCAACATTTGGGAATAAGTATATAAAGCGAAAATTGAATTAAGAAAAAACGAGACACAGTTCGATCGGAATATATGATTTTTTTTTTCTAGTTACACGCTCGAAGGCTACAAAGGCACTCAATGAAATCGCATCAAGAAATTATGTACATTAGGGTGGATCGATTTGTATGGGTGGGAAAAAATTAAAAATAGTATAGCAAACAGAGGTGTTAAAGAATGCAATCAATTTGATTTAAATCAGTTGAAGTCACAATCTTTGACTAACTTTAATGATTACAATCAAAAAAACGCATTACTGACTAAAGACTGCAAATTGCAATTTTTAGTATTTTTCGTTATTCACAAAGAATTAGTCTTTTCTGAAATCTCGTACTGAGGGGCTCGCTCCAGTTCTGTCAGAAACGAAACAGAAATGAAAAACTTCATATAAAAAAACAATTCAGAAAGTTTCTGATTAATTTCTGAAGCGTTTTTTATATGAAGTTTTTCATTTCTGACAGAACTGGTGCTCCTGAATAAAAAATTTTTAATGCAGTCTTTCCTGAATATTGGGACTGCAAGTCAGTGATTGCGATCAATGAATATAAAAAAAAATGAATAAAAAAAAGATTAATTATTCAGGAATAACCAAAATGATTTAGATTTGTTTTTTGCAGTCTTATTTCTGACTAACTAAAAAATGACTACAATCATTTTTCGGGCAATCAAAAGACTAAATATTCAAAAATAAAAGCATTCTTTAACACCTATGATAGCAAAGTCGTAATCTATGGAAAATTATTTTTTAAAAATGTCCCTAAAATCAATCCCTGTTCCGCCCAAACCGACCTCAAAATTTGTCAATGACGATAATTTTTGATTGGAAATTTTGTTTCTAAATTTTTTTTCAATGAAAACTTATCGTCATTGACAAATTTTGAGTTCGATTTGGGTGGAACAGGGATTGATTTTAGTGCCATGGTTTCTGAGGGAAATTTTCTTCAAATTATCCATAGATTACGATTTTGCTATAAGGTAAGTGTACCACGTAAGGCCCACCAAACACCTTTTCGATTACAGCGTACAAAGTATTGATGATAGAAAGCCGATTGTTTTTGTGTTGTTTTATTTGATAAATTTTCTATAGAAAAACAAAAAAATTCTACCAAAAATCATTATCGGAAAAGCTCTTAAAATGCGATTTAAAAAAACGTCATTTTGGGCCTTACGAGGAACATGTGTACCTTAAAAGGCCCACTTACTCCTTGTTTGAGATAATGAACCCAAACTTGCATTCATTACTTTTGAAAGCCTTTTATGTTAATTTATATTGTAAAAGCTAGTAAAAAAAATTAAAATATCAGACAAAATTCGTTTATTTAAAAAAAAACTTAACGAATGTTACTAACCTGTTTTTGATTAAGAATTAAAGATTAAACGCTATTTAAGCAAAAAAAAGGTATAGTTGCCGTCTTTTGACCTCAGAGCAACTCAATATAAGGTTTCTTAATGACCGTTGATGAATTTTTTATGGTGGGCCTTCATAGGCCTTCCAAGAAAAAAAAAATTGCTATTGGTTTTTTTACCATAAACATACCTCTGTATCTTCACAATACAACAAACTTTGTTATTTTAAGAAAGCAACCCACAATTTCACTATAGATCATTATTTTTTAAGCATCGTCCACTATAAAAATGGCTTTTTTACGCCTCTGTTATTTTCAATTGACTGTGGTCGCCGCAAATATAGTGCGATTGTCTTAATTTTTTTATTTCTACGAAATAACTTGAGGAAATGTTTCAACATGTGCAAGTACAGAAACATTTGATAGTTAGAAGTTGGTTAAAATGAAAGTGGGCCTTACGAGGAGCCGGGCCTTACGTGGTACACTTACCTTACCATTTTTTTGAAAATGAATCGAACCGCTCTAATGTGCATCTTAACCTTTTATTTATAGTAGGGTTTTTAATATCAAAAAGTAATATCCAGGGATCGAAAATAACAATTATTTTTGAAATTTAAAGTTAAAAAGTCAAAGGGAAAGAGTTTGCGTATTCGATATTTACATTGAGAAATGTAATGCTTTTTAGGCAAGGAGTGGTAATCTTCAAGAATTTTTATTTTTTTGACTTTTTCCAAAAAAGTCAAAAAATAACGGTTATTTTTGACTTTTATTTTTTCGGTCAAAAATAACAATTAAAATTTGACTTTTATTTTTTAAGTCAAGAATAAAAATCAAAATTTGACTTTTATTTTTTTAGTCAAAAATAAAAATTAAAATTTGATTTTTATTTTTTTGATCAGATTTAAAAGTTAAACTTTAACTTAAATTTTTTCGGGCAAAAATAAAAGTTGAAGTTGTTATCGCATGTAAGGAAGATTACATCGGCTATGCCGATTGCATACATACCTTTTCCTCAGCTTCAAATATCGCACCCTTGCTACTAAACCGCCACAATTCAAAAATTTTTTTATCTAATTTTTCATGTTTAACCGCATTTTACTGTACGAACACAACACTTAGAAATTTTTCCTTGAAAATAATACCTTCAGCAGTTAATTAAGAATATTAACAACGTGTGAAAAATATCTTCTTTACAAGGTCTCGAAAGAGACTGGATATTTTACGAGAAGTGCGGAATTTTGAATTGTGCCGCTTTAGGAGCAAGAGTGCGATATGTTAAAAAAGAAAGTCTCAATTTTGGTATTATTTTGCGAATTTCGCGAATTGTGGTCTTGATAAATTTTTAACCCTTAGAGGACATTTTGTTTAGCTGCGAAATACTCAATTCAAAATAGTGAAAATCAATTTTTTGCGAATTTCGCGAATTGTGGTCGTTATCAAATTTTAACGGTAAGAGGGCATTATATCTGGCTGCGAAATACTCAATTCAAAAGAGTCAAAACAAAAGTTTTGCAAAATTTCGCGAATAATGGCCATGGTCAAATTTTAACACCAAGAGGACATTATATCTGGCTGCTACACTCAAAAAATTCCGTCGTAGAATCTATGATATCCGACGTAGAATCTATTATATCCGCAATTGAAATAGGTCCAATTGCAAGATATAATAGATTCTACGACCGCTTTGCAGTAGTTTCTACGATGAGGAATGTCATTGATTTCAACGATATATAACGTAGATTCAACGATATCCATCTTAGGAACTACGATATTATATAATGGGAACTACGATATAATATAATAGGAACTACGATATTATATTGTAGGAACTACGATATCAAATCATAGGAACTACGGTATCGAATCTTGAAAACAAGGTCGGGCGGGTTCGATCCCTGCTGCAGCGAGCGTCGTTTTTTTTTTTTTTTTTTTTGGGAAAAGCAGATAATTTAACATTTATATTATTGAAAAAACTGAGAAATAAAAGATTTTAACAATCCTTTAATGCTTACAAAATAAAAAATAAAAATTTATAGGAATTTCTTGAAAGAGCTTGTGCGTGACGTTTTGGAAGGCGCGATGAAATCAACTATTTATTTGGTTCGCGCAACTTACTTTCTGTTCTGTATTTTTTCCTTGAAATTTACTTGCCAGTTTAATTATTCTCCTTTTTTCCACAAATTTTTTTGCCTGCAACAGGATTCGAACTCGGACCTTCCAGATTACAAGTCGAGCACACTTCAACTACGCCATCGCGAGATATGATTTGAGCTTGCTAGTTTTGTTATATCAATGTAAGTGGGAAACAGTAGAAACTATTAGATTGACAGTAGAACTTTTTGTATTTTACGTAGGTTCTATGATATTTCCATCGCAGATTCTATGATATTTAAATCGTTACATCTATGATGAACAAAATTCTTCCACAGTAGAAACTATTGAATTTACAATAGAAATTATTGTATTTTACGTAGATTCTATGACATTTCCATCGTAGATTCTATGATATTGAAATCGTAAAATCTATGACGGACAAAATTCTTCCACAGTAGAAACTATTGAATTTACAATAGAAATTATTGTATTATACGTAGATTCTATGACATTTCCATCGTAGATTCTATGATATTTAAATCGTAAAATCTATGATGGGCATATTTCTTCCACAGTAGAAACTATTATATTTACAGTAGAACTTATTGTATTTTACGTAGCTTCTATTATATTTTTCTACGTCTTCCTATCGTAGAAACAACGATGCATAATTTTTTCAGTGTAAATACACAATGAGAAGTAGTAAAAATTAAAATTCTTTTTATAACTATATCCAAATAACTGACAATAATTTTTTAAAGATGATAACCATATTTATAGCAATGTTGCAAATTTTCTTTATCCAAAGTTTAAGTCTATAAAGTAGCTATACCCACTCCACATTTCAACAGTCTGAGATGTATAGTGAAAAACTTATCCGCGAAAAATCGTAAATATCGTGATTTTTGAAACTTCTGAACCATTTACCACAACCCCAGATAGGACTACGAAAGAAACTGGTACGCAGTTTTTCAAACATATACCAAAGGCAAGTGCATGCCAAATTTCAGTATGATACCTTTCATGGTTTAGGATTAAATTACGAAAAATTTATTTGTGACCGACAGACAGACAGACATGGCAAACTTAATATACCCACGATATGAGGCAGGTGAGGAAGAGAGGGAAATGGAAAAAAAACATGAATAGTCGCGCTTAGCGCTCGAGACGTTTTTGCAATTCTAGGTATATAGTCGAATCAGAATGCCCCATTCATCGACCAACTGTGGTGACTCGTGTACCATTGAAAAATGTGCACATAGCTGCTATTAAAATTTTGGGATTCAGCAGAACTAGTTTATCAGTCACGTCCTTGTTCATAAATTTTTTACCCTCGAAGAATGCAGACCCCTCAGCGGACCCAACAACTAACGTTTCCACCTATGGGTGCGATCTTGCGAGCGACCAACTATATCATTGCACTTGTTTATTTTTTATTTTTGCCCGAAAAAATTTAAGTTAAATTATAACTTTTAAATCTGATCGAAAAAATAAAAATCAAATTTTTATTTTTATTTTTGACTGAAAAAATAAAAATCGATTTTAACTTTTTTTTCTGACTTAAAAAATAAAAATCAGAATTTGATTTTTATTCTTGACTTAAAAAATAAAAGTCAAATTTTAATTGTTATTTTTGACCGAAAAAATAAAAGTCAAATTTTAACTGTTAATTTTTGACGGAAACTTTATACAATAAGAAATAACGATTATTTTTTGACTTTTAAAATAAAAGTCATAACAGTTACGGTCCCTGGTAATATCGATCGAAATAGTTTCGTTCTCTTTAAAGCTTTAAAAATATTAGTTTTTTTTTTTTTTTTTTTTTTTTGGTTTCCTCATCGAATCCATTACGAAGAATCCACGGATGACATGAACACATTTCATATTAACTTTAAAAGCATCATAAGCCTTTATGCTTGTCGCAATGGAAATCAACTCTGACCGCATAATGCGTCCTCATAACGAACGTAAGCTTTAAGCCGTCGTAAGTGCATTCAGTCGGGTTTATGTTAAATGCTAATAACAGTCACAAATTCAAACCGTCACCCACAAAGCCCCAGACAGAAATGGTCAATAATTTCGAATGGAAAATATCAAATGACAAGGGATGTTAAAATCAACTTCGGGCAGTTGCAAATGCCAACAAAAATGATTATGTGGTTGGTTCAGCAGCAACCATTTTTATTTTAACATACAACATTACAGTTTAATAGGTGCTTCTAGGTTATAGTTTGGCTTAACTTTTACCTGCGTATATGCATTATAATATTAATTGGCAAACAATTTGCACCATTCCGCAAAATTATGTTGCTGTTGCTGTCGATGCTACTAAGCTGAAGCATTTCTGTGGTACTTTGTGCAGTTGGAAAATAACGACCGCACCGGGAGCGTCCTGGTATTGACATTTACATGCATGTCAAGTGATTATAAAGCCGTGTATATCTGAGAGCAGACATGATGTTCCTTGTTTAGTATGCCGCATTGCAAATGTTGTCAACCATGTCGACTATGATGAGACTATGCAGTACATTTTGTTGATACTCGTTGCTTCTTGCTGCTTGGGTAGAGCAATTTAATTTTTGGTACGCTAAGTCAGTGCAATTTTGAAACGTGCAGTTCACTCTACTCCCACGCCACCGTACAAACATACATACATTCTTCAATAACGAAGAAGATTAAGCGATTGTCGAAAGTTGAATAGAGTTCAGTGTATTGACATTATATTGTGTTTAAGTCCTTAATTTCGTTAGGTTGACTCAAGTCTTTTGTCACAATGCAGGTCAATGTTGATGAAGAATGATGAAGTTGTAGCAGTAATGGCGGCAGGTAGTGTACTGTCTTAACTGTCTGCGGTGCAGGTTCGATTACACTGTGCGACAGCAATTTTCGGGCCAAACCAAACCAATTGCAAATGAAAGTACACATGTGGAATAGTAAAACCTCAACTGGTTTTTGGTCTGGCAGGCTACAATTTTTTTTTACAGTGTATTAAAATTTCGCAATATTGGTCATATATTATACTAAAAAATATGGTAAATCTAGTATAAATATTGATTTTTCTTAAAATTCGTCTGAGAAGTTTTTTAGTAAAATTCAATGACAAATTTTTTTGTAGAACATTTTAACCCGTTAAACCCCACCGTTATGTGACTATTTAACCCAGTTTTCCAAAAACTGTTCAAAAGCCTTCTTAAACTGGGTATTAAAGGGTTAATATGTTCCACAAAAATATTCCTTGGAAAATTTCACTGGGGGTTGTCAAAGACATTGAGCACCTATGGGTTAAACCTACTTGAGAAAAGTGTAACCAAATTTAACTGATGTATTTCATGTATTCTATATCAAATAAAACTCGGAGTTGTTTTTGGTGGAAAAAAAAGCTGGGCTCTAAAAAAAAGCACCCGTTTCATTAATATAGCTTTTCTCAAGTAGGTTTAAACCCATAGGTGCACAATGTCTTTGACAACCCCCAGTGAAATTTTCCAAGGAATATTTTTGTGGAACATATTAACCCTTTAATACCCAGTTTAAGAAGGCTTTTGAACAGTTTTTGGAAAATTGGGTTAAATAGTCACATAACGGTGGGGTTTAACGGGTTAAAATGTTCTACAAAAAATTTTTTCATTGAATTTTACTAAGAGTCTTTTCAGACGAATTTTAAGAAAAATCAATATTTATACTAGATTTACCATATTTTTTAGTATGATATATGACTAATATTGCGAAATTTTAATACACTGTAAAAAAAAAATTGTAGCCTGCCAGACCAAAAACCAGTTGAGGTTTTACTATTCCACATGTGTACTTTCATTTGCAATTGGTTTGGTTTGGGCCCGAGCCGATGACCTGAAAATTGTCGCACTGTGTTACCGGCGTAGCAAAGTTCTAAACTCCGAATAGGGGCGATTCCGCAAAGTGCGGCACATGTAGGACTGTAGGTCTAACTCTTCTTCTTCCTAATCCCTGCAATGTGCTAGAGCTACGCTGCTTCAACATAGGCATATAGCATGAGGAAAAGAGAAGCACGCTATGGCAGCGAAATCTTTAGCTCTGCTGTGGTGAAATGCATTGCCACTATTATTTTTAATTTTGGGCGATTTTCGAGTACATTACATATAAAATATCTGCCAAACTCATAAAATGATATGAAAAGCTTGAAAAACATAAAACTAATCAAGGATTTTGAATATTAAGGAGAAATAGAAATTGTTCTTTTAGTCCTACCTTGTGCACATAACTTTTTCATCACACTGTTTCAGCAAAAATACTAAACTCTATGTACAATCAAATTCGTAGCCGTAGTCAAAAATATATGTCAATTTATTACAAAATGAAAACATTCGCGAACATTAAGCAAAAACATATCGCAGTAACAGCAGAGCTAAAGATTTCGCTCCCATTGCATGCTTCTCTTTTCCTCATGCTATATGCCTATGTTGAAGCAGCGTAGCTCTAACACATTGCAGGGATTAGGAAGAAGAAGAGTTAGACCTATAGTCCTTTATGCTACATGGTGCGGCATCTAAACTACACTAACCTTAAAGTGCTGCTGTCCACGGAGTTCTTTCTGATGTCTAAGTTTCTCGTTTCAAGCTCTTTCCTCCCGAAATTTTTAAAGCAATCTTCTTGAGAAGATTCGCGAGTTTCCCCGCGCGATCTTACATTAGAACTGTAACAAATGGAATTGTATTCGTTACTGAGTAACTGCTGCACCGTATAGCACCGAGTAACAAAACGTCAACATTGCGTTACTCGGCGGTCACACGTATGGAAAAATGATTCGAAAAAATTTTTCAAGGAGACATATGACGTGGGAAGTACAGAGTAGAGCTGTCATACTATCGATGTCGGCCCATCGATAGTTTCGATAGTGATAGTCCAAACTATCGATATATCGTCGATAGTATCGCATGACTCGGAGTTAACTATTTGAATTGAAAATTTTTAACTAGTTGTTTATTTTTAGACAATTTAATAATGAAAAGTTGCATCCGTTTTTTAGATTTTATAGCTTTCAACGTTATTACCGTATTTTTTATTGGTAAACAGTTCATATATCATTAGAGGATAGAAAAAGGGAAATAAGACACAACTAATTATTTACCAGCCATTGATTTTCGTTAAAACACTAATAACATGTCGACGTTTTTGGGTTCAACTGGACGTCTTCTTTCCTGAAATTAAGAATTTTCGATTTACTGAACATTCTTCTCCAAATTCGTTAAAGTGGTCGGAATTTCTTCTTAAATCTAAAATTCTACTTATCGCCAAGTCTTACGTCCTTTTTTAGCTAAAAAGTGATGTCAACTTCGTTACTTAGTGCTGCTTATCTAACTATCGATGGCGAAGTAAAAACCATTCGATGGTTTCACAAATAGAAAACTATCGATAGTATCGATAGTTTTAAGGATAGTTTTGCAGCTAGTACAGAGACGCATTTTTCTTGGATGTTCCGAAACAATCTTTGTTTCTCTTTCTTTCTTATGCATTCAAATTCAATGTTTTCGAAACATGTTTCATAAGTGTGACCGGCGAGTAATTCGTAATTTTCTTGGTCGCTGTTCATATTAGACGACAAATCAGCGCGATAAAGATTGTTTGTTGGCACCGGACGTTCGGGGTTAGAGAGAAGAGCCTTTGTCGTACGTACTCGGCGACACGCTTTGTGCCTGCCTTTCTTATTATAAAAATAGTGCTGCCATATTTCGTTAAATGTTGTTTTCTTATTAATTCCGAAGTTATTAAGTTTTGATGACGAATAATTTAAGATAATAGCGGAAATTTTCTCAGAAACCAACTTTTGTATAAACATATTGTATAGAAAACTATGAAAATAATATATTTTTCTTACACCAAGAGCTGAGGGGATTTTATGTATGTATGTTTTCTGGCACTACTGAATACACCAATTTCTTCTGCTTGTTCAAATGGCGCCGAGACAATTTTTACTGATGTGAGCACGAAAGAGACGTAAAAAGAGAATTCACCGTGTCGCTTGCTTGAATACCGCCTAATATCACAGCGACTTTCTTTGCGATTTTTCAGCTTTGGCGACGTCACGATAAGGGAAAATCAGTTTAAGTCAACGTGGTGGCGTAATTTGGTTTCAACTGGATACGCAATATTTTGTCCTGTGTAAAATCAAACGAAACATCAAAGTCCGGTTCTACATTAAAAGGTAAAACGCGACTCACTGGAATGAAATCTTTGTCAGATAGCATCCGTCGTACGTCACGTCATATGACTGACAGCAACGTGTTGACGTAAGTGACCGACA
This sequence comes from Chlorops oryzae, assembly GCA_020466095.1. Taxonomy (NCBI): domain Eukaryota; kingdom Metazoa; phylum Arthropoda; class Insecta; order Diptera; family Chloropidae; genus Chlorops; species Chlorops oryzae. The sequence continues at coordinate 100,395,829 of CM035807.1, forward strand.
CAATAAGAAATAAGTACGTCATTGACGTATAAACAATTTTTCAGCTGTGTTGTGAGTTTAAAAACTAGTTATCAAAAAATATGGATTTTGAGGATATTTTGGACTTGATAATTATAGTGCTTATGCTTTATGAAGCTCGCAAGTGTCTGCATATGATGAAACAATCAGCTGGCTGCTGTCAAACAAAGCGACGTACTGTCGAAAGTTGAGAGTTGCCCAACTTTTGTGCGTCACGTCGACGCAGAAGTATTGATTGGGATAAACTTCATATAAACACATGTATTTCAACTAAGCTGTCAGTCATATGACGTGACGCATGACTTACGACGGAGCCTATCTGACAAAGGCTTGAGAGTGACAGAGGCGGAAGACATTAAGACTTCGTCCCTCTCATGTGTTTCTTTCTAGTGAGTCTCGTTTTGCCTCTTATTGTGGAACCGCACAGAGGAGCATTTCAGTACTGGTCGAGAGACTGTTTTCCTAATTTAAACGCGAACTTTGAGGTTAAGAACCTATACTGAGATAAGCAGTAAGTAAAGCGCCCATAGGAAATACGTGCAAGAAAATTTCAAAGTACTTCGAAGTAAATACTTAACTTTTGCTTAGATTGAGATGTCAAGTAATCAAGTGCGCAGGGTTGCATGCAACTTTTCTGCTTTACTTTGACAGACATATGAACATGTCCACTTTTTATGCGAAGTAAATGCCAGAACAACTGATTCCGGAACATTTTTCAAAGTAAATACTGACAGCAACTTTGAAGGTGTTTAATTGTTGGCATACTTTGTAGAATTAAACAACAGTGAATATAGTTGTCGCTCTCACACTTTACGACGTTGTATCGAAAAGGCTCCTAATTTGCAAGTATTTACTGCATATCACAGTATAGGCCCTTAATTGGTACAACGGACAAGAAAGGAAGTATGCTGAGGAGTATTTTTACGCCCACGCAATCGATTCGTTTGCGTAGCTCGCCGGTCACACTTATGAAACATGTTTCGAGAACATCCCAGTTCAATGCATGAGAAATAAAGTGAAACAAAGATTGTTTCGGAACATTCAACAAACAACCGTCTCTTTACTTCGCACGTCTTTCTCTACTTACAAATTGTTTCAAAACATGTTTTCATACGTGTGACCGGCGAGTAACATAACATAGGTCTTTTAAAGAAGATTGCGCACATCGAAATTCAAAAATGTTTCGAGCTGCGCATCGACGTCATAAGTACTATAAACAGCTGGTTGAAAAATCACTTGTTCGTTTGAAATTTAAATACTGTATCGTAAATGTTTTTGATATTTTTTTGCCTTTCAACAATTTTGGTTTGTTGAAAACGCTCAATGAAATAATGAAGTTTTTTATCGATGTTTTGCGAGACCATACAATATTGTATGTGCGAGACGTTGCTTTACGCTAGGCTGATTTTTGTAACGTTACCAGCAATATTTAAGCGCTTATAGCTCCTTAACCATAAGTGCAATCAAAAATATTTTAAGGAACGAATTGTTGGTCTAGTTATTTCTAACACAATGATTAAAAAAAACTAGTGTTTTCATTGGGTTTCGTCAAGTTTGAGGTGGAAATACATATGAAAAAATAAACAATGGACGTATGTATAACGATACCAGTGTGAAAATTGCCCGTACAAATAGTCCTCAATATGGGTTTGCATTGAAATAAGCTCCTTTTTGGAAACTTGCAATCATAGCAATTAATTTTTAAAAGCTACGAATTCAGAAATTCATGGCTGCATACAAACATTCATAAACACATGCATGCGTACGTGCGAGAACACCCTGCAGCTAATCCAACTACTCCGGGACTAGTCACAAAAAAAACTTGAACTACGAAGTGTTAATTTCCCAACCAATGCTTTAAAGTTTAAACTGTTTTTTTTTTTTTTAACATAGAGTTGTCATTGAAAAATAACCACTCCCACATCTAACTACTCCACGAGTAGACATCATGTGGTCAATTAGAGATCGATAGTCGCATTTGTACCAGTTAGGCTAATTTTTTAACTACACTTCCTGTAGACCACTTGTTGCTACTCAAGGTCTAGCCGATTCTCATATATATAAAAGACTCTATACAGGGTGTTCCATACTCAATAGATCAAAAAAAAGGTGGTGATAGGGGGGTCCAGACGGACCAAAAATCGTATAGCAGGGGGGGGGGGGGGTCGCAAATGCACCCCTGAGGAGTTACATGCAAAAAACAATATTTTCGTTTTTCACTGGTGCTCCTCACTTACAGGCCGTAAATTCAAAATCACATATGATATGAAAAGCTTGGCGGTTTTCCGTTAACACTGCATACTACGATTTTAAATAATTCAACTCCGTTTTCTCTGGTACTACCACCTAAGCCTAAAATAGTGTAATTTTGGCTTTTAAAGTGATTTAATTCAAAAGAAATACGATCGAGCCTCTTTTTTTTACTCTTTTCGAAAACTTTGAGTTTTTCTCTTCAATTTGATACCATGGTTGCTAAAAAGTTTCACAATCAATGCAAAACTAAGGTTTGAAAATAATTATTTTGTATTTTCGACTCCCAGAAAAGTTATTTTAATCAAATTTATTGAGCACACTTTTAGGCAGCATGAGAAAAAGAAAATTCTAAGAAATTTAAAAATTTCTGAATAGTGTTTTAGTTTTACATATCCGCCTAAAAGTATGCTCACCAATTTAGTCGAATTCTTTCCACGCCTCTAGCTCCTTACGAGTGCAAGATGAACCCCCCATTCCATACAATTTTTTGCTTGTATGAGTTCCCCCTATCACCTCTTTTTTTATCCATTGAGTATGAAACACCCTGTATATTGACTGTTCATATTTCGAGTATCCTCAGAGTACTCCTTTTTGGTAAATTGGCCTCTTCACTAATACAGGGTACATGCAAGTACAACAAATAAATAATTCCCTAAAGCGCACATATCGCACAGGGACTTCATTAGTGTCACAACTCAAAAGTTGCAATTTTTCAAGAAACGCACTTTAACCCATGCGTTTTCATGACAAAGAGCCTGAAATAACTGTTTTTTGCTCTGATTTTCAATAACAAAACCGCAGGTAGACCGATGATCTGTGAAGACATTCCTTGCATTAACCCCAATTTGACAAATTTTGAGTTGTGACACTATTGAAGAACATATGCGATATATTGACGGAGATGAATAAAACTCGCTCGAAACGATGTGTGCCTCCAACAACAGTTCTCCTGGTATTTTCCGTATTCAAAGGGAATGCGGCAACCCCGAATGCTCTCATTACGTTATCATCGTCGCAGGCAGCGGGCTTCGTATCAAAGTTTTATTAAGTATTTTATTGTTCAGTGAATCGCCGCTCAAGTAGAAATCCCTACAGGCGAATACAAAATCTCGTTTGCGAAATATGTGCCGCCTGCGTCATTGTTCTTGTTGCTTTGCGTTTTTTTTTTTTTTTTTTCTTGTCTTTTGTTGTTATTTCCCGATGAATTGTTAGCGCAGCATACATTTTTGAAAGGAGCGTACGGATTACGAGTACTCGAGCACTTGGCATAGCATATGGAATAACGGTGGCAGAAAGAGCTGGAGCTCGCTGGGATTAAGTAATAAAGGAAACCCTTAAAAAAAAATCGGGGAAAAAGAACTCGAAAAAAATGTTAAAGTGGCATCATCTCATCTGACTGAACTTTCGCGGTCGACGAGGCAGAAGCAATCAATTGCTGTGACGTGCAGGATTTCACTGATTTCCATGCGGATGTTTGGAAGACCACGCCGTATTGTTGTACGTTCAGTCTGTTTGTAATACCCGGTATTATATTTAATTGCTATTGTTCGCATGATCAAGGTCGCCAAGTATCTCGCGAGAAGAGCGTAAATTGCGTTCGTGCGTCCGTGAGACTAGCGATCAAGACACGCGAAATAGACTTCCATGCGATCAGACTCAATAGAATTATACTTTTCAGTGTTTTTACCAAAGGATTCTAAGGACTCGTGATATAAAGGCTATAAGCATCCTCTAATAAAGAAAACAAATCCTAGTGGGCGTGGTCTAAGGTAACTATTGATATAATTTTAGTCTTAAAAAATAGACTGAATTACCATGCCTCCAGCAGGAGATAGTTTCATCTTATAGCAAGTTCCAAAGGTATTTCGCTTATCTTATTATTCGTTTTCAGTCGAGATAACACCCTTAATTGCACACTTCTTGTGTCTATTTAAATTGGTTGAAGATATTGGTGATGATGATGATGGCTCATAAGTGGCAAAAATTCCCTGGCGATTCGAATTGCATTGAACGTGTCTTAGGATGCCTGAATCCATTGACGAAATCAACGAAAATAAATCAAAATTCAAACAATATAGGAATAAACGCAACCGCACTAAAGAATCCATCCATCGGTGGGTCTTAAGTCTTCTGGTCGCATACCCAGTTTTGGGCAAGGAAAAAACAATCCATGCGACACTTGAGTGTCTGTCACGTTTGTCAGTAATGAGGTCATGTACGTGGCTTCCATGCAAATACAACCTCCCCCAATGTGAAGTTTGTGTGTCCATTAGGAGAACATTAATGCCGCCACAATGAGAAAACGTTGCTGAAACTGTCGAACGCTCGAGTTGCTCTAGAAGTCGTCATGTTTCAATTAAATATGTTCGGAACAGAAAAATAACAAAAAAAAAAAAAAGTGCTACAATAAGGTAGAAGGCGAATCAAGAGCGAGGGGTGTAGGGTGAAAATCTCGTGAGCAAATTATGATTTTAACTTTTAAACAGTGAAAAAAAAAAGAAAAAATTCAAAAGTATTTCGTTCGCTTTTTACTTCAGATCATTGGCAACTTAAAAGACGTGAGCTAAGAAAATTTGCGATTTGGGAATGAAACTGTCAAGGATTCTGGCGAAATTCTTTTCCGAAGAGTGAGAAACTTTTCGCACTGATTCTTGCTCTCAAGCGGACGTTTACTGTTACGAAAGAGAAGTTAAGACTGTCAATCAGGAATGAAATTTCAAAAGATAAATGTCCAATATAAAAGTACCTCTAAGGATATCAGTTCTGAAGCTTTGAATGTCGTGCTTAAGCTGCTTTGAAAAATTACATTGAAAAGTTCCAGACATTATGATATTTTAATAATGATTTATAACATTGTAATCCAGTTTGGAGGTCTTCGAATGATAACAAAATTTTGATTGTAATTCCATAACATGGACTATCATTAATATTATCCTTTCGTTGTGTGAACAATTATAATATTTAGTTACATTACGTCATATACAGTCTTTAAAACTATGTGAACAATTTTGAGCATATTTGGGCTCATAGTCCCCAACCTAGTGGAACCTTTTTGAAGGTTTAAACATTCAAATAATAGTCTTCAGGAGAGTTTAAACCAGGGTTATTAATTTTATATGAAATTTTTGGAAAACCTAAATAAAGAAAAGGTGTTTTGATTGAGTTAAACTGGCATGAAGACTAAAAGAATTTAATTCGAAAATTTAAACTTTCGAAGCTCCTAAACCAAGTTGACGACTACAATCCAAAGGGATCATTTTAATTTTTTTTTTTGCAGATTTGGTATAATAGTTTTCAACTCTGCAGCATCAAAACGCTATCAAGGAGCGCTCGGATGCAGTTTGTGTGCTTGAATTTCACAGAAATTTCACAAAATTCATACCGGTTTGGGAGATATGAGCTAAAAATGGTAAAGTGAGGTGAAAAAAATCGTTGAATTCTTGAGACTTATTGATATTTTTATCTAAGTACTAGACAGAGTTTTTTTCGTGCCAGTTATTGCTACAGTTCTCTTTCCTGTATTTAAATCTATCTTTTATCTAAATCAAGCTAGTGTTCAAGCCAGAAAATGAAATATTAAACTTTTTATGAGACACAGCCATAAGTAAGTGAGCAGCTTAATTCTCGGTCATTTTTCGATATTGATTTCAAATTGACCTATAGCCAATTGAGCAAAATCAAATATGAGTATTTCCAACATTAATCGTAGCAATTTCAGGAACTACTACAGTCAAAATTTTGTTCACACCCTGCAGTAAACAGTTAGACAGATATAAAAAGAACTAGAATACTGGTTAATCCAGAACTCAGAAGCTTAACAGAATTTAATTGACAATTTTCTTGTTGAAAAAATAAAAATTTTCCTTTTGACATCAAGCATATCTTCAGGTAATTGAAGATAATTTCAAAAATGGTTTAAATTTAAATTGTTGAACTAAACGCATAGTTGAACTGACAAGATATTTTAAAACAATTCTACAAAATACTCAGAGAAATGTCAAGAAGACTTTATTAACGTTCAAACAATGCATAGTCATCTGCTGAACATAGCGCAAAAATTAGCCATCGATGTGCTTCATCGATTTAGTACTACGAATAATTGTGACTGCTTTCCAATGTTAAAAATTTAAGACTGAATACATATTCTTAAGTCTATTTTATAAAGCAAGAGAATATAGAAAAGAATGTAGTAACCTTTGCACTTTAGTAAAACTATGCAGCCACTATTTCAAATATCAATTTTACGTTCACAATGACTGACTCAATATCTGTATGATGTAATGTTGAAATTATTATTCATAGAATTCATAAAGAGGTATCTCTTGAAAAAACAGAAAATATTCACATTCATTGCAATTACATACGAATCATAATGGTTCTTCAAATACTATGAAGTTTGTGGTCAGTTTGACAAAGACATATCGTACTTTATTGAACTAAAATGCACAAGTTAAACATATTCCTTCAATCGAACATTGAAAACTTGTTGACTCACAATTTTCACTTTTAAACTTTTTGTTGCTAAAACAGGTTGTGATAATAATCGCTTTTAAAAATCATGTTCGTAACGCTCAGTGATATGACAATTATTTTAGCAAATGAACTACTATCATTTAAATGATGTAAGAACAGTACTTTTGGTAAACTTCATACCGAAAGTATCAGGATATTTGGAATAATGAATGCTCATTTAAAGTTGACTACAGATTGCAGTCATAGTGACTTATCATGTATTTCATCCATATGACTCAAGTTCTGGAGTTTTCCTAACGCATAGTATTGTTGGAAATTTACCAATGCCTATAAATCTAGAAAATTTGTGCATCGAAATATTTTTACAAATTTTAATTGGCAAGGGTATAAAAAAACATTTTGAGTAAAGTTATAGTGAGATTGTCAAAACACAGGCATTTATTGCACAATGATTTCATATTGTTGTAATATTATTTTATTCAAGTTTGAAATTCCCTTGAACAAATATTCCATTCATCGATGCAATTCTCGAATATAATTCTCTTGAATCTTGAATGTTGTGAGTTTACAGTACATATCGCACTATTGCAACTAAAATGACACAAGTCAAAAATCCTCAATTTCGATTTAGCATTGGAAAACTGTTCACAATTCACTTTTCCAACAGCCTTACTTGTTTAAAGTAGGTTTTATTATTTTAGATTGTTGCTTAAACGCCGATATGAATGAATTTTGAGCAATGAAACATCATTGAAATGTGTAAGAGTTTTTTGCTATATCCGAAAGGTTGCAAATTTCGACTTGTGTCACTTTAGTTGCCGATGTGCGATATGCACTTACTTATCGCGTATTCATGCATAAACTCTAATGTGTTCACAAGGGAATATAGTATATACGTATGTGCATGGGCGTGGGTGAGTGCAACTATGCATAAATCCTTGCAGGCCGATTTCGTGCACTTTCGGACCTTCAACAGTGTTTTGCATTTAGAGTGCTTCATTTAATAAACCACTTCGTTTCTCTGCTATGCAACCACTTGAATATGCATTCTGTACGTTGACTGCATTTTGCTGTGTGCACATAAAAGCTTTTAGGCACTCTATCACTTCCATACCGGAATATTCTCCGACATGTTGAATTTTTGTGTCCAACCAAAAAAAAAGAAAATGAAAAACGAAAAAAACGCCTCCTCTCCCATAATTTATTTGTCCACCCTACTTAACGCAAAGTTGATTGCGACATTGCTATTAAATCTTTGAAGTTGATTGGATTGAAAACTTAATTTCCTTTTTTTTTTTTGCTTCTAATATTTCAGTCTCTTTTGACATGCAGCCAGTCATTGTGTGAGAGAGAAGACTTTGGAAAAAGGCCTCGTTATCGGAAATTTGTGTTGCGTATCATTTGATATCCTATAGAGCCTTTGAACAAAAACCACCAGCAACGACCTAATAGCATTTGGTGCTTCGCTTTTAGGGTACATCCAGTACGAATGCAGTCATTTGCTCTTTGATAGCAACACTAATGAGTTCAAATTTCAGGATTGGATACTCCTTCCGGTTGATGCATTTTCGTTTCGTTGTTGTCGGAATGTCATCAGCCATGGCGAATAATTTTCGAAAAATGAATGGAAAATGTTTGGGAGCATCACCATCGTTACCATGTGACCACGTTGAATTGTGACAAAAATAAAACCAAAGGTGCTATTTCCGTGTGATGAAAGCCGGGTCATAAAACGACCAACGTCCACTGGACGTAGATGAAATCAGCTAGAGCTTCACACTTCCGCTACTTATTTGGTTGGTTGGCTTGGCATTTTACTCTGTGGCTTAATAAACATCCAAATATACATGTCAAAACACGTTCCGACACAAGGCATTTTCCATTTTTAGCTTTGGATTTTTTCTTCTCGTTTTCGCTTTTGTACGGAAATCTTTGCTCGAGCTGTTAAGCCTACTGAGCGTTTGCTGTTGCATGTGAAATGTGGTCGTTTAGACTGTGTCGTTCACATACATACATACTTACAACGCAGCGACGCGACGTTTTTAATATAACGATTGCGGCAGGAAAAATTTTTTAACATGTCTATATTTATCTTCTGCGGGTGTTTCTACATATGTATGTGTACATACAAATGTATCGCATGAGATTTTATTATGCATGCTACCATCAGACATACACGGGTCACATATTCTCATTTATTTTGCTGTTATAGCCACCGTTGATGCTGGCTTTTGATGAAAATGGTTGTAATTAGGTGCCCAGAAAATGCGATAACAATTTATTTTTAGTAAGGTCACAAATTACTGGCATGAGAGACATTTCAGTTTTAATGCACATTATGTGATCTCAAGTAACAATACTTTGGGATTCAATTATGCATATACATATGCTTTAGCGGAAATTTTATCTCAAATTATGCTGCATTAAACTTTTGATTGTTATTTAAAAGTTTCATGTTTGAGATAATAAATTATATAAATGCTGGAATATTCATCAAAAGGGCTCATGCAATAAAGCAGCTGCGACATTTTACCATTCTCTGAACAGTCATTTCATGGATTATTATTGTGTTCGAAAACAATTGTATGGCATTGTTGTTGTTTTTGGATTTTTCTTTACCCCACTTTATGTGGAAAATGCAATAGGAAAATATACATATTTTAAACTAAAGTAAATCAATTGGGGGGGTTTGTCTCATTGGCGAGGATGTTTTGGACCTTTTTTAAACAAATTTCTGACAGGAAACGAAAAGAGCTTTTTCAATTAAATTTTATTTATTGTGTTAGGAACGAGTGAAAGCTAATAAAGAAATACTTTGTTTTTTTATGTGAGGGCGGTTCTAAATGTTATCGGCCGTCAAAGTGGATGCCCAAAAAAAAGGTGTAGTCCTGGCTGCCACGATTCCAGGTCTCTAAGTTGTCCAAAATTAAAAAGAAAAACAGAGTTATAATCAGTATAGATGCCATTACGGCGTGAACCTCCAAAATAATTTTGGGATTTTTTTTTGACAAAATGGCGGCCATTAAATAATGACCCATCGATTTTGGGTATATTTTTTCGTAGTCCAGTGTAAAAAAAAATAGTAAAAAATTTGTTAAAATTATGATTGAGGTTCACGCCATAATGGTGACGATTCTGCACTGATTTCATTTTGTTTCATTAAAATCGGTCCAGTTGAACTGGAGAAATCGTGGACAGCCAGTTCAAAAAAAGTGGTTTCGAGATAAATGCGTTCAAAGTTTGAAGCAACGCGAAAAATACTCGTTTTAGCGCAGATCTTGCATGACAAAGAAAGCTAAATCCTTTAACCTATTTCGAATTTCAAAAAAATTCTTTTAGCACAATTTTCTCAAATATCCAAGCTATAAAAAAATGAAAAAAAAATGGCAAAAAAATTTTTTCCCAATGAGACAACCCCCTAAAAGTGAAAAGTTTCAAAAATCAAAAAAGTGTGAGAATTTCTATACAAAATTTCATTCTTTCGTTTTTAAGCCTTCTTGATTTACGAGCTTTCGAGGCAAATACACGTTTAAGGAAAAACCCTTATAAAAATTCCCTTACAAAGACAATTTTCGTCTTTCAAAACCATTAGGCTGCGTGCACAACAGATCAAACGAAACGTTTTCCTTTCGTTAGTCAAGAAAAAACGCTTTTCTTTCTTAGTCGAAATCGTTTCGTTTTGACTAGTCTGGCGTGTTCGCTTTCATAAAGCACAATGTATTGTTGTTTTCTAAAACCGTTTATTTCGATTTCGTTTCGTTTCCTTTGATCCGGTGTGCACGCAGCCTTATGTTGAATATTTATTTTTTCTTGTCATACACGGCGTATGAGCAATGCTTTTGTGTGGAACAAAATATTCCGCATACGTTTCACTCACGCATTCATATCTGCAATATATTTTTTGCAATCCGTAAGCTGGAACCTTTTCCTATCGACTAATCCTGCATTAAAGCTTCGTATAAGAGCAGAAAATTTTAAGTATTTAAGATTATCAGAAGGCGCTCTTTGAAAACACATTCGTGTACGTTAATTTGTGCAAGTTGGCTGCTATGCGAACGACGTTGTGTTTCGTTTGCAAATATACAACGCCTTCAAACTTCCTCTTGCCCAAGAAACTATGCTACGAATATGTTATAGAATCCCTTTTCGATGCCATGCAGCAAGCATAACCGCAGTGATTAGGCTCTAAGATGGAATATACTATAGAAGTAGATATTAATTAGCTATCAGGCAAGCAGTGTGCATAAATGTGTGGTTACACAAACAATCCCTTGTTTACGAACATAACCTATACAGCCTAAAATAGATGTACGTTGTTCATTATGACATGAGATGATTCATGTCTCCATTGCCTTTGGATGGTGCTGGTTTACACAAAGCAAGAACATTAACTACAGACTACTGGCAAAATCCATTCAAAGAGAATCCACCGTAGGAGCTGCTTCGTAAAATAAGGAGGAGGAATTCAACGCTACTTACATACTTAGTTGGAGTCTTGTTAATTTATCAACTTTTGAAAGTGTGAACGAGCAAAATCCTAGGACAGAAATATATGTTTACGTTAGCCCAATCACATTAAGTTAGAATTAATAATACATTTATTAATATTGGAAAATATATACATTAGGCCGGGTCGATTTGTATGGGTAAAAAAAAACTAAGAAATCGTACCCCCGGAAATGAAACTTCAGACAATTCTAAGCAATTTTTCCCAAGAAACCATGGGTATAAAATGAAACGTAGATCCGCGCTGAACGATGGGAAGTTTTTACCATACATACATATGTTATTAACAGGGATTGGATTTTACATATTTGAAAATATATTTTACATATTTTTTAATACCAACTTCAAAAGAGCGTCCAAAGCCTTTAAAATTGAAAAAATATAACTGAAAAATTAACAGTGAAATGTTGGCAAAAAATGTTGAATATTTCCCAAACTCGAGCTAACCTAGACTAGTGCTTGGTACTTTATACTCGGGGGATCGAGCCGGACCCGACTGCGCCGGTTTGCACGATGAAAAAATTTTTTTGTCCTAAAAACTAGCACAGTGTAACATATGTATGTATGGTTAAAACTTCCCATCGTTCAGCGCGGATCTACGTTTCATTTTATACACATGGTTTCTTGGGGAAAATTGCTTAGAATTGTCTGAAGTTTCATTTCCGGGGGTACGATTTTTTATCCAAAAAATCGACCCGGCCTAATATACATATATGTATATATTTCACCAAACAGCATTTAACTGGGAGCGAATAAATAATAAAGAACAAAGGATTTCAGAATTCAAATACATATACCACAGGTTAAAATCCCAGGCTTCTCTGGAAGACCTAGCATATATTCGATGGGTCTCTGTGTATTTCCAAGATGTTTTCATTTTCATTTTTAGTTTTTGAGAGATTACCCTTCATTTTTGGCAGTGGGGTGCTTATAGCTAGTTTCTGGTTTTTAAGAAAGTCTAACTCCTTCATCACACTTTTGTTTAGCTGCCTTGTGACAGTCAAACTGGGTACACGCCGGGTTGATGTACAGTCTTAATAAAAGAACATCCTACAAAGGCTCATAGTGAGCTAGGCAAATGCTCTCCCAAACAAAAATGTTTAAATTTCTCATCTGAAATATATTTTTTGCTGGTCATTTTATTTGAATAATATCAATTTGTAGCATATTAATTTCAATGACACCAAAATATGATATCAATTTCATGGCAGTCAAATAAAAATTGAGCTCCAAAACTAGGGGGATAATTAATATTTTTGAGAAATGCACAAAAAACAATGTTCAGCAAAAGCATAAACAGATTGCAGTACAAAAAATACAAAATTAATGAATGAATTATTCGACTGAATGAATAAATTTTGCTGAAATTTATTTTAATTGTATTGATATAAAATTTCATTTGTTTACAATTGAATTTATTTCAACATTAATTATCGCAAACTTTAGCAAGGGGCAATCCTGATAATACCCGACACAGTTCACAGTTATATATATATTCCCAAACCCACGCCTATTTAAACGAAAATACAACGCAGATTTTGATGGCTCCTAAAACGACTTTTTTTCAATTGCTTTATAAAAATCGCCACGCCCACTTTTCCAAATTTTCGGATATTACCAGCACGATTCGAAATAATCTCAAGGAGGTTTTCCGCGCGGAATTGAAAAAAAAAGTCTGCCTTTCTAAGCACACTGGAGAAGTGAATATAAAGGAACCAAGTGTTTTGGACATTTTTGAGGAAGTTTCATCCTAGGAGAAAAAATTCTAGGGAAAAAACTCTCAGGGAATATTAATTTAGAGTAAGGCTGTACATTTGATGACCGAAAAAATTTTCAAATATTAATTTCTCATTAAAATATCTCAACAAATTTCGTTTTTAGAGCACCTTCGTCATGTTTATAACTGGCGGTGCCCGCAAAAATGAGTCGGTTATCGAACTTGATCCTACCCTATATATCCGCGAACACACATTCCACTATTAGTCAAGATAGCTCATCTCTTTTGATAAGAATAGTATATACCTACTGACAGACGAAAAGACATCTCTTGGTGACGCTAATAATTCCTATGCTCTCAAACGTACGCACAAACGCAATGTTACCTCAACGATGGGTAGGTATATCGGGTATGAAAAAGACCCAATTTGGTTCAAATTCAATTCAACAGTAAGTTGATAAATTAAATTTCAATATTGCGACCTCATTAGAATCACATTCAGAGTTGAAATACAAACAAAAAAAAACATGCTTAAACATGCTTGAATGATCTCAAACTTTATAAATTCCATTCCCATTCGAATCACATGCCATTCCAATTAAATTGCACAACGAATCGTAACATTCCGAATCGCGTCCATTCGTCATGCATGACGATTTCACTGTTCTTCTTGAACTTACTCGTATCTACGTTGTGTCTTTATCATCGGTTTATCTTAAGATGATGCTTGTCATACGCATTTTGACGTGGAGGGAAAACAAGTGAGCAAAAGAATTAGAAAGAAGAAGAAGAAGAAAAAAAACAAAGTCTTTTCATATCAGCCATAGTGAATCCATCAAAAGTGACAACACAAACGGTAACGATGCGATAACAAATCTACATCAGTATTTGGGTCACGCAAAATTTCCCTTTCAGATTTCAAGCACTTTACGTGCGATGACACCGTTGACAGTTCCACCAGCAGCGTACAGATTTGCTAAATGTCATGGATACGGAGTTACTATTTAACGGAAGGTAGTTTCTGACAGATTTAAAAAGCACTAGAAGAGGATTTGAAAACCGTAAAAAAGTTGATGAGGTCGGTTTGAGTGAACAACTATGTAGATTGATACTATAAAGCCATGGCAATATTTGAAGTGTATGATGTCCTTGCAAAGTATTTTAGAAAGATATTTTGAAAGAGACATAATAACACGGGTTTTTACAGGGCAACATTATTGCTTTTGCCGTATGGAAAGTAGAGCAAAAACGACATTTTTCTTCCCATGCAGAGAGAACATTAATTTTTTTTTTTTTTTGGGCAAGACAAGACAAGACAACAATGTTACTGTAATTTCCGAGTAAACAAAATGGATTTTAGGTATTATTTGATTTTTTAGAGTATTTTTTTTTTTTTTTGTTATTAATAAATTTTTTTGTAAAATTAATTTTTTATTAAAATCATAAACAATTTGTAGTCCAAAAAAATACAAAATTAATGAATGAATTATTCTATTGAATGAATAAATTTTGCTGAAATTTATTTTAATCGTATTGATTTAAATTTTTTTTTTTTATACAATTTGTTTACAATTTTTTGGTAAAATTAATTTTTTATTAATTTTGTTTTCTCCATCATGAAGTCTGACAGAGACGGAAGTTAAGGCATTAAACAGAATTTTGGCCCACATACGGACGCGAAAAAAAAGTTTATTTCTCTGGAATCTTGCGAATAATAAGATCCCGGGTGGAAATTCTATCTCGGCGCTAGCTAGTTGGGCCCTAGCTAGTTTATATCTTGGGCTTAGCTAGTAAAGTCTAGCTAGCGCATTCCTAGTTTGTTAATGCTTCGGCTAGATAGCGCCCGGCTAGTTATTTCTACCTAGCGCCCGGCTAGTAATGTCTACCTAGCGCCCGGCTAGTAAATTCTTGTCGGCGTGTTCGATCCCTGCGAGGTTTTTTTTTTTTTTTTGGAAAAATAGATATGTAGATATTTTAGCATTTACATTATTTAAAAAACTGAGAAATAAAAGATTTTACCAATCTTTTTATGCTTAAAAAATTTAAAAAAAAGATTCTATAGGAATTTCTTGAAAGAGCTTGTGCGTGACGTTTTGGAAGGCCCGACGAAGGCAACAGGGGTGGCTCTAGCCATGGGCGTATTCAGAATCTCATTAAGAGAGGGGCAAGATACAAATAGTTTGTTCTATATGTATGTTCCGGCTTTGTCCCATTTGTTGATACACCTTAAAAAATCTTCTGCGTTGTATACTGAGCAGAAAATATTTAGAGGGGGGCAGCTGCCCCTCCCTGCCCTACTGTAAATACGCCCATGGCTCTAGCTAGCGCTTAACTAGCGCCAGACTAGATTTATCTAGTTGGGTGAATCCAGCTAGGCGCTAGTTAGGCGCTAGCAAGGCCCTAGCTAGTAACTAGATTTCTCTAGGCAATTTCCAGCCGGGATGTTCTCATGGATTGCGTTGAGATACATTTCAAAATAGGCCACGCCTTACAATTTTAAAATTCTTTAGCAATTATTTTATTTTTTTTTCATAAAATTCCACAAAATTGAAAATGATTGAAATAGAAAAATAAATGAATTTCGAAACCATTTTCTTCATTTTACGTAAATGTACATAACTATACAAGTCTACCTATTCGCTGGCAATTCTTTGCTAAAGTTTTTCATTTTCTTTCTTTCCGCCAGCTTTCACAAAAGCCGACGAACTTTTTTAATAAAAATACCTTCACATTTTGTCGTTTCATTTGTTCATTCGACGATGAAGTTGTGTTCTGGAAGCCTCTCGCGAAACTTATGAAACGAAATCTACTCAATTTAAAGGAGCACCTTAAGCAATAACGATACCAATAAGAAAATACAGAAACAATAAAGAAAAAAAAGAAAAGGAGCGTACCGAGAAGCTCGAAGAACAATTTACAGCAATTTTTCCCAACGAACTTTTATAACTTTCATGAATTGTTCAACGCTGCCGCAATGCCATTTTGCCTCCTTCAATATTACCCTCGGGCGGTGTAAAGGATGTTCGCGGTGTAATGTAAGGCAGCCACTGTTCATCGGCAACAATAAAATCAAAAAATTGAGAGAGGGAGAGAGACAGGGAGAGACAGATTTTTTTGTTTTGATACCGAAGTTTCGTGTAAAAGAATATTTCACGGAAGGCAAAAAAAAGGGAAAAAGGAAGGGATTATAAACCCAAAAGTTTTGCGACAATCGTATGTAGTTGGCAAGGCATCAACATACTTTTTATTGGCCTTGTTAATTACCGTTTGCGAAACCTACATAATCCCTTAGATGGTATTTCAAAGCAATCAAAATTTTTCGCAGATCATGACAGGTGCTTGTGAACAATATTACGAGTGGATACTTGAATTTGCACACATTCAATTAAATACATATGTATGTTTGTATGTGCCTGCAGTGTATGTAAGTGTAAAATGAAAATCGTGTCGAAATCGTTTAAATCGCTTTTGTTCTTCCTTAATAATGGATGAGCGCAATTTTCCTTTACCCCTAGAGATATGCAATGTATATTAAGTATTTGATATGAGTGTGTGCATAACTCTATACATATACATATGATTGTACACTAACACACGTTGGTAATTTTCTGTTAAAGTTAAAAAAAAACTTGTTTGCTCTCGTAAACTTTTAAGCTACAGCTACCTAAGCCCACACACACACACACACCCACAGACACAAAGAAGTGCTTTTTATTGTTCACCCTGCAAAGGCACGTCTGAGAGGAATGCCGACATTTCTTAAATGTCGTGGTGAAAGTTCACTGCACACAATAAGAACTTGCAGGGAAAATGTAATGAAATGTAACCAATAAACACAGCTGCAGACGAAATAAATCTTTTCCTGAAAACGAACGAAAATTTTCCGAAAGAAAAAAACATAAAATAATAAATTTTTCCCAAATTACAACACAAACGTTTATTAATAAATGTTTGTCGCAATGAAGTTTTGTACATCTGTGCTTGTTTATGGCGAAAATTTAGTGCCAAGTACCCGAATGATTTGTTAAGGAAAAAGTGCTTTAAATATGTTGTATTCAATCTCGAGTTCAAAGGTTTTCGTATTAATAAGGATCCTTATTGCTCTCCGCAGTTATGTTCAAAGAAAATTATATCTTTGGTGAACATTTTTCTCGAAAAAACAATTCATTTGGTTTTCATGTTTTGTTAAAAATAGGCACAGCGATGCCCGTTAGAGAGAAATTTTGGATCAAATGGAAAAATTTTTGTTGAACCCTATAGTACCCCTATGGGTATAGGCAACGGTACATCATCATCATCAGGAAGAGGTCTGTTTCGAGTTTCGAAAAGTAAGCCTTTAAAACAGCTTCGAACAAAACTTGTAGAAAATTTCAGGACTCCTTTTTTTAGAACTGTTGGCCGCCAATGAAAATCCTAGGACGCAGTAAAATACCCATCTCCATAGCCTACACTGAGCGAACGTAACCATGATATTTAAAAAAAAATTTAAATAAAATCTCATTTGTTTTATAAAATACGACACATAAGATGAATATTAGGGTGGTCCTTATTTAAAAAAAAAATTTTTTCGTGCGACACTCCGTCATTTTAATATATACCACGAGAAAAAATTTCTTTAATTTTTAGAAATTTTTTAAATGACATTTAGGGGTCGCTATCAGCGTTTATATGGAAAATTTTGAACGTTGGTAGCGACCCCTAAAAGTCATTTAAAAAATTTCAAAAAATTAAAGAAATTTTTTCTCGTGGTGTATATTCAAATGACGGAGTGTCGCGCAAAAACAAAGAAAAATTTTTAAAATAAGGACCACCCTAATGAATATACATCTTAGAACTTTTTAAGGATTGCGACAGCAGTCATACGACAACGGAGTGACAAAATCGGATGAAGTCCATCCGAAGGCCTTTTTTTGGGGTTATGCTGAGCAGAGGGCTTTGTGGCTGTATGCTTTGAAATTGAAATGAATTTGTTTCAATATTTCTTCTTATATAGGTATTTTAGTATTTTTCATTTTAAAAATTATCTTGTCATTTCATTTATGTTCAATTTAACCTGAAATATGGTTGATTTAAACGAAAAATCTTTACCCTTTCCAACAAGAAAAATTTTTTTAATTAAAAATATTCCTTATTGAAGCTGTTTTGTATGTTTTTCCTTTTGAATTAACCAATTTTCTTATTGATTTTTTTTTTCTCTGTGCAGATATGGCGAATAAGTAGGTTAGAGAAGGACTAGTTGAGCAACGGGACAATTTGGGCAATCACAATATCTCCAAAAACTTCTTCAGCACGTAAAACATTATATAGAGGAAATTTGGTATCAAGCCAGGGGAAATCATGACGTGGCCGATAGTCACGATTAATCGAACGACCATACCTATGGTGCAAATTAAGCAACTTCGACTTTCTTCATTTAAACTGCTGAAGGACATTTTACAAAGGGATAAATGCCTAATCGATAGGGTTTCATAACAATCGATTGAGACTTATTGTTTAAAAACTATACCAACTCTAATAATAAATTAACTGCTCAGCTAGCCCCACTCCACACGATTAATTTGAAGCATTGCAAGCACTATTGCCAGTTTGGTGAAATCTCCGGGGAATTATAAAGAAATTTGTGATTTAGTGGAGTTTTAGGGTATAAAAGTGGTCAGAGAAATATTTACGGGATATTCCGCTAAAATCTGGCAACAGTGATTGCAAGTTTTCATAGTCCGTAGAAATAGGTTTAACAAATTAGGTTGTTCAAGATAGGATAGCTTGCAGGCGTACAAGTATATTAAGGTCAGCTAGAGCTAGCCCCATACGCGCGGGAGCCTCGGCAGCGAAATAGAATGGGATTTGTTTTGCGCACAAGTTCGTGAAAAACAAAAATAGCTCTCTAAAGGTATTTAGTTAGTTCATAGATAGTAGAAAGTCGTCAGAAAACACCTTTTCTTCGAAGAAATGGCAAAACAGGCATTGAAAAGCCCGCATTTCAAATAAAATTATATGAACAAGCAAGCCTTTAATTTTGATTGGAAAAAGTCTCTTGCGAATGATTTTGTTTTTGAAAATTTAGTTCCGCTTAAATTTTTGAGTAAAAATAATATAAGTTTTCCTTTTTGTGAAATTAACTTTTTTTATATATATTTTTCATAATAATAAAATGGCCAAATTGTAGTGAGTTTTTTCCAAAAAAAAAAAAGGATTTCCTTTTTGAAAGGCAAATCTACTTGCCGCCATAATATTTCGCATCGGGAACACTTATTACTTCATTCAAATTTTACAATGGCAGCTCGCTGTGTTGGGTTTTTGCTTAGCAAACATTTTCTCGCGACGACTTTTGTTCGCCATGGTCACTTTCTCAAGCATTCTCCCAATTCAGTGTTGAATAAAAACCTACTCGAACGTTTCCGTAAACTGAAAACGCCTGGTGAGCAAATTACGGCCACATATTTATGGATTGACGGTACTGGAGAGAATTTGCGTCTTAAAGATCGTATCCTTGAGAAAGCCCCGCAATGTGTCGACGAACTACCGATATGGCAATATGACGGAAGCTCAACATATCAAGTTACCGATGACAATACCGATTTAATGCTTCATCCGCGTGCCATCTATCGCGATCCTTTCAAGCGTGAAAACGATATAATTGTCGTATGCGAGACATTCCATGCGGACGGAAAGCCGACTGCGTCTAACAAGCGTTGCAGATGCGCCGAGGCCATGGAGAAAGCCAAAGATCATGAGCCCTGGTTTGGCATC
Organism: Chlorops oryzae; assembly: GCA_020466095.1. Classification (NCBI taxonomy): domain Eukaryota; kingdom Metazoa; phylum Arthropoda; class Insecta; order Diptera; family Chloropidae; genus Chlorops; species Chlorops oryzae. The sequence continues at coordinate 100,415,546 of CM035807.1, forward strand.
GAGCAGGAGTACACTCTTATGGATACAGATGGTCGGCCATTTGGATGGCCTGAAGTTGGATACCCTGCAGCACAGGGTCCTTATTACTGCGGCGTTGGTGCCGATCGAGTCTTCGCACGTGATTTAGTCGAGGCGCATGCAATGGCTTGCCTATGTTGTGGTATCGACTTTTGTGGCACTAATGCCGAAGTGCTGCCAGCACAATGGGAATTCCAAACGGGACCAACGGAAGGTATAAAAGCATGCGATGACCTATGGGTGTCACGATACATATTGCAACGTATCGCTGAAAATTTTGGTGTTATTGTTACCTTCGATCCGAAGCCAGTGACTGGTGCATGGAACGGTGCTGGTGCACATACGAACTTCTCAACAAAAGCGATGCGCTCTGACGGGGGTATGAAGGCCATGGAAGCGGCTATTGAAAAGCTAAGCAAGCAACAGGCACGTCACATAAAAGCCTACGATCCCAAAGGGGGAAAGGATAACGAGCGTAGATTGATCGGACGCCTCGAAACCTCGAGCATTGACAAATTCTCATGGGCCATAGCGGGACGCAATGTCAGTGTACGTATTCCGCGAGGCGTTGCCGAGGCCGGCAAGGGATACTTGGAGGATCGCCGTCCCAGTTCAAACTGCGATCCGTATTCTGTGTGTGATGCTTTAGTAAGAACCTGTCTCCTCGATGAGGGTGACGAAAATGACTGCCCAAAAAAGTAGACGTCATGAGTGGGCAGAAGCAAAAATGAATGTCAATAAAATATGAAGCACAAATATATTTTGAAATACAAGCTACTTTGGGCCTTTTTGATTATAGCCAGGGCTTAAGAGGCATAATCTAAAAATTTTGATTTTTCGTCATGCGTGAAAGGATATGAATGCATGAAACGCTCGGCAGGACCATGTACGTTCGAGCTTCATGCACACGTTAATGTTCGTTCAGGTCATGCCGGGAATGGCTTTTTATAGTTTTTGATTCGTATATGAACTGAAAGGTTCGGAAATGCATTTCCAATATACCAATTGCGATTCGAAATCTTTTACGAAATGCATCGCAATACAGAGTAAGGCACCTGTATGGCTCTGATTTCATTTACGCAATCGTTATAAGCCGCTTGAGTCCACTTTGAGTGTAATTAAGTTACCCCTTATCGTGTGCGTTGAAGGTATCATCTGCCATAATCTTTCCTGCATAATTAAACTTCATTTCCAGCAGTTTCTCTCGAAATACGTTCGTTGTGCTCAAGGTTGCGATAGTAATTTAACTGCGGAAGAGGGCATTTCCCCTTGGTCATTGGGACCGAATCAAATGCATTTATGTATGTCAAAAATGCTGCTTAATGAAGTTATAAAGATTTCGTAGGCTAAAACTTAAGGTCCAGGTCCTTTAAACGAAGCGCTTGGAGTGCTGGCCGCATTAATATGGGTCATAAAATGAGCGCGCTCGAATGATTTTTATTTTGTTTCCAGGCAGATCCCATGTGTGTATCCTCACTCACTACTCATTCACTCACACACAAGCATACACGGAAGCGTCCATCCTTACCTATCAAAGGCTACATTTTCAATATTTAACACACTCATTGCGGGATGCAAACTTTGTGCTGTCGTTGTGCCAGCGGGTTCAACTACAAAATGAAGTTATTTTCATGGCTAAAAGCTAAAGTACTTTTTGCATAATAAAAACCGATCAATAAGGAATATGGCCAATGGCTAAAAACACACTCGTCCCGTAATTGTAGTGAAGCGCTTTCATTCGCATTAAATTCCGAACGTAATGCTGCCGTGCTTCTGTGAGTCGCCGATAAGGAAAACTGTGTTTCGCATCGTATCAGCCGGTAAACAAACTACGGGCTTCCGCTTCTTGGACATCCTCTATTTCTAGTTTCCGGTAAATGTTCCGTATAGCTATCTATACGCTTGTCCTTTCCGTTTAACATTAGACAACAAATGACTCCCACTCGATGGGAGGTTGTTTTTCGATTTTCCTATACTTTCTTCTATATGCCTTTGCATGTTCATATGTATGTGTGCCATACCGTTCAGAAAATCCAACTACTACCCGACTAGTCACAAAAGCACTATCAGGGCTGTCACAGAATCCGATTGATGTCGGAATTGGAATTTTAGTCGACTGAATTTTCATATAAATTTCATAGACACCCGGATAAAATGGGGTACTGTGCAAATGAGAACCAATAAATCGGGGCTGTTATGGAAACCGACAACTGTCTGAATCAGATTTGAAATCAACACATTTTTCGTTTTGGGGTTATAGAATCAGACTTTCAGTTTTGAAACTGTTTTCAATTTCGAAATCAGGTTTGCATTGTTTTTAGGTGTTACAGAAACAGATTTATTGATTTTATTGTCTGATTTAAACCGAGCAGCTTTTAGTTGACAGAATTGGTCGGCAGATTGTGTGAGGATTTTTTCCCGGCTGGTTTTTTTAGTAGAAATAAATGTAAATACTTTATTTGAATATATTTTCTTAACAATTAATTGTTTGGGTATTTAATGTTTTTGACTAAAGAGGGAACGCATAAAAATGCGACTCAGGATTATATACTAGTTGAGGTTATGGAAAACCCCCCGGGGATGGCCAAGGGGCTTACTTAGCGGAACAAACCGCTTGTGGACTTGTTATGGCAGCAACTCGTGGTGTCGTTGAATTCTGCAGACCCACCCACAAAAGATGTAATCATCCACCCGATTCTCTAGCTCATTTCTTTTAGCAAGCTTCGCAACAGTTTGGCTGCTACCAATAAAGGTGAAGCACTTAGGACGCATATCGGTTCGTTGTGATACCACGGAAATGGGAAATCAAAAATCAAAAATCAAAAAAAAAAAATCCAATTGGGAGTTGAACCCAGCGCCTCTCGCATTGAAATTTGACATCTCAGCAAATTAAGCCACGGGGGTCGCCAAGATTGACCTAGTTTTTAACGCATATGTAGTTTTTGTTTTGTTTTCCTTATAGCATTTTCAAGTGTCAGGTTTTCCTATCTTCGAAAATCGATTTTGCTAACTTCGAAAAAAGCAAAACTGTGTCTATTTCATAACACCATTAGAAACAGATATTGATTTCAATTCTGATTCTGATTCAATTCTGTGTCAGTTTCCATAACAGCCCGGATTGTTCCAATTCTAGAGCACTTGTCATATTTCAAGTAGCCTCAGAGTACTCCTTTATGGTAAATTGACCTCTTCGTTACTGCAGGGTATTTAGTATAGCAGCTGGTGTGATCTAGTGATTTCAAGCTTTAACTGGACCCAATGGGATGAAAGTTGGCTTTCCATTTTTCTTTTTCTACTTTAATTCTCAAACGTATTCACATGTATGCATGGTTATAACTGTGTGTCTTCATTTTCTGACATTGTTGAGTAACTTAATTTCTTTTTAGAGTGTGGCTCTTCACATAATCCTTGGTATCCTTACAGTTTTTTTTTTTTTTTTTTTTTTTGTGCTCTCGACAAGATAATGATAAATGTACCAAAAAAATTATAGTTTAGTGCTTTTAGGAAAACATTTTAGTGAGGTTTCTAATGCAATAGGGCTCCCAAATGGGAATACTATAACCCTTTTTTTGACTACTCAGTCAGTTCTCTTAAACTCTTTTTTTATCCATGTCAGAGTTGTGATAAATTGTCGAAATTCTTCATCCCCACTTTGTCCTATACACCGCTTTCATGTAAATATGTATCTAAATAAGCAATGCACTGACAGTTCAGAGTATTAATTTTTTTGCTGCTGCAACTCGTTCGACCAAGAATTTCTGTCTTCATGAGCTTTTCATTTCATTTCCCCAAAATTTTGCATGAACATTATGTGTATATTCACAGCATTTCCTGGGGCAGGAGTTTTTCTTGTTTTTGTGGCATTGATTGGTGTAAGTACCCCTTTACCGGGTGTTAAAGGGTTGAGAGTAATGTCCTTCTTTTTTTTTTTGTTTTGTTTTTTGGTACAAAATTAAGTTTCTCATTCCTTTGGGAATATATTTTAAGCTCACTGATTTTCGTTTTTCTCGCTTACAGTGCTTCCAGCATTTTCCACTGATGCCGAAGTTTTTTGTCCTTCTCTTTGTACAAGTCTTTGCTGTTAGCGCTGCCAATCCTTTCATAAGTTTCGTTGCTCTTACTGTTCTCTTTTTTGTTATTTTTTTTTTTTGTTGCTGTTGCTGCTGCTGCTGGTGCCACTGCAAGGGCAAGGATCTTTAATCCTTTTGAATGGTTCTGTAATTAACTTTTCAACTTAAATAATTTTCATTTTGTATTTGAGCTCTCTCTGTACCAGCTAACATTTCCTATTTCAAAATGTTGGTTATAAATTTTAGCTGCTTGAGTAGAGGAGAAAATAAAAGAAAGAAACCCTGCCTTGTCATGTCGTGAACACGAAAATTAATAAACGAACAAGTTTCTGTTGGCATTTGGATTAGCTGCGGTTTCTTGACTGTTCCCTTCACTGCTTCAACTATTACACACGAGGCACACCAAAAGAATAGGTGCCTTTGAGTTTGCTCTTGCTTTTTGCTTTTTGGGTTTTGTTTTTGTTTTTTGTTATATGATTTCATATCATAGCTTTGAGTTCTTCCAGTTCCCGAATACGTTTTTGACTTTTCGCTTCGACTCTGAAACTAAAATGCCAATTAAAATGTGTGCAATTAAATTAGAGCTTGGCTTAGGAGTAGAATTCATTCAAAAGGAAAGCATTTAATTAATCGTAGATTTTTGAGATTTCTCTTCAAATTTATTCACCCGTTCATCCAAAAGCAAAGGCAAAGGCAAAGCAAAGGAGTCTGTTACAAAAACATCAACAAAACATTCGCAGCGATGAAATGTTTTCAATTTCAATGAACTTTCAAATTTAAAGCAATAAAATAAATTCGAATTCTAAATTCTCAAAATTCTTTGCGTTCTTTTGGCTATAGAAAAAAAAAAAATTTCTTCCTTTTTTTTTTTTTTTTTTTTGTGTTTGCATCTCTCTCATCAGCCCTCAAACGAAATTCCTAAGAAAATGTCAACAGCACAATTAGCGGAAGTGGTGAAATCATATCTGGATACAATGTTCGATCCCACAGCGCCGATGTCGCATTGCCAGCCGAGTTTTTTGGATTGTACTTTCGATGCTGTATACTATGTGGGTGGATTATTTATTCCTGTGTTTTTCACTTTGCTGCAAATTCCTTTTCGGAAGTTGAAGACGTTTCAAGTGTCCTTCCACGGCCCTAAGAGTTGAAGAGCTGTTGGGTACGGTTGCGAAAGAAGCAGCGAACAAATTGATTGACCACCAGAAACATATCAATTAATTTGAATTTTTTTATTTCATTTTAAGAATTTACGGAAGTACAAATTTTGGAAAAAAAATTCGAGGAAAATAAAAAAGGTCTTTAACCCCTTAAAGGGTAAGGACAAAATAGATGGGACTATCCAAAAAAAAATGTCATCTCGTGGTTAGCCTTTATCGCAACCCCTCTGGCATAGGGAGTGGTACATACATATTTGACGATCAAGTTTTCCACATTTATTTTCCAAGGACTTTTCGTTTTAAAGAAGATCTTAGAAATCACAGTCCTAACTAACTACCTTTAAAGAGTTATTTTTCGTTTGGCACGAACTTGTGCGCAAAACGAGTTCCATTCTATTGCCCTGCCAAGGCTTCTGCGCAGTCCGACTCTAAATATCTCCGATTTAACAATGACCCGCCTATTCTAATCATATGGGAAGCCACTTCTAAAGGGTGCAGGAATGTCGAGCATTAATAAGCCAAGGTCATCACATATTTCCCCACAATTGACAGAAAAAATTACCGGGGCATATTCATTTGGAATCGGGTTATCAACCCGATAAAATTACTGTTACAATTTTTAGATAGTACTTCGTACTGAGGCTTGTATGATAAGAAAGGTGAACAAATGGGAAATTTCTTCCCCTTTGGTTCGGTTTAGACTAGGAAAATCAGATTTAAGGGCGAGGAAGCGACGGGGAGTGTACTCGATTCCACTCCGCGTAGCCAACTAGCCGACAAATGTGGGCAACTCTTCAATCAGAATTGCCTTATCCAAACCGGACCTTGCCATTCAGTCGATAACTTCAAAAAAACAAAAAATTTGAGTAAGGAAAAAGAAACTTACTCGATTCTATAGAACTGGCATGTGACTTACTTCCTTCTTCTTGCATGCCATGCATTTATTCAAAATTATTTTAATGTCGTGATTGATGGGACGAGCAAAAATTTAGAAAGCCTATTTTCAGAGCACTTATCACTTCCTTCGATTCCTGTGCTATCTTTTCTCCAAACAATTGGACAATAATTAGGTAAATAAATTACTTTAAATGGTATGAAAAGCTGTTACCAAAATTCTCCACACAATTAATTAGCTCCATTTATAATTGAACGTAGAGTATAGGGAAGGAATGAGTAAGAATAAATCTCAAAATTTCCATATTCGGTTCATAGGTTGAGAAGATATCTTAAAATTTTGCCAAAATGTACGGAACTCTGTTTTTTAGTACTTCTACCATTAAGAACTCTATGCACTAAGCTTAAAAAAAACAGAAAACAAAATTTATTTGAGACAAGAAAGCCATTTAACAACTGGCGAAACATCGTGGTATGTTGAATATGTAAAACGTTAATTCAGAACAACAATAAACACTTCATTTATGGCTACGAGGCAGGGACTACCACTAAAGGATCGTTTCACCAAACGCTTTACAATTCAATGAATATCGACCCCGTGGGATGCTTAAGGAATTTAAATGGCCTATTTTGTAGTAGAAAAAGTACTTAAATCAAATAGCAGCAACATAGGGCTATAAGTACCGACAGTCGTGTATTTGAACTTTCCTTCTTGGCCATTACAAAAAGATTTATGCGCTCGAGTGCAGAGTGTTTCGTATTGTTTTAGTCGAATGCTGCACATTTGCTCTTTGATATTAAAGAATATTTGTAAAAAGAAAACGAATAAATAAATATTTTATTATATACTTATATTATATATTGTTTCATACCAGAAACAAAAATAAAAAATTTTATTCTGTAATTCGTTTGTAAACGTATTTTTGGACTTCGCCGTAGCGCCATTGTGTCTGGCCAAAAAATGAAATATTCAAAAACAAAAATGCTAAACAACCACTGAATTAATTTTGTGCCAAAACATCATCATCCGTACCATAACATGATACCGCAATTATTATCTAACCACCAACTACGCAACTCGATCAAAGCCCAATCAATATTCGATACACTACTAAGCGACGCCAACAAATTGCAAAAGATCAATAGTCAAGTTAAGTTCTGCAAGTAAGGACCATCGAGAATCGTTCTAGCTTTTTGGCAGTCAAAGTCCCCCAATGTACAGGCACATACAATAAACAATAGCAACGCATACCGAAATAAAGACAAAAAAAAAAAAAAGGAAACAACTAGCATAACCAAACCAAGCCAGCAACAATCGACAATTGCCAAGGACGTTCGGAATAATGAAAGTCAGAGAGCCATAATGTCGGACGTTCAGTTGCTCGATTTTGCTCCCTCTATCATCATGATTTATGCACATCATGGTGTAAGCTTCCAATATGTAGATGCTGCAACAATGTAAGAACATAGTCACAATCAACTGACGTATCCCAGCAGTAACTTTGAAGATGATTTGCTTAACGTGCCTGCTCACGTCACCAGAAACAAATGAACTAGTTGAAATGAAAAATCGGATTTGTCGGAAATATGTAGAAGTAGAGCATAAATAGATTCAACAAGGATGGTTTTTTTCTGTTGACTTGGCCAACAGTATGCTTGGTTTTGTATTTATATTCAGAAGAATTTTCTGATAGCACGTCATCCAGGGATACCAAAGACTTCATCCAGGGCTACCATACACTACCAGCGGCCAACATTTCCTTCCGCCTACAAAGTATACGGGACTGTAAGCGACTTGCCTACCAATAGATTACAAAGTATAAGAGATTGTAGGCGAACTACCCACGAACAGCTTATTTTATGGGGTGGTGGTAGGCGTTCACTCTACAAAACGGCCACGCTCGAACAAACGTATACTAGGATTGTATATGAGGTTGTATGCAATACCGCCTACGACCTACGAAATGTGTTGCGGATCAACGCTTCTGTGAGTAGCGTTTTGGAAACTTGACTGGTTCAAATGTATCAAATTGGTCCTACAGTTTCAAGTATATCAATAGTCATTGCGTAGGCATAGCAGATTTCGTAGGACAACATAAATATAAATTGCCAATAGGCGAAAGCATTGCAATGTGGATAGAGTGTGATAAATACTGTTGACATAAAAGCTACTTTTAAACTACTCACGCCTCCTGCAGGGATCGTATATCCACATACACAGATCACAGAGGCAGGCAGTATAGCAACGTTCAACATTCAACATTCAACGCTCAACATTGAACATTCATTGTGGAATAAATAAATTGGTATTACAAGAAACGGAATTGGGTCATTATGAGTTCAGTTAGAATATCAAGTAATGGGGCCAACACAAAGCCCGTTGTCTGCCCACAAAGCACTGCAGTTATCGTAGCGGAAAAAATTCCGTAACAAAATATGTCATCATAGCGGCATTCCGTTTTGGTTTCATACCGCGAGCAAAAAATCTCGCTGTTAAGTTTTTCTTTCTACTCCCGCAGTGCGCGGGATTCTTTTGTCTGTGATTATTTTTGTGAAGTTGCAAGAATTTCGCTATGCAAAATAAAAAGAGAATAGTTGAATCCTCCTTTCCCTGAAAAAACAATTTCCTTTCATCCAGCATTGACATAGTTTTGTTTTCCACTTTCCGTTCCTCGTGGCTTCAAATAAGTTGTTGGGTTCAGGAAGTCATACCTCATTTGAATTTAAATTGCTTTTCACATAATTGACTTTAAAGAGATACGTTGGGAATAGGTTATTTTTCGTATTGAAATGCATTTTTTGGGGGGCGGCGTATATGAAAAAATATTTGCATATTAGGCTCACCTGAAAGGGTCGCTTTTAATACTACTCGTATCTTTTTCCGTCCCCCAATGCAGCAGGATGGACAAATTTTATATACTAACACACACGTCCTATATGGGAGTGTTCGGAATAACTGGGGGCACATAAAAACATTTCTTATTGAACATAATTTCAATCAAAATGCGGACTCTGGAATATTAATCCATGATAGCTATCTTGGTATTGAAAACTATTTTTGACCTTCTATTCAAATTTCATTTCATTTTAATTTCGTGTTATGGACCTTGGACCTATCGACTTTTCATCCGGCTGATAAGTCCGACTAAGTCATTTGTTCGCATAATACGTTGCGAAGTTTCCAACTAATTTTCATGCAACTTAATTTTGCCTAATGTTTTTATATACAAACTATCGATGTTTTCTCATCAACAGTTGAAACACGAATTCCCAATGAAAGAAAGTATTAAGTCGGGCAACTTGTACTCACACGCTCCGACCTTAACTTCACCTTGAGAAAAAATCATTTTCATCCGACTTGTTTTCTTTTACGATTCCCGCTCAGATATTCCGACGATAATTACGCCAAAAATTTCTTTTGCATACGAAAAAAAATGAAATCAGTAGCAACTCTGGCTGTATGCAATAATGGATACAGAACTTGTTGAGAAAATATCGATAACACACGATCGATAATTGGCGCGGTAATCTGTATAAAGTAGTTCGAATTCGGTGTACACGTATGATTTCAATCAATAATGTACCTTTTTCCTACCCTTTTTCAATTCTTTAGGTACAAAGGTTAGCTAAGCTTAGATTAGTGTGGCTGCCACCATTAAGAATGATACACTTAGGGCTCACATGGGCCCGTTATGATACCAAAAATAATGGGAAAACAATGAAAAACAGAAACAAAAAAGACAACAAACAACCACGACATTAGCTGGGAGTTGAACCCAGAGCCTCTCGCTTCGTAAGTTGGCATCCCAACCAACTACGGCATAGAGGCCAACCAGGTACAAAGGTACTCCCCAGCCAAATTAGGTACAATTTCGTAGAATTTGCTACATATAAAATTTCTCTTTAGGAAGCTCTCGTGAAAACAAAAATTTCCAGTTGTACCAAGTTATTTACGTTTACGTACAACTATGAGAAGAGGCTTCATTTTCATTGAACCCAATTGAGAACTTTTTACGGGCAGGAGCAATTTAGCATGTGGGAAAAGAAAATAACTCATTTTCACAATAAAAATAAAATCGTCAATTCGGTGCAATTTGTTGGAAAAGGTAGCTTTTCCCATCATTAAGCCGAGTAAATGTTTCATTTCCACCGCTGTAAGGAAGTGCAAAGCTAATCCAATCACTAAATGAAGTGTTCAAAATCTCATAAGTAGTTGAATTCTTGACTCTTAGAACTTTAATAATTTTTTTGAGCTTGCGGCGACCACAATGGCAACTCTTTCGAATTTAATGCGGAAAAGGTGGAAGGAAAAAGCGGAAAAAATAGCTACCTTTTCTTTTAACCAGCGTAAAGATAAATCCATTTTTACATTAAAAATTCAATACTTATTAAATATTCATTTAAAAGAGAAAAGTTAATCTACACATTGTAACAGGACGACTCTAGACTAAGCAAAAAATACCAGCAAAAAATACGAATCCTCAATAAACTCTTTTACCATTAAACTCCTTAGATAATTCTAACTCATTATTATGCATATACAAATTTCGTTGTGACTAGCTCCAGAAAATATTTTAAGTACTCTATACGTATACACGCCACATGCCAAAAGGCTTCAGTCAGCGTTAAGTAGATTCACAAAGTTTCAGATTCGATTTTTAATAGCTTTTTGGAAAACAAATTACAAACAATGTTGCATGATTAGAAGATTATGCATACTTTAGAAAACTTCTGCTGCCATCATCATAAAAGATACTAAGTATGAACATTATTGAGCTCAATCCACAAATCCAACCGAACTGTGGTGCCTTCATTTATGATACTTGACTAACTTTTGACATATGTTTTAATTGACTTCCGTCATGATTCTGAGGCCTCATCACCTTACTCGATTTACCACAATTTGTGCGTCAGAGTTTCAAGAACAAAAAAGGGTTGGATAATCGCTACATTGTCATACAGACATACATACATATATAAAAAATTATGGCTGGAATCAATTAGAAGTTTGTATAGTGGACAAAATATGGCACACCTGTAGTATACCTATATTTTTGTTTCCTCAGAAGGACATTTTTCAATAGTAGGCACAGTCGACTCTCGTTAATTCAAAACTCGAGGGACACTTAAAATGTATTACGAATTATCGAGTGTTTGAATTAACGATAGTCGACTGTATACAATCTATAGAATTATTGACAAATCCCAAACATCATTAGTCAGTTCAATACTATCGCTTAATATCCATCAAGTCTCATCATTTTAAGCTTAATTATGAATTAAAAATTTTTCCACCTCGTCTTCTTTAAGTCCGATTCCAGGCGAAGAAGTAAATATTCCATGAAAACGTAGCACTCACTCACTTAACTTTCGTGCGATCCAATCAGCATTTCCGCTCTCGTCGGTTAACACCGTACACTCGAGCGGAAATGTTGAGTGGACTGTTGCCATGGAAATTGTGGCAGAGAGTAATTTAATGCGGCAGAAGTACACGGCAGCAATTAAACAATAGTTAAAAATGCCTTGTAGGGATGTGACAGTTGTACGGTCGGAGTTGAAATTAGGTGAGTGAAGGTAAGCTCAGCATAATGCAACCATAGCAATGAACTGCAAGCTTCGCCTCGCCTTCCGTACCCACGCCACGCCACACCACACCATGGCATGGCATGTTATGAAGAAACGGTTGAAGAAATAAGTCTGCAGTGAAAAATTGCGGCTCGAACGTAATTTATCAGGTAACAGTTGAGCATGAAGGATTTGTATGAGTAATTAAAACTTTTAATGTGCACTTTCTGAATCAAGATGACATTGCAACAATGCTGACAAGACAGGAACAAAAAATGAAAAGGGATTATGAGTGTATCTATAGAAAGAATGTAAGGGATTTGAAGTCAATGGAGCTTAGTTAAGTTCGTGTCGCCCAGGGGGGAATAAACTTTTATTGCAGCAAAAGTTTTGTCACTTTCGAGATTGATAAATCCTTTTCAAGCTTAGTTCAAAAATAAAAGAAAAAAATGAATAAATAATGAGAAGTCCTAACAAATATAGCTACAGATTGCTGAGAGAAAGCTTCAGCAAACTTTTGAATAAATCAATTTTTTAATACCATGTCCACTGTGCTCAAAATTTATCGCATCATGCAGAATGCACGCGATGTTCTGTTCTTCGTAGTCTTCAGTTAGCTGCCTTCCGTAATAAATTGCACGAAATCTTGGCGACACTTATTCACTGTCAGGCCATTATTTACTTTGGTGTCTTTAAAATCCCGAAATTTTTTGGTTAGCCTCGAAAGAGTCCTTCCTTCTTTTTTTTTAAGCTTAGAGTGAACGTTGTTATATCCTGCATGCATTAAGTCATTTCGTGCTGACACTACGCGTTTTTCGCAAATTAAAGTGTCAAGTTAGCGAGACGTTAAGAGTCTTGGGGGCTTTTTCTTATTTCTCTTCTCATTCTTTTTTGTTTTAATAAACAAAAACACATATTCGCACTTAATTCCTATGCACTAAATAACATGCGAGCATTGTCACTCATATATGGAAGTACACATATGTTTATACATACATATACATATAAGTATATATATATAAATATTCTCCTCATCCTGACTGATTCATCTTGTTTCCCTGAATGACTTTAAAATTAAAAATAAAATAAAAATTGTGTCAGCAAAAGTTTTCTCTGGAAAACGAAACAAAACGAAAAATGGCGCGACAAGAAAACGGCTAACGTCTCATGAATACCAACGGAGTGAACTAAGGTCGGTCAAGACCGTACATCTACTCCAAGTGTTCCAAACTCTTGAGCCTTAATATTTTCAAAATATTTCTAGTTTATGGGTTCAATTGCGGTCGTGCTCTTCTTTCATGACCTCCTCAATGGCATCCTTCCTGTTCCCGTGAACTTTTATTTAACCTGTTACAAGATCGATGTAAGAACAATCTCTTCCCACTTGTGATTTTTTGTTTTGTTTTTTTTTTTTTAAATATGGCAGACATATAGTGCATATAAGACAGCATCATACAGCATCATTGTTTCGGTCTTGCAGTATACTGAAGAAAGTATGATAATTTGTAAACAGAAGGAGCAAAGCAAGAAGAAGCAGCAGGAAAAAATTTGTATGCAAATAAAAGAAATTGCTTAGCTTGAGGTATTCTTCTCGTTGCCGGATACGAATTGCGCAATGTTGTAAGGCGTCTTTTGTACCGCTTGCTGCATGCTTGTCGTTTCAATTCATGAAAATGCGCTTTTTGTAGTTTTATCTTTTAACTCATTTTATGTACAAGCGAAAACAGGAATGCTTTTGTTAGAATGAACAGTCCTTAAATAGAACAAGATAGTAACGAGATTCCGTAGATTTTTCTTTCTATTCTTTTTAGAAGCTAAAGATATGAAATAACATTCCATGGAAAAAGACTTTTAACTGTAGGTGACATTTATAAAATTGAAAAGCTAGAAGAAGTCCCCCTCAAAGCAAAATGTGAATGTACATAAAAACATACTTTAATAACAAAAAAAAAAAAACAAGGTAAAAAATTGATATGAAAAAATAAAAGGAAACTAAGGAAACTAATAGCACGGCCTCTATTTAAGCGGAAAAATTCAAATAAATGCCTATGAAAAATATTCTATTTAAGATTGAGATTAGGTATCATGTTAGCACTGAAAACTAAAAATGAATTCCTGGAAGTATGCAACGTATTTTTATAATGTTTTTAAGGACAAAATCGGACATAGCTCCAAAAGTCCAACAGATTAATTTTTATTTCTTTTTTTCAAAATACAAAGGATTTTGTATTCTTCAAAGCTGCATCATTACTTTCAATCATTTTCATATAAAATTTGGATATTATGAAGCATTCTTGTTTTCTGGCGCCCAATTTTATTGGAAAAAATGCAATTGATGACGTTTAATGGCCTAAAATAAAGGCAAATTTTGCAGTTTATGGATATGGAAATAAGATTTGGATGCTTTTCTACTGTTATGTGGCTAAAAATTTTGAAATACATTGCCTATAAACAAGCTATCACCAAAAACGGAGGAAAAAAGTGCCTGTTTTGATGAACCGCGTTGAGCGACCTCTAAACCTCTCAAAAAAAAAAATCTGAAAAAATTCTCAAAAATATTTTAGCATATAAGAATTCTAAAAACTTACGTTCTGCTATGAAATTCTAAAAAAAAATTTATTTTGGGACACCCTAATGTACATATCGCACACCGTCTTCTAAGGTGACACAACTCATACCAACATATGGAACTTGATCATAGTTCACCTCTCTACCTGTACGAAAAATTCTATTCCGTTTTTTGGTTTTATAAAAAGCCGAAAAACCCCGTCAATGAATTTCTTCTTGCTTTGATTGACACTGCGTCGCATTTGGTTTTTTGCGTTTTCTGAACAATAAGAAATTTTGAGTTCTGTCTCCTTAGAAGAGAGCGTGCGATATGTATGCTAAGCTCAATTATAATATTTATGAGTTTGAAAAGAAATTAAGAATTAATAAATTCCAAAACTTATAATCAACAGCCATTATTTTGAGCTTATATTCTCGTTAAACAGCCGAATCGAACCATGTGGTCACAACGCACTTAACCTGAAACGAAAAACCAATAAAAACAATGGCAAACCACTTGAAGAATAGTAATTTATGGCAACCCAAGAGGCAATGTCGAAGCCAGACCGAAGAACGTGTTTCTTTCGGGCTATCGAGAGTTATTCGAAAGAAAATGTCCTTGTGGCAATTAAGTCCTTCATATGCCTCCATAATTATTTAAGAGCTCGAAACAAAAGGACGTGCTCAAAAGATAAATTATCGATAATGAGAATATTCAATGCGCTAATGGCAAAGGAAAAATTTTATCTTAAGCAGAAATCACAGTGTGCGTACTTAAAGGAATATTTGTTTATATGTTCATATATATATTTTTTTTTATTATTCGAAAAATTAAGACCAAACAATATTTCGGTCTTACTCTCTCTCTAATACGATTATGGCATCAAACTCATAAACCGAAACCCATAGACGGCTTTAATGCCGCAATAAGTTATTTTGTGGTGAGACATCACGACTATGAGGCGCGAATGTAAACAAACCCAGTCTCCATCCACACACACACAAGCACACGCCAAAACGCTCCCAATCCAAAGAGTTTTTCGCCCACTTTCACAGCATCCTTTAGTGCTAGCTGAAAACATAAGATTTTAGTTCAATGAAAAGCTTTTTACCGCACACACGCATTTCTCAGTCTCCGACAATAACAAAATGTAGCACACAGAACACTCAAACACACACAAACAAATGAACACAACTCGCCTACACTGCGAGAAATGCCGATTTCATTTAAATTCAAAAACCAAAATGCCCTCAAGTTTCGTCAAAAAGGGATTTTCAGGATTTAAATGAAGAGAAAATAAATAGACCATTTGTCGGAAGACACACGTCGTATGAGTAATACTTATTTCACATTTCGGATACGACATGTACGCCACATTAAAAGCCATTGATAATTTTCGAGATTTTAAAAACCTTTTATTTAAAGTGCATGAGAGCCCAAACGGATCAGCTGCTATAAGGTAAACAAAGTAAAAAAAAAAATGGAGTTGGGCGTTCTGGTTTGTTTTGCTTTATACGATTCGAATGGCATGAAGTATAAAAATTTCCCAGTATATTCAGAGAGAAGGAGATGCGCTCAATAGAAATGAATTTTTATAGCGACGAAGCTTTACCGCTCGCTGGATGCTGTATTATTGTCGCGTTACGCGATAGCATCATTCAGTTGCAGAGATCCTGGCAAATATGAAAGTCGCAATTTGAAAGTGCAAACGGATAACTGACAATACTGATTTGTGTGATTTTTGATAGTCCCCGTTTGGGATTTAAGTGATTCTTATGGACTCTTAATTGTCCGTTGACTTCAAAGCGAAAAACGGTTTTTTCTTTGGTGTTAAATTTTAAATCGATTTAAATTAAAAACATTACATATTGAGAACGTGTTCACTTCAGTGAAACAGTAAAATACCATAAGATTTAATTAAAATAATTTTAAAAAAAATTATTTAGCAACAATCCGCATTGAATTGCGATAGCTCGACATTTAATCCCAAATCGTGAATGTGCTCGAATCCCTTTCGAGATTAAGTGATTGCAAAATAAACGAAATATTTGTGCAATCCATTTAATTCGATTTCTTCGTTTTGTTGTACTTTGGACCTAGACTAGAGAGAGAGAGAAAATCAGCAACCAACCGGCTGGCACGATAAAGAAGCCTTTGGTCAATTGGGAGCCTCAAGACTACATACAAGAAAGACAAATGTGAGTTTATAAGGCATATGTTTCGGAAGCTTTATATTATGATCCTTTGCGTGTGATTCACATTGCTGACTATCCTTCTACTACTAAGAAATGTTATACGGAAATTCCCTAAAAGTATGCTATGCTTCATGGCTTTTCTAAAGAAAACTACAAATCTGATTCGCATGTGTACATAAGCTTCTTGTTTCTTGTTTGTGAATAAGTGCTCGAATATTCAAGCTTTGGCTTTGATCCTTTTATACTTAATAAGAAAGTTTCCTTATTTTTGTTTTGTTTTTTTTCTGCATTTTTCCTTCCCATACTTTCGAGTTGTTTATGTTTTCCTGTTTTTGGCAAGCTCATATGGCTGATGTGTGTGTTTTTTTTGCACATGAAAGAACTTTTTTTGTTGGTATTTTGTTTTTGTAACTGGCTCTGGCTTAACTGTGAACTTTTTTAATATTTAAAACTTTTGTTTTTTTGGAATTTCGTTCTTCTCTTGTCTTTATTATTCTTTTTTTTCTGTCTCTCTCTCTCTCTCTCTCTTTTGAAAAAAACTCACAGAATGGATGATCTTATGCCGTCTTTGTGTGAATATTTGTCATGAGAAATTGAATTAAAATCCCCAATAAAGTTGCTTTTCATGCTCGAAGAGGCGTTTCAAACGCTTAAAATGCTTTCGAGTCTTAAGGACTAATCCTTTTTATATCTAAAGTTTAAGTTTAACTCATTCGAAAAGGATCCGGAAACATTTGATTTGTGTAAAATTGATGACAGTAGTTGTATGTATGTGCTTTTTATGTAAGGACTTAATTTATTAAATGTACCCATATGTAATCCTAATCATATATCTTTCACAACCGAAACATTTTTAAAAAGCTTTTTAACTGTTTTTTTCTTCTTTGTTTTAGAGAGCTGTACAATCAGCTTAACATTGGTAAAGGCACTTAAGTCATGCTTGATTTTCTTTCGCAAAAGAAGGATCTATGTATACTAGTAGGAAAAATTTTTATGTAGAGACTTAAAAATAGCTGTAAGATTCCTTATGTTTTATCTATTCATAAAAAAAAATTTTTTTTTATGCCTGAGCTCATAAAGGAGCAATATCATCATAAGCTTCAAGTTCACAAAATTTCGAAGAATATTTTTTTTTTTTTGCACTTGTTTTATAAACATCGAAAAGTTTTGTGGAACCTTTTCGCATAATTTTTATCGACTTGCATAAATTTTCTGCTTACGTCATTTTCATAACATTTTCACTTCGAAAGACAGAGAGAGTGAGAGAGAGAGAGAGAGAGAGAAAGAAAGACTGATGGACTTTGAATAATTTTAATATTATTGTCAATTTATTCACAAACGTGGCTTGAATATTTTTATTCTAAGACATTCCCATGGAAACTTAATGTTCTTTATTTTGTAAAGAGCTTATAATGCGTCCGTGCATCCGAGTGTAATGAGCATAACCATTCGAAATGGGATCCGATTGGGTCTGTCCGTGTCTCTACCAGTCCGTATCTTTGTCTGTCTGTGCGCTGTGCTTTTTATTAAGGATCTAAGGTATGCCAAAATTCGGTATGAAGAATGATGTGGGAATCAGAAGTTCGATTAATTCTGAGACAGGCCTTGAATCGATCCCTTTTCAAGAACATATTTCGAACTGGAGTCTGATCCAAAAGTGACAAAATTCTGTCTGAACTTTAAATATTATAGAATTTATCTACAAAATTTGAAAAGAAAATCCCCATTTCAGACCTCTAAGGTTCTTTCTAAGGCCTGTAAAGTAGTCTGCGTTACGATATACATACAGTGCACTCTGAGCTTACGGACATCCCTCTTATGCGAACACCACTCTTAGACGGACACTCTTTGGAAATGCTCAAGTGTTGCTGATTCTCGAATAGTTTCCTCCTGAGCGGACACCTCTGTTAAGCGGAAATATTTTTCGGTCCCGTAGCACAATGGGGGTCCATTTTTTGATTTTTGGCCAGGTTTTTTGGATTTGGCCCCACTGTGCTGGACATCAAGTACACCAGAAGAAGTTGTCGTCGTGTTTAGGGACCCCCAAAACCCCCGAGTAGTGATTGCTTGAATTTTTAACTTTTGATCAGGTTTTTGTTTTGGATTTTGTCCCACTTTGCTGAACACCAGGTAACTCGGAAGAGGCTGTCGTCCTGATTATCGTGTAAAGCGGCCCCAAAACCCCTCGGCTAGTAAATTTGAAGTCAAATACTTGAATTTTTGACAGTTGGCAAGGTGTTTTTTAGATTTGGGTCAATGTGCGTAGGTGTCCAGTTAAGAGAAAGTACACTGTACAAAACAGAAAATTATCTTCTTCATGCCCTTAACTTAACTGACGTCTAAATTTCTATCTAAAGAAATAACGCGTATTTATTCTCACGTTTGACCGTCTATAACACCCTTACACCTTTTGTATTACTTGAAGCTTATAAAAGTTTTGCCAAGTATTTCTGATAAGATATGCATAAATAAATTCAGAATAATAAACTTTTGAAATAAATCAAAATGAGAATTGGAAAGTAATTGAACTTTTGCCCCATCGGCGATTATTATTACTTGAAGGTCCTTGAATCTGATAGAAATAAGTTTATTTCCGAGAAAGACATCACAATTTACTTTTTATGTTCCCCTTGAATGAATAATGATTCTTTTATTTCGACTTATTGTAAACTTTTCTTCACAATTTTCTTCATAAAATAATATAATAACTTGTAATACACCAATCGCCCTTCTCTCACAATGATCTGCGAACTTTTCTGCTTCTCTCAGGAAAAATATTCGAAAGTTCTAATCTCCGAAATCAATCAAAAAGTTCGGTCAATTCAGAGAGAATGGAATTTCTCGTCTGTTTAACGAAACATGCAGCGGCACGTGTAGACCATCATTTCACCAGTTCAATTGATAAATGTCGACATTAATCCCAACACTGTCTGGAGTTTATCAACGGTGTGACAAAGCCATGAACCGCATGAATTAGTGACGAACATTGACTGGCAGTTCAGATGAACACATTTATAAAAAAAACAGTCAGGCCTTTCCAGGAACAAAACAAAAACATGATATTGCGCTTCAACGTTATACATCGGGAATATGACGGCAATCCCCAGTCGATACAAAGAAGGCACATTTTCAAGAACTAAATGAACCTTTTTGTGAACCGAGACTAATATAGAACTCACCCGAATCAATCAAGTTTGCCTCCTTCTCAAAGAAAATTGAATCTTAAATACACAGAGCTACAAATAATGGTTAACCGCAAGTAAAGGCGTAGAAATCTTTAATTACTTTGGCCCATGACAAACAAATGGGGATTGGTAAAAAGGGACCGACTATCTCAGCTTTTAACATAAGTCTAACGAATGCTTGCAATGTTGATTCCAAGAAATTTCGAATCATGTTCGGGACGACATGTTTTTAGGTCTCTTCAATGTTCTATTCAACTCATGGCTTCCGATAGCTCATGAAATCCCTGCAAATATTTAACACATACAAATATTCTTATATATCAAATATATCTTCAATATTAATTCCCATCTCCTAAAAACAATCTGTTTTATCTATAATTTCCAGGAACTCCATTTAAGCCTACTTCCGATGGCTTGAAAATTTTATGAGAAAACTTTTTCGTCTATCAAAAAAGTTAAGTCCTTAAAGCATTAAATATCTCGCTTTGAGGAATTCTCATTTCAAGGATAAGCCCAACGAAAATTCATCCTTAAGACTGTGTTTGTTTGCTATAAAACTTCACGCAAAATTCGAATAATTCTTTCATCACAATAAGAATTTAACAAAACTCTTTGATCTTATTACTTAATTAAAGCTTATTTTTGCTTGGTTATTGTTAACGTGTCCCCAACTTCAACTTGAATTCCCTAATGGCGGCATTTCGTTTGTATTTCAATTTATAAATTGAATCAGCTTTATCAAACGCTTCTCTTTAAACATTAATACATAATAAACAAAAGCTTACAATAAATTACAACGCCATCACTTGGGGCCAAAATGGATTTGAATGATTTCAAACTGAGACAATGGATGGCGTTCATACATATATACAAGCATACCTACATATGTATGCGTTGGAATATTTGCTCAATTATATTCATGTTATCCTTTTGGTCTCCGCTACCGTATTATTTACATTTCAGTATGAGTAAGCATACTCAGACGTGGCTATGTTTGCGCTACGCGTTCGCATAGACTTTTTGCACGGCTCCTTTGTAGACAGAGAGTTTAGAATGACCCGAGGCTACTTGATTTAATTATGGCAAAAGCAAATTAATTAAAATGATATTGACGTAAGCCCTTTCGTTCGTTCTCGCTTGCTCATTCGAGCCGCCTTCAGCTATTTGTTGTACGAAGTAACAGAGCAACAGGTATATTATATTTATGGTTGTCTTGTATCAGTTGAATCTAATTTAAAATCTCAGAGGTATATGTATGAACAAGATAGAACATCGAATCGATTAAGAAATTTTGGTCTCTCTGTCCATCAATTTGTCCGACTATAATTGTATCTCTTTTCGCAATAGCTGATCGATTTACTACAAGCATTTTTTACTTGAACATGTTGGGTCCTATGCACTTTTCAAGGGATATTCCCAAATGAATGTCTCAAAATAAAGTCATAATTCCTTCAAATTAAATGAAGTCCCCTAAAAATTTCCCTAAAGGCTTTCTGGTCCCAAGCCTTTTCTAAAGAACAGAAATTTATCTTCATTTAAATTTAATTGCCCTAAACTGGCAACATCGATCCTGAGAATGATCCTGAGTGACGAGGGACGTGTCAGTTCGCTGCCACGCATATATTTTATTATGTTTATGCGATTGGGAAAAAATGGTGACACCCTAGTAACACCGCCTTTTGGATTGGTAACTGTCTGAAAGGATATGAAGTACAAATCCCTAAAAAAATGGATGTGATCCTTAACAATCCTGCCAATAAAAAGAGCTACAAATAAATGGCTTCTCGCAAGTTTCTAACGTAAAGGCCAAAACAAAATAGGGGTTAGTTAAAACGGACCGACTGTCTTAGCTTTTAATATTCAACGAATGCTTGCAGCCTTAGGCCAGGAAATTTCAAATCATATTCGGGACGACCTGTTTTTAGATCTCTTCACTGTTATACTCAACGCCTGGTTTCCGATGGCGCATTAAATTCCTGCAAATATTCAACACATGCAAATATATGGAAACAATTTCAATCCACTGCGGATTCGATTGTAACTGGTTCTATACGTTTGCTTCTGATGAATATTTGCGATAATTTCTGCGCTGTTGGAAATCGAGCAAAAGTTTTTTTTCTTTTTCAGAAGTTTTTTTTTCATTGAATGTAATTTTTCTTAATTTTTAGACGTTTTGAATTCAGAACAAATAAGCAACATCGCAATCAACCATCGGCTGTAATATACTTATGTATTTTTCGAGGAAAACGAAAACTGTTTAAAAATTGATTTTTCATCGGAAATTTTTCTATTACCAAGAACCAATCAAACTTTTTCCAACACACATATGCGTATTCATGTGCATGCTTTCAAAAAGTCTTGACCAAAGCCTTTGTCCTTGAAGCTTTTGCTTGACGTGCACTCGAAACATATGTATATGATGGTGCATGAATTTTATGGCTATTGTTTTTTTTGTATAGAGCCCATTTTATACACTTAATGAAGGGATTATTTTGCAACCTAAATATGTGTGCAAATGGCATTTGAAAAGGGTTAATTGAATTGTTCAAACGTCCTTGAGTCGTGAACGTGACAGTTTGAAAAGATTTCATGTTGATGCTTTAAAGACAGAAAGACAGATTGACATGTACAATGTACATACATATTTTGTCAAGGAGAATCAAATGCAAAGACGAAAATTGAAGGAAAAAGCAAATTCACATTAACAATTTTCCCCCCCTTTTTTTAATACGAATTAAAACTGTGCTCCTCGTTAATTTGTCTTGACAGCTTTACTCATTTCTAATGAATGAAAATGTTTGAAACTTCAGTGTGTTCATCTATAAATCAACTTATAAACGTCAGAGGGCTATTTTAGAACTGAAAAATGTATTTTCCCCATCTTCATTCACTCACAACAAAGGCCAAATCAAAATTCCAGTAAAAAATATCTGAAATACTTAACAAAATTGAAAAGCGAGTCAAGACTGCAGCCAGCTTAGGTTATGCGTACTTATGGACATTTACGCCTGCTTCAGATTATTTTCTTAGCATCTTCGGGTAAATGTAGGAGTAGCTTGGTGAGGTTAAGATGTCATTTCTTACGCACTCAAATCATAAAATTGAGAAAAACATTTAACCCTTCAACTCCCAGAGCCACCTGAATGAGACAGAATTTGAATATTTATTTTTGTAATTCTTTTTTTTAAATTTTCATCAAATTTTCATTACTCTAGCTAAGCTTTTTAGAAATACAACATTTTTTGACAGCACTGGCAGGATTTTGCATTGGCTTCAGACAAGAATGATAGAATATAAGATTACGACATGCACAGAATTTACTTTTATCCGAGCACTTGTGAAGTTTTTGTTGGTGCTGCCACAAAGTTGCGTAAAGTTTTTAAAATATTTTTGTAAAAATTAGTTCGTTATTAAATTTTTTTAATTTTAATTGATAATTTTACAAGAATATCTCATTTGAAGGACGATACAAGTATGTAAAAACCAGGTTTTGTGAAAATTTCAAATTGGTAGTATGTTTTTCGAGTGTCAGTGGCAACGCTGCAAACACATAAATTCTTTAATTAAAATTTTTTGTCTTGAAAATTTTCATCTGTGAAAAATTTTCAATAATTTCAACCGACCAGAATGATTTTACCGCTACGTCACAAGTTTACATGCGCAGCAGAATCAAATTTTGAACTCTGATTGTCGTAACCTTATAATCTATTATCCTTGGCTTCAGATATATCTTTTGATGGTATTAACAACTTTTAGCATCGTTGAAAATAACTTTTTCAAATTGTCCCTATTTTCAAGATATGCCGTATCACTTTTTGGTGGCCCCTTTGGAAATAAAATGGGTTAAATATTTTATATGTATTTTTTTTTTCAACACCCCATCATTTTTTTCATTTTTTCATGGTAGTGAAAATTTTACAAATTTTTCATTAGCTTCGAGACATGATAATCGAAGGGTTAAATTATAAAATTAACACGTGTAGTTATGTTAGGAACGATTCAGTTTCAATAAGAATTCTTGGAGAAAATTAATTTGAAATATGTTTTCTTTTGATTTTGCAGAAACCAACTAACAGAATTAAATGTATAAAATGTGTAATTCTTTAAAACCGAAGGCAACGTAAGTCCTTTACCGCAGTAAAAAGCACGATTTCCGAATAGAAAACCACAGAACGTGAAAGAGAAGAGAGAAACTTTCAAGATGCTAACGATAAAGCAAAAAATATATTTTTTCGCCTTTGTTATTTCACCTGTGCTATATTTTGGGGAAGCCAATGCGCTCGAGGGTGCAAGCACGCAAATGTTTGACCCTGCCATCGGACCAGCTGCAATTGAACCACAAATAAACCGCATGCCAGCAAAAAAGCCTGAAGCAGCAGTAATAACACCGGCCCCAGCAACACCCGAGACAGTCGCAATAACTACAACAACACTAGCATCGTCTAATGCCCCCGCAACGACAATAGAAGGAACGCAAGCAGCAACTGGCGCATTTCTGCGCAACGGTATGGAATCGAATACCGAGGATGATATTGACGACGTTGGCGGCGATGGCGATGGCGGTGGCGAGGGCATTGTTACAACAATGTTGCCAGAAAATCTGCAGCAAATAACAAAAATGGACGATGCCATGTTTACAACGCTTGCAACTGCAATGCTGCTGGACGGCGACAATGTCGAAACGACCGCAAGCAAAATCGGAAATGGAGTGAAAGCTGGAGTCAAGAATTCGAATGATGAGCAGCAGCAGCAGCATGTACCTTTACGGGGGGAAGTACAAATTCCAGTTACCGAAAATCCGCTCGATGCACATAAACGTATAGATATGCAAGACGGCGGAAGGAAATTGGAAATGCCACAGGCGCCAAAAGCAGCTGTTACTACAAGAGCAACGATTCATGCCACGCCCACGCCCACAGTTGACGCAGATGCGGATACTCCGCGCAGCAAACTGAAATTTGTTGGAAATCTCAAAAATGGCTTATACCGCATTAAATTAGCTGAAACAGCTAACAGGGAACATGTTGGCGGCCAGCCAAAACGAACAAATGCACCAGGTATGAGAGAATACATTCAAGTCCATGAACTATTAAGATTAATGGCATACCTGCAGTGACGAACATTGATTTTTCAAATACAAATGTAGCTTTTATTTTTGCCTCTACATAGAGTAATTTGAATGATATTCGAAATTTTTCCATTTCCAAAAGTCGTTAGAGAAACGAAACTGCCAAACGAATTGCCTTTAATGGCTTGGTGTATTTTTTTTTTTTTGGTACTTTTAAATGGCCTAAAGCTCGCTATGAGCTTTCTTCCGATAAATCAGTAAAAATAATTTTATTTAAAACTAAATTTCCGGTATTAATAAGGATGTAAATGTGGGTGAATAGTTTAAGCTTTGAATGAATCATTAATGAGAACGAACAAAGCGCTGAAAGAACAAAGAGTAGTAGAAAAAGATTTCCTAAGTCGGAAAATTGCTCCAATTTAAATCAAATTGACTTTAAATGTTTTGCTTTTTTTTAGGTCCTAAATTGATTTTTCCGGGTCAACTATAACTATAGTTAATTTCTCCTTGTCTAAGGGTAAAACTTTGCTACAGACAGGAAATGAAAATATTAAATATTTTGCGAGATATGGCCATAAGTAAGTGTGCAACTTAATTCTCGGCCAAACTTTCCGATATCGATTTAAAATTGACCTGCAGCCAATCTAGCAAAACCAATTATAGGGAGCTGCTAGATTTACGAAGCACTTTCTGAAACTGTGGTCAAAATTTCGCTTAGCTTTTACGGATTGCACCGTATTATTCAAATGTGGGAGTGAATATTTTCCCATCGGAGCTTAATTTTTGGAAATGCAGTTGAATGCATTGTCTCGAAAATAAGAAATTAATAGAAGGGTTAGGTTATTCCATTGTGATTTTCCTACCTTTCACAATTACATTTTAGTTTTTTAATCAGAAATATAAAAATTTTCAATTAAAAAAGGATGCGACTCCCAATGAGATGAATTTTTGAAAAAGTTTCATAAGCGATAGTCATTGAGCCATAGAAAGACTGCGACGAGTGTGAATAGTTGGGCTGTTTAACATGGAATTGCATAGAACTGGTTCCTTTGCGACTAGTATTAGAGTAATTAGATAGTAGTTCGAATCGCAATTGGGCTACTAACGTAAATATATATCTACATATAATATATAGTTATGTATAAAGTATATATATTGCGGTCATGTCATGGTCTTAAAGCATATCTTTTGGCATAAACATTATTCATAGAAAGACTATTAAAATCCCTTACTAATCCTTGTTATACATACAGCCAAGACAGCGGAGAAGGAAAACGCTGAGAAAGAAAAACAAAATCCCGACAATAAACAATTTGTTGCTGCTGATGCTGCCGTAACTGCTGCTACTGCTGCTGCTGCTGCTACTTCTGCTGCTGGGAAAGTGAACATTGCCGATTTGTACCCAATGAAAAAGGAGGATTTCGATCCGTTGATACGTGATTCAAATACCAAGTCAGAAGATGAAAGTACCGTATTCAAAAAACCCGATGACGAAGCAGAATACCGACAAAATCTCTTGCCCAACGAAGTGGAATTCCAGCAGCAACAAAATAAAGCTCAACGCGGCACTCCCGCATCTACAGCTCGACCGCAGCCGCCGCAGCAAACAACGACACCGATGGCTAGCGATAGCGGTACAATCAGTGAATTTACTGGGAAATTGTTAGCTGATGAGGATAGTATAATAACAGAAATTGAGCAAAAGTTTCGCCTGGATGAGTTTGGCGTCACCGAAAGCAATAAAAGCACAAACGCATCAAAAGTGTTTGTCTCAACCGCAGCTGAAGAAATTGACAATATGACCACGATGCCAACGACAATATCGTCAACATCGTCAACAACAACAACAACAACAACAACAACCAAAACCAACAACAACAGCACCAGCAACAACAACAACAATGACAAATGCACCGAAAACTGCACCGGCAACGGATTCCCCATCGAATCGAGAAGTCTTCAAAACCATCGGTGAACCCACAGCTCACCACTTCATCGACAGACGCGTCAAAAAGAGCTTCATCTTTCCCATGCACCGTGCTGCAAGCGATGTCATGTCGGAGCCATACGTTGACTTTGCCAACACAAAATTCACTGGCGGAAGTTCCGCTTTAATCGCAAAAACTTTTACGCCTGATAGCCCAACTAATGGTGGTGGCAATGCGGCACCACCGAGTGTTGCGGCACTCACTGGCGCCGTACATCCGGAATTCTCGACAACTAAATTCTATAACAGCAAGGAACTCTACAACGAAATGATAATGCACAATCGACTTAAGCAACTGCAAAACAAGTCTGGCACCACCACAACGGCCGTTGAGGCTAAACCTACTGAGCAACCACTTGGCAATGGTTTAACGGCAGCAAAGACGGCAACGACAACAACAACAACAACCACAATAACATCCACAGAAAGGACAACTGCAATGTCTGGTGAAGTAAGTCGATTTGCTTCGCTAAGAAATATAAAGAGCAATCTCGCTGTCTCAAAAGATCCATTAAGCTCAAAGGCATCGTCACTGGATAAGCTAGCGAAGCTAATAGCCATAGCCAATAACACATCCGGACTCGGTTCGACAGCAGTATCATCAACAACAACAACTGAATCATCCGAGCCATCAGCAGGAATTCCTTTAGAGATTTCATCAGTGGATATTTCAAAATCAAAAAAATTTCAAAAGGAATTGAAACGCGCAAAGCTTATGCTAAAAGTCGTACTTCCTTCAACAGCAAAAACGCCATCTCTCACAAGGACGAATCGAACTGAAAATGTGCCAAGACCAGCAACAGTAACTACTTCGACTCTATCGTCGTTAGTATCTCAATCGATGAAATTTTCTGCCGTCAGCACTTCATCGCCGCCAATGACGTCAAATGACGGTAATCGTGATGCATATTCACCTATTACCGTGACCACTATCGCTTCAACAACAAGCCAAACTATGGACGCAGTCACTAATCCAACAAAATTTGTCTCAAAGCCAATCGCACGTCCACGAACACTCACAAGCTTGCAGGAGAAAATTAATTTACTCGAGTGCGAGATACAAAACGTTCCGCAGGAATCGCATCTATGGCGCGGCAATGAGACGCACGAACTGCTGCTGCCGATAATTGTAAGTATTTTAATTGGAAACCGCGTCTCACACCGCAAATCGTTTAGTTTTGCATTTTCAATTGATTTACGAGGCTGATTTTAAATGGCCGTAAGTAGTCCACTGTTCAAGCGAACTCATCACCAACGTGGTGGATTGTAAATGGTTGCTTATATTAAAACGATGTGGAAGGTTGTGAAAATTGTTAGTGCCTTAATTTTTCGGTACAAAGCTTGTGGTGATATACATAACATAACATAACATAACATAACATAACATAACATAACATAACATAACATAACATAACATACATAACATAACATAACATAACATAACATAACATAACATAACATAACATAACATAACATAACATAACTACATAACATAACATAACATAACATAACATAACATAACATAACATAACATAACATAACATAACATAACATAACATAACATAACATAACATAACATAACATAACATAACATAACATAACATAACATAACATAACATAACATAACATAACATAACATAACAACATAACATAACATAACATAACATAACATAACATAACATAACATAACATAACATAACATAACATAACATAACATAACATAACATAACATAACATAACATAACATAACATAACATAACATAACATAACATAACATAACATAACATAACATAACATAACATAACATAACATAAAACATAACATAACATAACATAACATAACATAACATAACATAACATAACATACATAACATAACATAACATAACATAACATAACATAACATAACATAACATAACATAACATAACATAACATAACATAACATAACATAACATAACATAACATAACATAACATAACATAACATAACATAACATAACATAACATAACGAAAAAGTACCAAAAAGACTTATGTACAAATGAGATATGTAATTATTCCGTATTTCTTGAAAAAACTTAACTCTTTCAACAAGCGAATAGAGTACAAAGGACGACAAATAAATAGACAAATGTAGAATCCTTTGAGCCTATACCGTATTGGTTTATTAGTATAAAAATACTAGCGGTCTTTGTTTATTTGCCCCGAAAACTACGAAAACTCCTAAATCAAGAAGGCTTAGAAATTAGTGAACGAAGTTTTGTATGAAAAATTTTAAATTTTCAATATTTTCACGATTAAGGGAATGCCCTTAATATTTCTGCTTTTCTATTGAATATTTCTAGCAGAAAATCGATATCATCCACATGTTTCCCTAAAAAATTTTATGAAATTGTCGCAACCATCATTTTAAAAGCAAACTAAAGAGGATTTATTACGAGTTTTTGGTCCGCTAATAACTCCATAAAAGCTCCCGTGGGAAGATCATCAAATTACTACCACTGTCGCTGTAAGAGTTTGCAACGAATTTTCCAAGAAACGAGTTCTCTTTAGAGAGCATTTTCTATTGAAAACTTTCAAAAATATCCCTGACGGTTATAAATTATGTAATTCCTTGAATAGGTAAGGGACTCAAAGCTGCGTCACAAATTCACAAGAAAAATGATCCCACGGAAATCCAATTTGCCTCAGTAAAACAAGACATATGTTTGGCTTTACTAAGCTTTGTGTGGGGTGCCTCAAAGGCATTTCATGTGAATTTGTGTACTTAAACTAACTTAGCTGAATTAACTTAGCTTAAATTTACTTAATATAAAGGGACTTATAATAATTTAACTGCGATTATTTTGACATTAAAATTTCCATATCTCTTTTGAACTCTGTAGTTAACTTAACTTAAATTTCCTTAACATGACTTATCTTAATTGAACTATGCTTAATTTTACATAAATTTTCTTCACAATTTCTAATCTTTTATGACCTTTCGTTTTAGTGCTCTAGAATACAATGTACCGAATAGTTTGATGTTGATTTAAAGTTACGTTAATTTATAATGTACCGAGTAATTGACGACTTTGAATGATTTTCATTCAGAATAGATAACGTTGTTTCGAATGAAAGTTATTTCACTTTGACGAAAACTTTCCTGTACTATGCATATGAAATTTGAAGGATTTTGAAGTAACTTCA
Source organism: Chlorops oryzae (assembly GCA_020466095.1). Classification (NCBI taxonomy): domain Eukaryota; kingdom Metazoa; phylum Arthropoda; class Insecta; order Diptera; family Chloropidae; genus Chlorops; species Chlorops oryzae. The sequence continues at coordinate 100,445,416 of CM035807.1, forward strand.
ACTCAGCCAACGTCAAAATTTCAAACCTTTAAACTATTTTGAATTCAGAAGACATAGCGGCATTGCACCCGGCAACGTTCGACAATTTTCAACATAACGTAACATAAGAAGCTGAGTTTGTTAAAAACAAATTTTATAGCCACATTAACAACAAAAAAATCAATTTTTCGAGATATAATCATAATTATGCTTCGGAATTTTAATATGTAAAAAAAGGGGAAAAAAATTCAAAAAAATATTCAAAAAATATTCAAAAAATTTCCAAAAAAAATGCAAAAAATTCAAAAAATTCACAGTCAAAAATTCCAAATTAGTTCGATTTAGTATGCCTTTTAAAATGTTGAAATGTTTCAAATGTTTAAAATATTCAAAAAGCACAATTAAATGCAAAAAAAAATTCAAAATATTCAATAAATTCAAATAATTCAAAAAAATTCAAAATATTCAAAATCCGAGCTCTATTCATAATTCATAGTTTTCCTGGCGCTATTATAGAATGTACCAACTCCATAAATTCTTCAACTTTTCTTAGGCACCAACCAAATTTCCCTCCTTTCGACTCGCATTTTGTTATCTAGAGAAGCCTTATTTATTTAGTTCAAATTAATCTTCCTAGATTCAGTTTTGGTTGATCTCAAAACTGCTGCCCAAAGCATACACACATATTCACAAACATACTTACCACATTAAGTAGGTATATTGCTTGAATTTCTATGTTGGGAATTACAGAAAATTACAAGCAACCAGACAGACAAACAAACAGACAACCAATCCGAATGAAAAGACCAGCTAAGCCAGACATTCAAACTAATACTTGATAAACTAGACAAACAGGGCATGAAGTGGCAACGCTGGACTTTGGACAATAGATAAACTTCACTCAAGCTTTCCATATGACTAATACGAACATAAACATAAACGTTTATTCATGGGTATATATATGAAAATGAAGAAACAAACAATTTTCCGGTCAGTTTGTTTTCTATTAAAGCAAAATTTGTATTCTTTTGCGATTTGTGAACTCATTCCATTTAACTGCTTGTTAAAGTCCATTGTCCATTTTTGTCTGTGTCCTGTTGTTCTTTGGCGCAAAAAGTTCGGCATGACAGCAATACATACAAATTTCGACCTCAGACTCTCTCATGGAAAAGTTATTTAAAGTTTTTTTTTCTATTTTTTTGTTAGATCAACAAAAAAAAATAACATTGAACTGAACGACTTAAGAAAATGAGAAGTTGCATGCGAAGCTGAAATTCTTGTTGAATGAAGGATAAAATTTGTGTTTTGAAGATTTAAGAATGAAACCATAAAATTGAGACATACATAAATTGATTTTGTGAGAGAAATTCTATTTCTTTTTTAACAAGAAGTGAGGACTCAAATATAATCATGACTTAGTGATAACACCTGGCCAAAGATTGGCTTTCTCTGAATATGACATCAGCTTTCAGAGCGCTTGGCTATAATTCGTAGAAGATTCTAATTTGGTTACATATGGACCGTTTACTTTGAATGTGGTGTAACTCCATTTTCTATTTTCCGGTTCTGAGCAGCTTTGAGGGAAAATTGAAGGTCGTGGGTTAATTTAGTTTTTGGATTCGTGGTAAGAAGTTTTGCTGGGTGGTGGCGGGTGCTGGGTAATGGAAATGCACCACTTAATACCTTGAAATACAAAAAATGGAGTTACACCACTTTCAAAGAAAACTATGCATATAAGGATGCTTCTTTGAGCACATAAAATCACTGCTGCCAGTATTTTGATGCCAATTTTCGATAACAAAAGTTTCTTTTGTTCTATTTTCTATCTAAAAATTATGGTGAAAAATTCCTTTTATAACTTTTTAGGGCTTTTTGGTTAAATATTAATTTAAAAAATCCCTTAAAATGAAGAAAATCCCTCAGCCTAGCATCACTGCTCCAAAGGCGCTGATGAGCCACTAGCCACGCCGTGACGGAATATGGCCGTATCCGCCAATTGTGAATGCCTCAAGAGGAAAATGTTCAAAAATTCTTTTGGAAAAATAAAAAAGGATATTTTAATCATCGTCTATACGATATTTCCCATTAAAGGACCGCCATTAAATCAGGACTTTAACTTGTATTATTGAGCGTAGTTCTTACTTTTTCAACACATAAAGTTTAATAGGTTCATATCAAAAAACTTCATGACTTCCGAATATCTCTAAGAGCGATTGATAAAGCCAAAAACCAAATATATTACACATTAAAGTACCTATAAATTTGTCTTTATTATGCGCTTCCATATCCTTTCGGCGCTCTACCATTGCGCTGTCGCTGTCGCCTCCAGTTCAAAGGAAACTTTGTCTCAAATTAATAAAATCTTTACATTAAAAAAGGTTATGGCTCTTTTAAAATATCTCTTTGAATCGGCTTGCACCGGTCGTCGTTATCGTCTTCTGTGCAAACACACAACAAAATAAAAAAAATAAAAAATACTCGACCTTAACCAACCAAAAAGAAATTCGTCCATTTGCCTTCTTTTCATTGGACTTTGGGAAAATTTTTATGCAAATTTTTTCCTCACCAAAATCTTTGTTCGTCAAATTCACAAAAGATGTTAGAATTTCAAGAATATTTGTATGTGTTGAAATATGTTTTTTTTTTTTTTGAAGGGTTCTCATACTTATTTACATATGTAGGTCCATACATATGTATGTATATGTGGACCTTTTTCATTTCATATCCGAAGAAAGCTGTTGTCGTCATCCTTTTGCTTAGATGAAACGAAAGAAAGTACAAAAAAAAAAAAAAAACATCAAACTAGAAATAAATGGGAAACCCAAAGTTTATGGCCAACAAAGAAGTGAAAGTGTAGATAAAGTTTTATTTACTCCCGAAAATTATGATAATTGCTTTTTGCTTGTATCCAGCACGTTTCAAAGTAGAAAGTTTCCATTCCAATATTTTCACATCCTTTCAAGAAGGAGGATAATCCCTTTTTGCTATATATATTTTCTGCGCAATAATTCGATCAATAAAATAAATATCAATATATATTTCCCCAAAAGTAGACTCAATTCCACTGGGAAAAAGGATAGGGTAAAGGTTTCCAAAGTGGATGAAAAGTATACAAAGAAAGTTAATTGAAAATGAATTTTTCATTTGAACGAGGAGAATTAAAAGAAACGTTATTATTATTATTTTGATGAAATTTAACCCATTTAGGGCGAAAAAAAACAAAATTCTTCCTACCATTTTGAGTGTTAAAACCAGATCAAACCAAGTGCAAAATGTGAACAAGTTGTGATTTCGATTTACATAATAGGGGTCAAACATGCATTTTCCTCAAAAACCTTAAAAACCCGTTTATTCAAGAGAGCTTTGAATTTAATGAACGAAATTTTGTATGAAAAATTTAAATTTTTTTGCTTTTTCGATCTTTTCACGCTTAAGGGAAGACCCCTTATAATTCTAAAGACAAAAAAAATACCAAGTCTTATCTATTTCTCCCCCTAGCGAATTATGGAGCACTGTGACCATAATTTATATATTCCACCATATGATATTTTAGGCAGCAGTGGGCTGAGAAAAAATAGGCTTATCTGCTTGTATTTGATCTCTCTAACTTAAAAATTTCGAAGGTCATGACTTTATATAGGCTCACAATTAGTTTAGTCTGTCTCAGGCCCATCAGGCATTTGCAATAATGCTACTCTTTAAGGCCAAGTTCAGAATTTTTCCATTTATAATGCAAATTTGGATGCAAATGGATTAAAATCTCTAATAGCAGTCAAAATCAGCCCAATAGGAAAACCAAGAAAATGTTTCCTTCCCTGATTCCCCCATAATACTCTCCCTACTGATTAGCACTCACCCTTTTATTCGCTTTCATTTCGTACCCTCGACAAAGCTTTAACATCAACTTTTATACACCTTCATATTCCATTAAACATTAACTACCTTAAGCGAATTCGTCACAGCCATCAAACTTGCTCTTACACGAAAAGGAAACGTACGAACATTATTATGACCATGATTGCCAATTTCAAAAAAACAAATAACCTGCCATAATAGAAGATAAAAAAGAAGAAGAAAAAAAATTCAGTTTTTTCCTTCCATATTCAACTTTGACAGACACCAGCTCAATGTGCGCATTCTGGACAGCAAGCGAACATCAACGAGAATCGACACGAATGCTCTTCAACAGCACCGGCCTTTGTTTCCTGGGAAGGAGAATCCGAAATACAATCTGGCGATATTTTAATAGTTGAGATAAACGACGCGTCGCTTTTGAAGGATAATCACAGCACCTACAGGTGAGCGAGTTCTTTTTTTTTTCTTTGTTTTTTAAATTATCTTATACTTGATGTACTTAAGTTACCTCGCCTTATCGTTTTACCTGGCTCTTCGTCAATCCATTTTACTCGATCATTAGTCGAAAGTGAATTTCATTTTATGGCTTATCGCACCAACAAAATGGATACTCAATTTAAAAGCAATATCGCGTACCTTCAATATAGAGACAGAAAACCCTCTTGAGCTCCAGTGGAATATATTCGCACTTTTAATATTTTATGCCTGTTAATGCATACTGAGAGCAGGTTCGTGCGCAAGGGGGTGTCCACCTCCCTCAGTGAGAGTCATAGAAGAGATTATATCGATAGAATTTAATTTTTTACCAATACCGTAAAGGACGAAAAATAAGTTAAGAAAAAAAAAATAATAATAATAAAATAAAATAAAAGCCCCCTTGAATCATTCCTCCGCACAGGTCTGACTGGGAGTTTTCCTCAGTTGTTTTTGTGCTCGTTGTTGTTAAGCGTTGCCATAAAATTCTACGACACTGCATGCACAGTGCCAGACCATTCGATTGAGCAGGATTACACAGTGTTTCTGCAACATCATCCATTCAATGTACTTTGCTTTATTTTTATTGATTTCATTTTTTTCGCGCTTTGACTTCTTTTTTTTAAGAATTGCTTATTATTATTTTTTATATTTTTTTTTTAAATAATTTTTTTATTAATATTTTGTTTTTTTTGCTTTCTTTTGTGATATTACTGTGCAAAATGTGGTAACGAGAGCAAATGTTCTCGAGCACGTGCCGTCATTATGCATCTTTTAACAGTTTATTAAATTGTTTGTCTTTTCAGTTCGTTCCTTTTTTCTGGCTTATTTCACTGCAAGACTTGCAATTCGCATTGTTCGTGAAATGCTCTTTTTCTTTTCTTTTCTCTTCTTTTTTTTTTTTTTGGATGTCGCATAGAAATGGGGAAAATGAAAAATGACTTTATTTGTTCGGAGTTTTCTTTTGTTATAAAATCGCATTCATGAGAATGGTTAAAAGGCGCAACGCCCTTTAAATGATGCGCTCTTGGCGCGCAATTGAAGAAGGGTTTCTCTCTTTTTTTTCCGAGTCTGCGGAAGAACGTTCATTTAGACAATGGGTCGTTGTTTTCATTTTCATGTCCAAAGACATTATGTCTATTAAAGAAGAGTTTGCCAATTTGATAATGATCAAATTGCTCAATGTGAGCTAATTGTGAGCTAAATATGAATGAATTATGAACTTAATATGACCGAAATGTGAGCTTCCATACTCGAACTGAATAGCAAACTCACTGTGAGGTAATAATGACAAAATTTCAAGGCTTGGACATTTATTTTTAAACCAATCAGTCAGTATCGCAATACAGACGAAGTTAAAGGACTACTCCCAGCAAAAATTTAGACTCGTAAATGAGTAATTTATGGATCCTTATTTGGAGTGTGAGGGCCCTCACAATGAACAATTTGAAGAGTCTGAGAAAGCGTGTTTCCCTTCCTGCAAAGTTCGTCATATATGAGTCCCAAGTCATTTACCGAAAGAGCCCATATTGAAGTCATATATGACTCGTATTTGATTGTAATTGGTTTCATACGTTTTCATTTGTTGAATATTCGCTAAAGTTCTAACTAATCCACTATTGAAAATCAGTCAGTTCCATACTTTAAAGCTTGTGCTAACGATTTAAAGCTCAATAAATAAGATATCGACATCAAAGAAGGCTCAATTATATTTTCATTCATTCATTTCATTCAAACATTCGATTCGTTATTGAGTCAATAATTTTGTTTTCTCAGCACAATTGAACACAAAAGTTTCTGAAAAGTTCCAAATACGATTTATGATTGAATGCTACCCAAACTTTGAAATATCGATCAGCAAGAATATTCGAGTCTGCCATTTTGGGAACAAATAAGATGAATCGGCAAAAATAAAAACTTTTTCCTTTTCTTATCAACATGACGAAGCGCAAAAGAAACATGTTTATTGTTGACTTAACGCATCAAAAATCTTAAAGTGAACACCTTTAATAAATACGAAAAACCAAAATGAAAAAATTTGTTTTTCGAAAAGTACCACAGACTTCAAAATGAACAAAATAGAAACTTTCCATCTAGCGGTTAGAATAAAATTTAATAAATTCAAAGCACAAAACGTGTCGGTCGGCCTGCCAACTTCCAACGTCACCGCAACCACATATGCTTATGACTTTTCACTGAAACCTTTGCCATGCTGTTTGCTTTTAAGCCTCTTGGGTTTGGGCCTGGGTTTTGTGCATGGGCCTGGGCTTGGCTTGGCTTGGCTCTGTGCTGATTTGCCAACTTTTTCCGTTTAACTTGTTCAACTTTTTGAATACGACACGATGAAGAAAGTTATTTGTACAATGTCAAATACTCGAAAAGTGCTTTAAGTGCCCCCTTGAAAACAAGGATTGTCCTCTCTGCGTATCTCTGCGCGAAAAAAACAACAAAATATTGTATTCTATTTCTTTTTTCCAAAACAAAAGTTTCATTCTTCCCCCACATAGGATCTCGGAGATCCTCATATTCATTTGCTGATAAAATATAAATAATGAGTTGGATTCGAGCTCAACTAAAAGTTGATTCGAAAAGTTTTTAAATGTATCTCGGCATTAAAGTGTAATTAAGGTTCGACTTCAAAGAGAAATGCTCTTACGCAAGAATAATATTTGAAGGGGCGAATACTAAAGGGAATCATGATAAAAGTGCCTTTTTATCAAAATTAATTTTTCGCCATTTCTATTTTTATTTTTCAAGGAAAATATGGCAGTGAAGTTCCCAGAAGTCGAACATAGTATAATTTGAACGTTCATGAATACTTTATTAAATCCTTTGACTGTTCTAAAAGGGCAAACAAATTTAAGTGGCTCAAAACTCGAACAAAAAACGTTATGAAAAAACAATTGAAGTTTCCTTTTTCGAAATTTATTCAGTTATATAAGTAAAAAATAGATAAATCTTTCCTGTCAAAACGGTTTTGACGATTACAAGAAGGTAATCAAATCGACACATGATTAGGTACTTGGGAAAACAAAAACTACTCAAAAAGAATTAAAAGTAATCAAATAAATAATCCGACTACTTTTAAATCCATCTTGAAGCTCTGAGCTGAAAAAAAGATTTTTTGAAGGAAAGGACGTTCCAGTTAAATTATATAAGTGATCTTCATATGGGTATGATACCCATACTCATACCATACCTATACGATACCCATACCATACCCATACCATATCTACACCTATACCTATACCCATACCATACCCACATCATACCCGTACCATACCTTTACCATACCCACACCATACCCATACCATACCCTTACCATACCCATACCATACCTATACCATACCTATACCATACCTTTACCATACCTATACCCATACCTATACCATACCTATACCATACCTTTACCATACCTATACCATAACGATACCATACCTACACCATACCCATACCATACCCATACCATACCTATACCATACCTATACCATACCTTTACCATACCTATACCATAACGATACCATACCATACACCATACCCATACCATACCTATACCATACCCATACCATACCATACCATACCTATACCATACCCATACCATACCCATACCATACCTATACCATACCCATACCATACCCATACCATACCTATACATACCTTACAAAGACCATACCCATACCATACCTATACAATACCTATTCCATACCTTTACCATACCTATACCATAACGATACCATACCTGTACCATACCCATACCTATACCCATTCCATACCCATATCATAGATTATTTACAAGAGAACCGAAAATACCCATAGATATGACTGTACAATGTGTTTTGCTATAACCAGGACCTAAATATTTTCTAAGTATTTTCCAAATATTTTGAACCAAAAATCAAACTCAAAGTTGATTGTAACCAACTCCATATGCTTGGATCTGTTGAATATTTGCCGCACATTCCGCACACTAATTCTGCGCTATTGCAATTCAGGCCACAGATTTTGGAATGGATTTTCATAGGGATTGAAAAATTAGTTTTGATTACTCTTATACATAGCTTTAGTTTTAAAAAAAATTATTTTTATATGCTTATTATCTCAAGGAACACTCCGACGAATAAAAATAAAATAACTTGTGCTAAGAACCACCAATTTAAAATAACAAATCACATTCAAATTGAAACTCAACTTTTTCCTTTCCACATCCTTTTTTCCTTCTTTCGAATAATAAAAATGGAAAAAATATAAATGGAAAAAATAAAAATAATTCACGTACCTGCGACTATCGCCCGTTGTGCTGCAGTGCACATTTCACACAAGTATACCAGGTAACACGTTCCGGACATGAGCATTGCGATGTCACCGAGGGAATCCTTCTGGATATAACGCCGCTTGTGGTCGATGGAAGGAAACTAGTTACACTGTACGACAAGGATCTCACAGAGGGAGTCAACCTGCTAATTGGTGAGTGTATAACGAACTCGAGTTGTCTGTTTGCATTGGCAGCTACCAGCTATTGAGCGCAATCCCTTTTGATCATTTATTTAGTTTTTTTTTATTTTATTTCTTTCACGTTTCTTTCCCCGTTCACTTTTTTGTTTTTCACTTTTTGTCTCTTTTTTCCAATAGTTAGTTGTTTGCGAATGCTGTTTGAGTACTGTCAGTTGAGATTCAGATTTTATGTCACAACATCTGCATATATTGTACATATACACAATCACGCTATACATATATACATATACATTGTCCTTTATTGCCACTGCTTGACATTCCACTTTGTTGGGAATATTTACGTTTTCATTTGACGTTCCGTACCTGGCGATATTTGCTTCAAAAAAGGAATTAAAAAAAAAAAAAAAGATCACATAAAGGTGCACTCGATGTTTTATCAAATTATCAAAGTTGTGCGAAATAGCGAAAAAGCGTCGGAAAGAAAAAAGAATAATAATGAAAATCAAAGTTAAAATGACAATTTTTTGAGTTGTTAGTTTTACTTTCAAGCTGTTATCGTTTTCAACTTTCTTTGCTTTTTGAGAAAATTGCAAACTTTTTTTTCGCATTGTCTGAACTCAGACAGCTTGAAGCTTTTCGAAACAATGATGCTATCAAGTTTGTTTGCCTTTTTTTTACTCCTCTTTTCTTTTTTGGTTTTGGCTTTTGCATAAAAAGCACTTGTAATTTATGTAATTAAGTGGAGAATTTTTTTCCATGTCCTCCGTAACGCTGATTATTAAACGTACTCGAGAGTGTGCCCTTAATTGCATTTCTCAGAGTTTTTCTCGTTTTTTTATACATATATTTTTTTTATCTTACTTTTTGTCATTCAATCCTTAAGCACTTTTTGGCTTTTTAAATTGCCAGCACTTTTCACTTGAAGCGCTTTAGTTTATTTTTATTTATATTTTTCTTTTCACTTTTCCAGTTGTATCTGAATTGTGGGGCTCCCAATGTGTTCGCCTCAAGGTCACTGCGAAAACCGACAATTGTGGTGAAAATGCGGATTGCTCGGGCAAAGGTGTCTGCTACTCAAATTCAGCCATGGAGGAGTACGAGTGTCAATGCTGTAGTGGTTTCGCTGGACCTCATTGTGAGGAAATCGACGCCTGTACACCGAGCCCATGCACGAATAATGGAATCTGTGTCGATCTGTCACAAGGGCATGATGGCAACTCGTATCAATGTTTGTGTCCGTACGGTAAGTCCGTTGAGTGACTTTTTCTTATGCTTCTGATTTCATTCATTTCGTATTGGCGCAATAAATGCCTACATAATGTATATGTGGGGAATTGCAGACACTATGTATGTATGTAGTATGCGAAAAGAAACATCAAAAATGTTTTTCACCGTTCACTTATTAACTTCTTAAATTTTCAAACAAATTCCTTAAGTCTTCATGCCAGTTTCACATTTTCGCGACAGTTTTTTTATACAATTTTATGACTGCCTGGCAGCAGTAATGCACGCAGCTTGAAATTTCAATTAATACTAAATATCATTTCAAAGTTCAAACCTCTAAGAAGTACAGCTCGAAGATTTCTCTCAAATAACTGTTTTCTATTGAGAATGAATAATACACAACGAATCAAACGAAATCGTTGAGAGCGACTTGTAAGATTTCTCTGCGAGCGTAACTCTTTAAACGTAAGAACAAAGGTTTCTCTCAACACGTGAGAAGGATCAAAGTCCAAAAATTATAAATCACACAAAGCAAGCGCAGTTATAAAATTTTCGCTTATTTCGGTCTTTGTGTGGTTGTTGTTGTTGCAATTTGCAAAGTTCAAATGCACTGCACTTAGGTACCTGGTGATTTTGTTTTTAGTGTGATATTTTTCTGTTTTTGCTTTTGTTTTTGTTTTTTTGTTTTTTCGAAAGCACGCTTTGTAGGCGAAGATTACTTTGAGCTGTGTTTGGCTGTGGGTTTGTCTGTGTGTTTGTTTGTGTGTTACCACATTTTTTCCTTTTTCTTTTCGAGAACTTGATTTATTTAAATGCGGGAAAAGAAATTTGGATTCTTTTTTTTTCAAAATCAATGATAGAAATACTTATGTAATGGGAAAGTTTATGAAAACCATTAGAAATATTTTTAAACTCTCATTTTCAAGGTAAATGGGAATATCAGATTTGCCGGGCACAGGGTCCTATCTATAATTTATGCTAGTCGGGGAAAGAAAATATTTTTCGCCCTCATGATGGCGCTAATGGGATACTGGTTTCGGATACCAATTGTGCATCTATGTATATGGAATTGCCGCCTCTCACGGTACCGCTCTGGGCATTCGCCCGTTTTGCCACCACCTAAATCGATCCTGCCCGGGTATTATTTCAAAGCTTAGGTTACTGATACACGATATCAAAATAGCTTCAATATTTTTATTTGTGTGCGTTGTTGATTTCACATGCAGTGTTCGAGTTTGAAGTAGTTTTATATCGTGTATCAGTCACTTAGCAGTTAAATAGTTAAGGTTTAATTAAAGGAATATAATATAGGTACAGGGTGTCCAGGTAACTTAATGCATAATTTTAATATGCGATACCTCATTTCAAGGGCTATGTTTTTGTTCTTGCACCACTTGCCTAAAATTAACCCTTATTGCATTAAAGCTCTTTAAAAAAGGATGATTTTTGTATGTACCTACTTATTTTTATATACTTATTATTATGCCTCGGAATTTGAATTTGTAAAAAAAAATAAAAATAAAAAAATTCAAAAAAATATTCAAAAAATATTCAAACAAATTCAAACAAAAATTCAAAATATTCAAAAAATGCAGTCAAAAATTCCAAATTAGTTCGATTTAGTATACCTCAAGGTGTATTTAATAAGGTGATAGCAGTTCTACAACAAATACAACTCGACAAAAACAACAGGGAGGTTTTTGTTGTGCCGAGTGCGTCCAAATGTCAAATATGTTGTTGTGAAAACAGAAATTTTAATATCAACAAATGAATACAAAAACCAATTTTGAAAAAAATAAAAATTGTGACATTTAAATGGGAAAATAATAAAATAAGAAGAAGACAGATGTGCTACTGCTACCACCTTATTAAATTCACCTTGGTATACCTATTAAAATGTTGAATTGTCAAATTAACAAAAAAAGCCTACTTCAGTGAATAAAATATTCAAAAAGCACAGTTAAATGCAAACAAATTCAAAAAATATAAAATACATATTCAATAAATTCAAATACTTAATTCAAAAAAATTCAAAATATTCAAAATCCGAGCTCTAGTAATTTCAATGCGAATCGCTTTTGAAACATATTGAAGTCTTTTTCGAGTCTTCTTTTAATCGCGGATGATAGCTATCGCTTTTTAATCATCCAGGGGACTCGAAAACGACTCATCTGAATTATTGAAATACGACTCGCTTTTGAAACATATTGAAGTCTTTTTCGAGTCTTCTTTTAATCGCGGATGATAGCTATCGCTTTTTAATCATCCAGGGGACTCGAAAACGACTCATCTGGATTATTGAAATACGACTCGCTTTTGAAACATATTGAAGTCTTTTTCGAGTCTTCTCTTTAATCGCGGATGATAGCTATCGCTTTTTAATCATCCAGGGGACTCGAAAACGACTCATCTGGATTATTGAAATACGACTCGCTTTTGAAACATATTGAAGTCTTTTTTGAGTCTTCTCTTTAATCATTCATGTGATCAATCGCTTTTTAATCATCCAGGGGACTCGAAAACGACTCATCTGGGTTATTGAAATACGACCCAAGTAGCAAAATGTGGCATTCATTCGGTATTTCATTTCTTTATTCAAACTTAATATGATCAGTTTTTGGTATTTGAATCCTCCCTTCTTTAATGTCACTTAAATCGGTTTTAAAGTAGAGCTGTCACTTTGGTTTTAAATTGGTATTTAATATCCTTCTTAAAGCAGTCTTAGATGGTTCTGAAATTAGTAGCCATATTCGAAGCATTAAATCGTTATGATCGAACGTATTTAATACTTCGAATATCGTACTTAAATTAGTAAAGTGTTTTTCATAAACGTGTGCTGTCAAAATGGAAAAAAAAATATGGCCACCCTGCATTTCAGTCCGGTGTCGACCACCAAAGGGAATGGTGTACGCTCGGTTGTTAAACTTTTCATAATCAAATTATTATATTTGTATTCCTTCTAATTTGCAGCAATACATACGATTGTACGAAATTTAAAATGGTTACGAGTTATTCTTTGCAAATTATTTGACTTAAGAAAAGTATATACTAAAACCCCACATAAAAACACATTTTTAAGCACCAGCGCATTGATTTCAGCGTAATTGTTTTACAAAAATATTTCATCAATTCAAACAATTATGAAGGCGCGTGAATTTTGAATGGGGTAGCAGGTGTAATTTCACCGTAAAAGTCGTTACGTTTGTAAAATCGCTTCAATTTGGCGTAACGAACAAAAGCCAAAGTCACTTATTTTACTTATTATAGCATTGATGAACACAAATATCTTGTCAATAAAATTTTAGACAGAACCAACACCCTCTGCGAAATATGTTTTCGTTTCATTTTATCATTAGTATTTAAATCAATGGGATAAAAAGAGATAGATAATGTTTTTATAAACTCATAAGCTGTGCTGAAGTTAAGAAGCCTTTAAGAAGATAAAAACTAGAACTTGAAACTTCGCTCTCCTATTTAAGTGGCAATTAAGATAGAAATACGCTTCTCAATTTCTTCTATCGGACCGCCCACATGGGCCCTTTTGCACTTAATTTGGACTTTAATATGTCTTAAAGACGGAGTGCAAACCTTTTGTAGCCTTCTTCACTACTTCTTTAAGTTATGATAATAAACATTTTTGTTACTTGGGGACTCGCTTTTGAAACATATTAAAGTCTTTTTCGAGTCTTCTCTTTAATCGCGGATGATAGCTATCACTTTTTAATCATCAAAAGGAATCGACTAAGACTCCTCAAGGTGATTTTTGTAAAAACAATCTTCCAAATTTTGGGTGGGTTCATACAACGTATTTGCTGAAATTAATAGTACGTTACTCATACGCAGGGAATGCCGCCGAGACTACTTCAGCGCAGACGACTTACAATTGAATTTCAAGTATCAATTTTTAATTGCGTTTTATTTATATTTTATTGAAATTATTTTATTATCGAAGTATTCAACATTCAATAAAAAGGCAAGTGGAGGCTCATGTTCTATTATTAAAAAAATCCCCTTCAGAATAATTCTCTTTTATATGCTCGTGTTTTTTTTATTTTCTTAAAGTCAACTTTAGCTTATAAAGAATCCCTAAAAAAATTATCAACTTATGGTTTTTAATTAAATAATTTCAGTTTTTTTCAATGATTTTTTATATTTCATTTTAACAGATTGTTTCCATCCATCATTGTTTTTATTAAAACCGCAAAGAGACCTTTTTTTTTTGTGTCGACGTCACCACTTAATTGGGACAAATTGAATAAAGTAATATCATTGGACTTTAAAGAGAATTTCATAACCAAGTATACGACCGCCGCTATCTACGCCTCCTCCCTTGGTATACACTAACAGTTTGTGCGAATGCACTCGCACACACAACCCTGGTACAAATGGGTAAAGGGACAAAGCCATCGAAAGGCACCAATGTGCCTGGGCAGTTGTGGTCTCTGTACTGGCGAAACTCAATTAGGGTCATCAGCAATGGGAGGATGTGTGGGAGTGCGAATGAAAAGAAACATTATTAATAGAAAAAACAAAACAAAGCACGCAAAGGCGACAGAAAAGAATTAAAATTAAAATAAACAATACTATGAGAACACCGCTAACAATATTGCGGAAAGGAAATATTTAAAAAGCAGCGAAAACATAGTAATCAAAAGGAGAAACTGCAAAAATAGGTTAAAAGTAAATAGTCAAAAGAAAAAATTAAAAGAGAAAACAACAACTTGAAAGCAACAAAATAAGAGCTCTGCTCCTCCTTGCATTGAAAGCGATAAAATTTAATGCCTTCTTTATGGAATTTTACGGCTGCTATTATGCTTAAAGTGTTTGAAGCCGCCGAGGCTGAATACAAATAATGGACGTGCATAAATGTGGGCTGCAACTCACAGTGAAAGAGCTGTACATTAACGTTTACAGGTTAAAAGCACGACAGACTTTCTCATGTACCCACAAGTCGTTAATGTAGTGGGAAGTGTTGAAATTGTTTTTGTGTTTTTTTTTCCCTTTTTTCTTTTGTGGTATTCTCTTCGGAGACCCCAACATTAATGAAAAATAGTAGCGGCGTCTCCGTAGCTATTGTGTTAATTTCTTTCTTTTGTTTTACTTCCTTTTTCTGTTTTATTCTTGAGACAAAGAAAAGGAAAAAAGGGTTTTTTTTATAATCTTTGCGACTGATGTTTATTACGGACCACGGTCATTAGCATAGTTGTCCAAACAACACCTGTTTTGGTTGTATTGTTTTTTTTTAACCAGAACTGAAATTATTTTCTTCTTTATTTTTTCGTTTTTATTAATACGGCAAAAGAGAGATTTTTGTCTCTGAAAGATAAACAAGCAATTACTTTCATCAAAACATAAAAATGTATTCGTGCAATTTAATTTGAAGGCATTATTACTGTTTACTGTTTACCCAAGGGATTGGACTCATTTTTTCTGTTCAGTAAGGAGCTTAGTACTTAAAAATGTCCTTCTGTGTTTTTTTTTTTTACTTTTTGATTTCTACATCTTTTAAGCCTTGCCTTCAGATGGTCTTTAAAAATACATTTATATCGAAAAAATATTTTTTTCATTAATAAGAATTTCTTTGAATAAATGAAAGAGAACGTAAGAAGCCTCACGAAAGGGCGACGAACAATCTTGATATTACTCCTTCCACTCAGCTCATTTTGTGATGAACTTCGGAAACTCTAGAAAAACATGTTTGGCAACGTTGGCTCAAAGAATTCTGTGAGCACTCGTATTTTTTTTCCATATTTAAAACAAATAATGGGAAAACAAAGCAAGACAGAAACAGAAAAATCGACACCCACATCAACGACCTCAGCTGGGACTTAAACCCAGAGCCTCTCGCTTCGAAAGTTCACATCTCAACCAATTACGGCACAGAGGGCGTCGTCTTCTTATTAAGGAGTCTCTCGAAAATCTACTCCTAATGCTATTGTTGTACCTATGCCGTCGACATTAAATAAAAGAACTCGGCATTATTCTGTTGAGTGCTTTCGGCTGAGGCAAACCGTATGAATGAAAAAATAAAGATTTTCAAAAAATTTCTAGAATTTCCGAGAAGTAGACACGAAGAGCTTTTCAAATCATTATACCTTTTCCGAAGGAAAGGGTATATTAAGTTTGGCACGGTGTATGTAACATACCAAAGGAGTCGCGGTAGATATAGACATATATATATATTCTTGATCAGGGTGACAAGAGGAATCGATCTAGCCATGTCTGTCTGTCTGTCGGTCACACTTTAGTTTTTCGTAATTTACTCCTAAGCCATGAAAGATATCATGTTGAAATTTGGCATGGACTTCAACCAGGTAAATGTCCGAAAAACTGCATACAAATTTTTTTCGTAGTCCCTTCTTGGGTCGTGGGAAGTGGTTCAGAAGTTTCAAAAATCACGATTTTTAACGTTTTTCCTGGATAACTTTTTTACTATACATCCCAGCTTATTGAAATTTGGTGTGTGTATAGCTACTATGTAGACTTAAGCTTTCGCTGAAAAAAAATTGCGACATCGCTATAACTATGGTCATCATCCTACACAATAGAAAAAAACACTCTTTCTCTTATTCTCATATCTGAATACAAAAATTATTTTTTTGCTTCTTCTGATTGTGTATTTTGCCGCCAAATAAAGTCGTCCATTATGGATAAATTTTGACCATGACCACATTTCGCGAAATTCGCGAAAATTTGATTTTCACTATTTTGAAGTGAGTATTTCGCAGCTAAACTAAATTTCCTCTAAGGGTTAAAATTTGATCAAGACCACCATTCGCAAAAATTGATTTTCACTATTTTGAATTGAGTATTTCGCAGTTAAACAAAATGTCCTCTAAGGATTAAAATTTGATCAAGACCACCATCCGCGAAATTCGCGAAAACCTGATTTTCACTATTTTGAATTGAGTATTTCGCAGCTAAACAAAATGTCCTCTAAGGGTTAAAATTTTATCAGAGCCACCATTCGCAAAAATATGATTTTCACTATTTTGAATTGAGTATTTCGCAGCTAGACATAATGTCCTCTAAGGGTTAAAATTTGACCATGACCACCATTCGCGAAAATTTTGTGCTTAATAATAATCTCGAGTTTTAGAAGCTAAATCGAAGTACAGATAAGGTATAAATAGATATCCAAGCTAGAACAACGAAAACGGCAGGAATTTTCGTTAAGGTAATGTTTTAACATATTTTAGGCTGAGGAAAAGGTATGTGTGCAATCGGCTTTGCCGATGTAAACTTCTTTACTTGTTTCTTTATAAAAAACTAGCGGATAAAACGCTGCTTACAGGAGCGATGAACGGTTACACACTTCGTAGGCGTTAATGCACACGACCTTCATCTGGTACGCTGCCCACAATCTCATATAATTTGCATGCGGTACACACAGAAAAATATGACCTCATAAAATCAAAAAGATTTCTTCTTGAGTCATTTTTAGAGCAAGGGGTAAGAAAGGGAATGAAAACGAAGTAATTTTTAAAAAGAAATCTGTTTAAATTTTATATGAAAATCTTATTAAAAATATTTAAATAGGTTTCTTCTTAATTTCTCATACATTTCATATAAAATACATCTAATTCTCGAGCCTACATAATAAATTAAGAAGAAAACTTCTTAATTTCATTAGGTCTCTTGTATCATATCTTTTTAAAAATATTTAAAAAGATTTCTTCTTAATTTTAGTAGTTGTCCTCTTAAAAATATTTAAAAAGGTTTCATCTTATTTTCTCATACACTTCATATAAAATACATATAGTTCTAGAGCCTACAAATAAATTGAGAGGAATAATACTAAGTTTCATAGGTCCCCTTGTATCAAATGTTCTTAAAAACATTTTAAAAAAAACTCTTCTTAATTTTAGTAGTTTTCTTAAGTAGCTCGAGCTCGCTAACCAATATGCCATGTCGAGTTAAACCAGAACTGAAGGAAATATCTCATATAGGTTCAAACAAAAATATGCAAAACAATTCTCATTCCTACAAAACAAAATTTTGTTTGACTTTAATTTTTTAAATGAATAAAATCCCTGGCTTTCGGTTCGGCGAACATGGTGTCACGGGTGAGCACATGACTAGAAATCGAGAATTCCCAGGTTCAAATCCCATACAGAACAGTTCAAAATAGAATAAATATGATATCATATTAAATGAAAATAAATATATAAACAAGAAATATATAATATTATATATCCATAAAAACAAGCAAAAGTAAGAGAAGGGGGACCGAAGGAGGGAGGGGGACCCCCAATAAATGTAAAAGATTTTTTAATTAAATAAAAATATTTAAGAAGAAATCCTTTTAAAACTATTGGGAAATCTTATTAAATATATTTAAAAAGAAAATCTTCTTATTTTTAAGAAGATATCTCCTTGGCTAAAAACCATAGAGAAATCTTTTTAACTTTGTTATAGTTTAGTCGGATTTTACGTGCCTTTTTGGCTGTGTGTATGCCCCGCTGGCCGCTGGGGACATTTAAAGAGAAATGGGACAAAGGGTGACAAAGTCATGCAGTGCATCCGGTAGACTTTCTGGCTCCACGCTGATGTTTTTGTCCGACATGAAGCGTAATGACATTCGTGTAGAAATTTCACCGCGCGACTACTTTACAAAGGTAGTCGGTATGGCTTCTTTTTTCATGCGGATGTCATTGCCTAACAATTTCTACTGGGACAGTTTGACTGCAATACGTATGCAGAAAATCAATAATATAAGAAAAATACATATCGATAGAAAAAAAAAATGGGAGACCCTTATCATCTTCCTGAATAAAAAACCATCCCATTTTGGCTTAAAGAAAATACTATTTCAATGATTACAATTAAATAACATTCAAAAATCTTCAATTTTAAATTTCTCACATTTCAGGCTATACCGGAAAGAATTGTCAATACGAAGCGGAACCATGTAATCCAGCTGAATGCTTGAACGGCGGAAGTTGCGTTGGAAATTCCACTCATTTCAGGTGAACTCATTCAGAAACCCACAAAATATCTGGAACACTCTTTATGGTCAACCGACCGACCGACCGAATTGAGCCACAAGAATTTTTAATTTTTTCTCCACTTCTCTGTTAAAGAAACATTTTTCCGTACATAACATACATCACATACGCACATATGTACAAGCCGTTCATTAAGCCTCATATTTGAGAAGTAAATTTCGATACGAATTCTCTCAGCCCATATTTATGTCTAAAGTAAAGTTTTTAATTCTCCGAAATACAATTAATATATAAAATTCATTCTGCGTGCGTATAACCACAAAATCAACAACAGAATTCAACGAAGCGTTAACCGACAACTTTTCATTTAAAACTCACTGACACACGATACACGATACATGAAAGTCGGAAGGGTTCTGGGGATAGGGGGTACCACAGCTCTTTACCATGCCATGTGGTTCAGTTTGCATTCATTCATTCATTCTGACTCATTTCCCTCGATCTTCGTTTGTTACAGATGTGATTGTACAGCCGGTTTCGCAGGTCCTCTGTGCCAACACAGTTTAAATGAATGCGAATCATCGCCATGCGTTCATGGCATCTGCGTTGATCAAGAGGATGGCTTCCGATGTTTCTGTCAGCCAGGTAAGTCCGCACTCTACCAAGGGTATTCTTCCATTGCCATCCAATAAAACTCGCATGCTCTCGTCGATGTTCCCGGTATGTTCATTGTTTCTAAGTCCTTGAGCCATGCAATTGATTTGTTTTTATGCAGCAGCAATAACAACAACAACAACAACGATAAACCCATAAAAACGAGAAAACGTGGTCAGTTCACGGGTTATTCAATTCTTTTGTTGTTATTTTTTTATGCCTGCATTTTTTGTGGTCGCATTTTGTTAATGCGACCAGAAAAAAGTCAACAAGCTGTGCGCGTGGCGGTTTAACGTTGACTTTTATTTCAATCAATGGTGAACGATTTATGACCACATGACCAAGCATAAAAAATACCAGAATCCAAAACACTCTATTGAAATTTTAAGACTGGAATTTTTAAATATTTGTATAAAATGAACGTAAAAATGTTCAAACATATTCAGACGAACACATTCAAATGTAAAACAAAGAAAACAATTTTTTTTTGTTTTTTTAGAAAATATAAGACAAATGATATTTTGGCTTAAATGAACATCCTTGCAGAAAAAAAAACACTGAGCCCCATAACCGAATAGTTATATAATGTATAAAATGTCTGAAAATTGCTTTTTTAGAACCAAATTTCCCATTGACTTTATCGTTTTGGAAAGGGAAATTTTCTCATTTGTACATAATTCTATCGAAAGCCATGCGAGAATTGAGAAACCGACAATAATATTTTTTTAAAGAAGAATCAAAGTATTTAAAGAATGGATCCGTCAAAATTTTTGCGATGTTTTGTCCCAATTATAGAGAAGGGTTTGAAAAAATTCTTTAAAATTCACTGTACTCAGCCTGAAACCCAAATCAACTGTGGTTGTTGTCATTGCTCTACCATTTCTCTGAAAGTTCTGATTGAAGACGAAGCAAGAAAATAGAAAAATTTTTGAATGAATGTTAAAGAAAAGCTATTCTCATTCTATGGGTGCATCCCCATTCGCCGAGGAGTTTCCAAAAAACCAAAAATCATACTTTAAGTAGCTTAAATTACCTGAAAATGCTGCTATTCGTAGGGGAGCCCAAGAGGGGATTTTTGCAGTTACTCGAGCGTTACAGAAAATATAATGGGGAGAAAGCTTGCACCCTGTTATATGGCCCCACCATATATGAGCGCTCAATATTGGGGTGTACGTTGAGGGCAGACCGTCAGATTAGTAAAAAAAAAATCGATCCTCTGAAAAACTCGAGCGCGTCAGATTAAGAGAAGGTAAGTTAAGTAGATGTAAAAAAGTGTATATTTCAATTCTCTGACAATTTGAGCGTGGCATAGGGAAATAGGTGAGTACAAAAGTTGCAAAAAAAAAACCGTCAACTCGAAATACTCGAGCGCGATTTATTTTTGTTTTATTTTGAAGGAAATCCTTTAAGGATCACGAAAAACATATATTCTGACGTTTTTCGTGGGGCAAAGTAGGAAAAAATGGCACATTTAATTCCAAGCTTTGTATTGTATTCAAATGATTTTGTGAATTTAAAAATAAGCATTCCGTGTCAACAAAGAGCTTTTAAAACTGAAAAACTGTGAATCGCGAATCCTTTTCGGTTCCTTTTTCTCTTTCTCTTTCTCTCTCTCCATATAAATAAATAATCTCATAATCAAAAGAAACGAAAGAAAAATTTGGTCTCCTAAATTGTCAGAATAACAATACGCCTCCATGTAATTGTCAGATTATCATTCAGGTCGACTAAGACACCAAGTTGATCCCTCTGCATAAAAATCTGACGCGCTCGAGTATCTCAAGGTTACCATTTTTTTTTACATTTTCAAAAATCATTCCTGAGCTTTGGCCACCTCCAAAACGTCAGTCATTGAAATAGGACACTTTTAGGAGTCTACTCAACATTCACTGTGAATATCTGACACGCTCGAGGAACTTTTTTTTTTCCACCTCTATTTATGGCCAACCACCTCCAATTAAACGTCAGATTAATATATATTGGTTATCAGGATCATAAAGCGCGTTTACTGTATCAATGTCTGACGCGCTCGAGTATTGCAATGTGTCCATTTTTTTAAACATTTTTGACCATTCTTACACGCTCTCATCCCCATTAAAATGGAAAACTTTACATAGACTTTTTTTTGTTTAAGAACGTAAACTTCACAATCCAATAAGTTTCCATGACGCTTTAGTAACTGCAAATTTAGCATCTCGGGCTCCCCTACTATATGTATTCAACTTTCTTTTGAAGTCGCCATTGAACAAAAAGATCCCCTCATGAAACACAAACTATTGAGAACAAAGACAATTGTAACAGGTCAACTAGCTTTTGCGGTTGGTTAGAAACACTGAAAATTGAGACAACCTTAGTGGTGATGACCGACGTATGAGTAATTAGTAATCTTGTCTTTTGGTTATTACTCATACGACGGAATGGCCACATTAAGAATACAATATTTCATAAGTATCGAATCTAGATTTTGAACGAATTATTATACCATTACTTCAGAGTTGGGCCTTTTTTGTGCGCATCAATCATCGAAATACTTCTACCATATCAACATTGTTTTATTCCTTCTCTCCTTTTTGTAATTCTTACAGCTGTCGATCAACGGCTATTTCCTCTTAAATCGGATTTTAGTACATTTCATTTACATCATTTCACGCCTCATCATTTCACGCCTCATCACTTTTAAGTTAAATATTCATTTCTTAATCTATTCTTAAGGCTCTCCTTTAGGGCGTGGCTCTCAAAAAGACGTTCGTTGGAAATCGAGGAAAATCGACTTGGTCTCCGAAAAAAAAACATTCACGTTAATTAGTGAACTTTTTCTAAATTAAACAGCACAGTACATCACTATTTTTAAGCATTCGAATAACAAGAAATAATAATTACCTACAAGGCCTTAATTCTAACAAACCCTCAAAAAGGACCCTTTTTCATAGGCAGCTTAATTTTTGAACTTAAAAATTGTAAAAAAAAAAAAGTATTCTGCTTTCAACCAATTCGACAAACGAGCTACGTTGCTGCACTTATTATTTTTACTTTTTGGAAACCACATCCTCTTCAACAACCCAAATGGCTGCGGGAAATATTTGAATGTGTTGAACACTGCAACTGAATTTCAGTTTTCAGAACACAAAAAGCAAACTGACAAAAAAAAAAAAACACTGCACACATTTTTTCTAATCTAACTCAGTGGTGTAGCTGAATGGTAACTATCAGGGATGGGGATGAAATCCCTTTTTTAGGAAAATTTTTCCACATATTCTTTGCTAATGAGGAAAATTGCCCCTTTCCCAATAAAACGGGGGGCGGGAAAGAATCTACCCCACTGACTGACTACCAACGACTGACTTGCACATGATGTGCCGTTTTTCGGCCCGTGGCAAAACGTGGCAGAATTCATTTGACTGTATTAATCAAATCAACACAACGGCCATTTGCTCGCTGACCAAATTGAATTTCACGCACAAACTCGTTAGGACGGGCATTGAAGATGCGGCTTGATATCATTTTATGGCGAATTTCGTGCATTGCAATGCGAAAATAATTATTTCTATCATTTGGCCTTTTCATTCGCATTCGCATTCGCATTTACGAGGCAACATATTAAGAGGGATATGAAATCAGTTTTTTAAAAATAATCTCAATTCGTGGAATATTTCAAAATTTCCCGTATTTCGTATTGTTTCGCAGGCATGAACAAATGACTCACTTATCCGTTAATTTCACGTGCAAATTGCAAAGAGCGTGAACCAATTTGTTCGGTTGTGAACCTGCTTGCACTTAATTAAATCATTAGACGGACTTATGCTATTTTCTAAATGGAGTTTTCAAATTTTTGCACATGGTTTTCTTTCAATGATTTCTCATGAATAATTATTTCATAAAGCAGTTTTTTAGTGAGCAGACTAATCAACGGTCGGACTGCCTCGAGCCTGCTTTTATTTTTTTTTAATTTTTTATACCCGACACACTCTGTGTCGAGGGTATATTGCGTTTGTGTGGTTGTGTGTAACACTCAGAACTAGTCGAGATAGACCATACAAAATATATATAGAAATGATCAGCGTCACCAGGAGATACGATTTAGACATTTCCGTCTGTCCGTCCGTCTGTCCGTCTGTCTGTATACAGTTTTCTTATCGAAGGAGTTAAGCTATCTTGACAAAATTTGGTATGCGTGCTCACGGCGACATGAGTAAGAACAACTTCGAGAATGAACCCGATCGGACCATTTTTAGGGGTACCTCCAGTACTAGAGTCTGTCACAAAAATCCCAAAACTGCCTTAAAATTGGACTTTTTCGAAATATTTTAATGAAACTTAAAATTTGAGCGTATATTTAAGCCTCCGATTATAGTTCAACAAAAATTGGAAAAGTGGGCGTGGCAAAGGGCCAGTTTTCATAAAGAATTTTAACAAAAGTCGGTATATTGGGCCCCTTATGGCCTTAAACACCTCTTGATATTAAAAATTATTTGAACATGTGTGTCTGTGTCGGGTATTCTATTGTCAGACTCCTCTGACTATAACACCCTTACTTGTTTTATTTTTTTTTTTTTTTGTTTACTGTAATAAGTTGAGACTTAATTAAAAATCTATTAAACAAATTCATTTTTCACGCAACAGCCAACTTTCTCTTCTGATATCGGCTGACGCCTCAGTATCAAATCAATTTGATTCGTCCCTGAACTGCCAGCGATGTCCATTGTTCATTTGAGATAAGCTAATTAATTTGGTTTTTAATGGAAATTTTTGAAATATTTTTCTGCTGAACTATTAACACCATTAATTTTATTAAAAAAACGTTTATTTTTGAATTGTTTCAAAGAAATTTTTAACTCGAAACAAAAAATATTTGAATAGTTACACTGGGGGCGCTGAATTCAGTCCCATCAACGAATTTTTTTAATATTGGCTCTAATTTTTGAGATATCTCGCGGTATGTTCTTGCATGCTTTTGGGAATCTTATGGCTTAAAGTATTTTTGCGAATATTTATAGAATTTTTTTTTAATTATTAGAGGTTGCGTGGAGCGAATTCTCCCCAAAAATTCTCATTTTGTGACACATTTTTAGTTTTCAGCATAGGCTGGTCCATAACCTTTTTTCCAAGATTTACAGCCTTAAGCCAGGAAAAACCAATCCAGGCTTTGTTTCAGGTACGTAATCGTCTAACTTTGTTGCTCACTCAGCCGTAATTAATTGGACTTTTTGGAAAAATTTTGAATGTCTTGAAAAGGAGGCTTCAATAACATTTAGACTTAATATGAAAATGGGGAATATAAATGCTGCAGTTTAAAAGATTGTGGAATTTCTATAAATTTGCTATGAGAAATTTGCATTTTACTTTTGTTATTCCTTGGATATGTCCCTTTATGTTCTCAGAAACATAATCACAAAAATACGTTGCATACTTTAAGGCTGATACTTTGTTATTTTAATTGATATTTTCGTACTTATCGAGGCATTAATATTTGAAATTTTTACATAACACTCTATTAATT